>OY829327.1:92670916-93220666 GCA_963691655.1 Toxonevra muliebris | reverse complement strand
GGTTTGACAACAGTCATAAGCAATCAAAATACAAACAGACAAACTACTGCCAAATTTGCATATCTTTCTTTGCTTGTTTGAAATATTCAAAGAGGAGCTTAAAGTCGGCTAATGATAGTGGTATCTTCTGCCAGATAGACAGAGCCAGTAGCGGACCCAAGGAACAAGGGGCGTTGGCGTTAAATCCCCGCTCCTCTTACCAATGAAAATCTCATACATTTTGATTGTTGGCATAAATAAAAAAATATTGTTTTAGAAGGAACAAAAAATTAAATCCTCCCCTCTTTAGTAAGTGTTTGGATCCGCTAGTGGACAGAGCTACATGGATATCTGCGAATATCTTTTGCTTTTGGTTGTTATCTTAATGGCATAATGTTTTTATTTCACATTATTATCTGCAAACAGATCTTTTTGGGTGAGAATTTACCAGATAAATGATTTATCGTTTTGCAAATAACAACTGCAACAATGCAGGTTCTACTTTAGGTTCAGGTTTTTTAATCCTTATTTTTATAAGCTACAACGGAATTATTTTGTATTGTGAGTTTCTTCTTTTTTTTTTAGTTTTAATGCTTTATTTAGTGCAGTCAGTGTATGCGTGCATGCGATAAGATTCTGGCATTTTGATAAAGTTATGAAGTAAAGATTTTTTTCTTTGAAAAGTTTAGTAAGTTAAAATAAGCGTGAGCGTGTGCAGGTTGACTTCAATGGACTGAGGAAACAATCGCACATAACCAGAAAAAATAATTGTGTGTAGGAATGTAATTAGTGCTACCAATTAGCTTGTTTCAAAGTAGATGAAGAGGTAGATAGAAAGTTAGATATAAGTAATTGAATTTTAAAAAAGGAATAAAGAATTTTTCTGAGCGGTAACAGCCTAACCAGCAAGCGAATGGAATAAAGTCGAGCTTGTGTCACATATTTTTAAGGTGAATATCAACCCAAATCGATTCTAACTTTAATGTCTATATTATTTCGTTAATACCAAAGCTGATTATTTTTATTCCAGTACAGAATAATTGCCTTAAATTGTATTTAACTTTCTTTACTTAAAGTTTTTCAGAATCCAGAAAAAAGTCGCACCCACATAAAGTAAACTCGCTCCCAAGAAAAACCACTGTCGACGCCGCAGGAAATGTTAAATAAATCATCGAAATATTCTCTTCCCTTTTCATTTGCACCTGGCCTTTAGATTTCTATATTTTAAAGTTTTCACATTCTTCTTCTTTAGAGAATTTTTTTTAATTTCTGAAATATTTATTTATGCTTTTCAACAATAAAAGTAACAGCAACAAAGCAAAGAAAATAAACAAATTTTTAATTAAATGCAGGCCAAAGAAAAATATCTAGAAAAAGAGAGAGGGTGTATGTGTGAGTGAGCGAGTGGGAGAGACATTGAAAATTTTATTGCTAAGCTGTAAAAATGTCATGCCACAATTTTTGAAAAAGGTTATTTCAATTCATGTAAGAAAATTTTGCTGTGCTTTGTTATTTTTAGCTTAGCCTGTAGCAATTAATCATAATTTTCTTTCGTTTAATTCGGGCCATAAAGAAAATAAAAATGTTGAATGGAAGAGAGAGAAAGAGATAGAGAGGGAAAAATAGAATAGAAGAATTAAAAGGTTTCGGTATTGCTCGGAAATTCTAAAGGAAGGGTATAGGGTATAGGGTATAGGGTATAGGGTATATATAGGGTATATATAGGGTATATATAGGGTATATATAGGGTATAGGGTATAGGGTATAGGGTATAGGGTATAGGGTATAGGGTATAGGGTATAGGGTATAGGGTATAGGGTATAGGGTATAGGGTATAGGGTATAGGGTATAGGGTATAGGGTATAGGGTATAGGGTATAGGGTATAGGGTATAGGGTATAGGGTATAGGGTATAGGGTATAGGGTATAGGGTATAGGGTATAGGGTATAGGGTATAGGGTATAGGGTATAGGGTATAGGGTATAGGGTATAGGGTATAGGGTATAGGGTATAGGGTATAGGGTATAGGGTATAGGGTATAGGGTATAGGGTATAGGGTATAGGGTATAGGGTATAGGGTATAGGGTATAGGGTATAGGGTATAGGGTATAGGGTATAGGGTATAGGGTATAGGGTATAGGGTATAGGGTATAGGGTATATATAGGGTATATATAGGGTATAGGGTATAGGGTATAGGGTATAGGGTATAGGGTATAGGGTATAGGGTATAGGGTATAGGGTATAGGGTATAGGGTATAGGGTATAGGGTATAGGGTATAGGGTATAGGGTATAGGGTATAGGGTATAGGGTATAGGGTATAGGGTATAGGGTATAGGGTATAGGGTATAGGGTATAGGGTATAGGGTATAGGGTATAGGGTATAGGGTATAGGGTATAGGGTATAGGGTATAGGGTATAGGGTATAGGGTATAGGGTATAGGGTATAGGGTATAGGGTATAGGGTATAGGGTATAGGGTATAGGGTATAGGGTATAGGGTATAGGGTATAGGGTATAGGGTATAGGGTATAGGGTATAGGGTATAGGGTATAGGGTATAGGGTATAGGGTATAGGGTATAGGGTATAGGGTATAGGGTATAGGGTATAGGGTATAGGGTATAGGGTATAGGGTATAGGGTATAGGGTATAGGGTATAGGGTATAGGGTATAGGGTATAGGGTATAGGGTATAGGGTATAGGGTATAGGGTATAGGGTATAGGGTATAGGGTATAGGGTATAGGGTATAGGGTATAGGGTATAGGGTATAGGGTATAGGGTATAGGGTATAGGGTATAGGGTATAGGGTATAGGGTATAGGGTATAGGGTATAGGGTATAGGGTATAGGGTATAGGGTATAGGGTATAGGGTATAGGGTATAGGGTATAGGGTATAGGGTATAGGGTATAGGGTATAGGGTATAGGGTATAGGGTATAGGGTATAGGGTATAGGGTATAGGGTATAGGGTATAGGGTATAGGGTATAGGGTATAGGGTATAGGGTATAGGGTATAGGGTATAGGGTATAGGGTATAGGGTATAGGGTATAGGGTATAGGGTATAGGGTATAGGGTATAGGGTATAGGGTATAGGGTATAGGGTATAGGGTATAGGGTATAGGGTATAGGGTATAGGGTATAGGGTATAGGGTATAGGGTATAGGGTATAGGGTATAGGGTATAGGGTATAGGGTATAGGGTATAGGGTATAGGGTATAGGGTATAGGGTATAGGGTATAGGGTATAGGGTATAGGGTATAGGGTATAGGGTATAGGGTATAGGGTATAGGGTATAGGGTATAGGGTATAGGGTATAGGGTATAGGGTATAGGGTATAGGGTATAGGGTATAGGGTATAGGGTATAGGGTATAGGGTATAGGGTATAGGGTATAGGGTATAGGGTATAGGGTATAGGGTATAGGGTATAGGGTATAGGGTATAGGGTATAGGGTAGGGTATAGGGTAGGGTAGGGTAGGGTAGGGTAGGGTAGGGTAAGGTAGGGTAGGGATGGGTAGGGATTTGTAGGAATGGGTAGGAAAGGGTAGGGAAAGGAAGGGAAGGGTGAAGAAGGGTAGGGAAGGGTAGGAAAGGGTAGGGAAAGGAAGGGAAGGGTGAAGAAGGGTAGGGAAGGGTAGGGAAAGGTAGGGAAAGGTAGGAAAGGGTAGGGTAGGGTAGGGAAGGGTAGGGTAGGGTAGGGTAGGGTAGGGTAGGGTAGGGTAGGGTAGGGTAGGGTAGGGTAGGGTAGGGTAGGGTAGGGTAGGGTAGGGTAGGGTAGGGTAGGGTAGGGTAGGGTAGGGTAGGGTAGGGTAGGGTTGGCAGGGATGGGATGGGCATGGATGGGTAGGGATGGGTAGGGATGGGCTGGGATGGGTAGGGATGGGCTGGGATGGGCAGGGATGGGCTGGGATGGGCAGGGATGGGTAGGGATGGGTAGGGATGGGTAGGGATGGGCAGGGCTGGGTAGGGATGGGTAGGGATGGGCAGGGATGGGTAGGAATGGGCAGGGATGGGCAGGGATGGGCTGGGATGGGCAGGGATGGGTAGGGATGGGTAGGGATGGGCAGGGATGGGTAGGGATGAGTAGGGATGGGCAGGGATGGGCTGGGATGGGCAGGGATGGGTAGGGATGTGTAGAAATGGGTAGGGATGGGCAGGGATGGGTAGGGATGGGCTGGGATGGGTAGGGATGGGCAGGGATGGGCTGGAATGGGTAGGGATGGGTATGGATGGGTAGGGATGGGTAGGGATGGGCAGGGATGGGCAGGGATGAGCAGGGATGGGTAGGGATAGGCAGGGATGGGCTGAGATGGGTAGGGATGGGTAGGGATGGGTAGGGATGGGTGGGGATTGGCTGGGATAGGCAGGGATGGGTAGGGATGGGCTGGGATGGGCAGTGATGGGTAGGGATGGGCAGGGATGGGCTGGGATGGGTAGGGATGGGTAGGGATGGGTAGGGATGGGCTGGGATGGGCAGGGATGGGTAGGGATGGGCAGGGATGGGCTGGGATGGGCTGGGATGGGTAGGGAGGGGTAGGGATGGGTAGGGATGGGTAGGGATGGGCAGGGATGGGCAGGGATGGGCAGGGATGGGTAGGGATGGGTGGGGATTGGCTGGGATGGGTAGGGATGGGCAGGGATGGGTAGGGATGGGTAGGGATGGGTAGGGATGGGTAGAGATGGGCAGGGATGGGCAGGGATGGGTAGGGATGGGTAGGGATGGCTAGGGATGGGCAGGGATGGGCAGGGATGGGCTGGGATGGGTAGGGATGGGCAGGGATGGCTAGGGATGGGCAGGGATGGGTAGGGATGGGCAGGGATGGCTAGGGATGGGCAGGGATGGGCTGGGATGGGCAGGGATGGGTAGGGATGGGTAGGGATGGGCTGGGATGGGTAGGGATGGGTAGGGGAGGGTAGGGATGGGTAGGGATGGGCAGGGATGGGTAGGGATGGGTAGGGATGGGTAGGGATGGGTAGGGATGGGTAGGGATGGGTAGGGATGGGTGGGGATGGGTAGGGATGGGTAGGGATGGGTAGGGATGGGTAGGGATGGGTAGGGATTGGTAGGGATTGGCAGGGATGGGCTGGGATGGGCAGGGATGGGTAGGGTTGGGTAGGGATGGGTAGGGATGGGCAGGGATGGGCAGGGATGGGTAGGGATGGGTTGGGATGGGCAGGGATGGGTAGGGATGGGCTGGGATGGGCAGGGATGGGTAGGGATGGGTAGAAATTTGTAGGGATGAGCAGGGATGGGCTGGGATGGGTAGGGATGGGTAGGGATGGGTAGGGATGGGTAGGGATGGGTAGGGATGGGCAGGGATGGCCTGGGATGGTAGGGATGGGCTTGGATGGGCTTGGATGGGTAGGGATGGGTAGGGATGGGTAGGGATGGGTAGGGATGGGTAGGGATGGGTAGGGATGGGTAGGGATGGGTAGGGATGGGTAGGGATGGGTAGGGATGGGTAGGGATGGGCAGGGATGGGTAGGGAGGGGTAGGGATGGGTAGGGATGGGCAGGGATAGGTAGGGATAGGCAGGGATGGGCAGGGATGGGTAGGGATAGGTAGGGATGGGTAGGGAGGGGTAGGGATGGGTAGGGAGGGGTAGGGATGGGCAGGGATGGGTAGGGATGGGTTGGGATGGGCAGGGATGGGTAGGGATGGGTAGGGATGGGCTGGGATGGGTAGGGATGGGTAGGGGAGGGTAGGGATGGGTAGGGATGGGCAGGGATGGGCAGGGATGGGCTGGGATGGGTAGGGATGGGCAGGGATGGGTAGGGATGGGTAGGGATGGGTAGGGATGGGCAGGGATGGGTAGGGAGGGGTAGGGATGGGTAGGGATGGGCAGGGATAGGTAGGGATAGGCAGGGATGGGCAGGGATGGGTAGGGATAGGTAGGGATGGGTAGGGAGGGGTAGGGATGGGTAGGGAGAAGTAGGGATGGGCAGGGATGGGCAGGGATGGGTAGGGATGGGTTGGGATGGGCAGGGATGGGTAGGGATGGGTAGGGATGGGCTGGGATGGGTAGGGATGGGTAGGGGAGGGTAGGGATGGGTAGGGATGGGCAGGGATGGGCAGGGATGGGCTGGGATGGGTAAGGATGGGCAGGGATGGGTAGGGAGGGGTAGGGATGGGTAGGGATGGGCAGGGATAGGTAGGGATGGGTAGGGATGGGTAGGGATGGGTAGGGATGGGCAGGGATGGGCAGGGATGGGTAGGGATGGGTAGGGATGCGTAGGGATGGCTAGGGATGGGCAGGGATGGGCTGGGATGGGCTGGGATGGGTAGGGATGGGTAGGGATGGGCTGGGATGGGTAGGGATGGGTAGGGGAGGGTAGGGATGGGTAGGGATGGGCAGGGATGGGCAGGGATGGGCTGGGATGGGTAGGGATGGGCAGGGATGGCTAGGGATGGGCAGGGATGGGCTGGGATGGGCAGGGATGGGCAGGGATGGGCTGGGATGGCCTGGGATGGTAGGGATGGGCTTGGATGGGCTTGGATGGGCTTGGATGGGTAGGGATGGGTAGGGATGGGTAGGGATGGGTAGGGATGGGTAGGGATGGGTAGGGATGGGCAGGGATGGGTAGGGAGGGGTAGGGATGGGTAGGGATGGGCAGGGATAGGTAGGGATGGGTAGGGATGGGTAGGGATGGGCAGGGATGGGCAGGGATGGGTAGGGATGGGTAGGGATGCGTAGGGATGGCTAGGGATGGGCAGGGATGGGCTGGGATGGGCTGGGATGGGTAGGGATGGGTAGGGATGGGCTGGGATGGGTAGGGATGGGTAGGGGAGGGTAGGGATGGGTAGGGATGGGCAGGGATGGGCAGGGATGGGCTGGGATGGGTAGGGATGGGCAGGGATGGCTAGGGATGGGCAAGGATGGGCTGGGATGGGCAGGGATGGGTAGGGATGGGTAGGGATGGGTAGGGATGGGCAGGGATAGGTAGGGATGGGCAGGGATGGGCAGGGATGGGTAGGGATAGGTAGGGATGGGTAGGGATTGGTAGGGATTGGCAGGGATGGGCTGGGATGGGCAGGGATGGGTAGGGTTGGGTAGGGATGGGTAGGGATGGGCAGGGATGGGCAGGGATGGGTAGGGATGGGTTGGGATGGGCAGGGATGCGCTGGGATGGGTAGGGATGGGCAGGGATGGGCTGGGATGGGCTGGGATGGGCAGGGATGGGTAGGGATGGGTAAAAATTTGTAGGGATGAGCAGGGATGGGTAGGGATGGGTAGGGATGGGTAGGGATGGGCAGGGATGGCCTGGGATGGGCTTGGATGGGCTTGGATGGGTAGGGATGGGTAGGGATGGGTAGGGATGGGTAGGGATGGGTAGGGATGGGCAGGGATGGGTAGGGAGGGGTAGGGATGGGTAGGGATGGGCAGGGATAGGTAGGGATAGGCAGGGATGGGCAGGGATGGGTAGGGATAGGTAGGGATGGGTAGGGAGGGGTAGGGATGGGTAGGGAGGGGTAGGGATGGGCAGGGATGGGCAGGGATGGGTAGGGATGGGTTGGGATGGGCAGGGATGCGGTGGGATGGGTAGGGATGGGTAGGGATGGGCAGGGATGGGCTGGGATGGGCTGGGATGGGCAGGGATGGGTAGGGATGGGTAGAAATTTGTAGGGATGAGCAGGGATGGGCTGGGATGGGTAGGGATGGGTAGGGATGGGTAGGGATGGGCAGGGATGGGCTGGGATGGGCTTGGATGGGTAGGGATGGGTAGGGATGGGTAGGGATGGGTAGGGATGGGTAGGGATGGGTAGGGATGGGCAGGGATGGGCAGGGATGGGTAGGGATGGGCAGGGATGGGTAGGGAGGGGTAGGGATGGGTAGGGATGGGCAGGGATAGGTAGGGATAGGCAGGGATGGGCAGGGATGGGTAGGGATAGGTAGGGATGGGTAGGGAGGGGTAGGGATGGGCAGGGATGGGCAGGGATGGGTAGGGATGGGTAGGGATTGGTAGGGATGGGTAGGGATGGGTAGGGATGGGCAGGGATGGGTAGGGATGGGTAGGGATGGGTAGGGATGGGTAGGGATAGGTAGGGATGGGCTGGGATGGGCTGGTATGGGTAGGGATATGCAGGGATGGGCTGGGATGGGCAGGGATGGGTAGGGATGGGTAGGGATGGGTAAGGTTGGGTGGGGATGGGTGGGGATGGGCAGGGATGGGCTGGGATGGGAAGGGATGGGTAGGGATGGGTAGGGATGGGCAGGGATGGGCTGGGATGGTAGGGATGGGCTTGGATGGGTAGGGATGGGTAGGGATGGGTAGGGATGGGTAGGGATGGGTAGGGATGGGTAGGGATGGGCAGGGATGGGTAGGGATGGGCAGGGATGGGTAGGGATGGGCAGGGATGGGTAGGGATGGGTAGGGATGGGTAGGGATGGGCAGGGATGGGTAGGGATAGGTAGGGATGGGTAGGGAGGGGTAGGGATGGGCAGGGATGGGCAGGGATGGGTAGGGATGGGTAGGGATTGGTAGGGATGGGTAGGAATACATAACAGAAGAAGTAAGAAGAAAAAAATTGATTTTGTTTTGAAATTCAACAGATTTTATTTCTGTTGCAGTCGGTAATTAATTCCATTATCTCGATTACCGACTCCAATTGAGAGTTTTTGTAGCTTTAATTTTCACTCGCAGGTTTATACCGCAATAAGTACTTATTTGCTCTACAAGGAGCAAGAACAACTCATTTGTTGTTTACAGCAGGAGAGTAAATTTTACTGCTATGCAAATTGAAGAGAGAGCTGAACAAAAAAAACTGATTGATCTTATGAAAGTGTTTTGTTGCATTATTCGTCTGCGTTTAGTTAATTTGTTCTTTTGATGAAGAGAGAAACAGATGAAGAGAACAAATTTTTACTCCAATTTCCAAGGCCCTCTTTTTTTACCACAAATCCCACATGCACATACATACATATAAACATAAAAAGAGGGTGTGAGAATAAACCTCTTTTGGTATTATTTCATCACTCTCTGTTTTTATTTTCGAGAGGGGAAAGGGAATCCTGGAAGGCAACAAAACTACAGTCAGCATTTTACGATTTTCGTAATAATAAAATTTAATTGCATTTGTGAAAATGAGATTTTTAGCAGATATGTTTTTCCAAAAAACGTTAATAAGCAACCACTCACCCACTACCAAACAACACACAATTCTGCTGCCTCAAGTGAATGTCTGCAAAGGATTAAAACTTATTTTACGCATGCAACAATTTATGATGAGGAAACCCCAGCGCTAGCCCCAAAACATCAGCCATAACCCAAGTTATTCTTCCTCCTCGCCCGCCAGCCATCCACACATTTGGGGTTGATTGGCTGTAAGACCGACCGACCTTACTATGTAAGTAAATACTTACTCGTAAAGCAAATTTAAATTAGCTTGGCGTTTTTGAATTTTAACTCTTCTTTTTTTTATTCAGCGTAGGTATACATAGGTATATACGATTCCATAACTAACAATAAGCTCATTTAGTTATGCACCAATTTGAAGAGGGCTCTAAACGTTTCACACTACGCAGCAACTGAAACACAGAAATTTTGTGTTTACCAAAGCAAACATTTACAACAAAGAAAAAGTTTAAAGTAAACCTCATTTTATACTCTTGCAATTAAATTTGTAAATGAAAAGCGGCGTGGCACAAAGTAAATGCAACATGGTGATGTGGTTTTACTTACTTTTTGCTGGAATGAAAAAATTGAAGCTCAACATGAAAAAGTCACTCCAGAAACAATTGCACGTACTTACTTTATAGCATCTAGCTAGAGTGAAAACGCAGTCAGCAGCACGTGGGTAGCGGTAGGGGTGAGTGGTTGAAAAGATAATCACTACTGGGCTTTCTTTTTGTTTTGTGTACTTATAAGTGTATCTGTGTGTGCGTGTGTGTGTGTGTGTGTGTGTGTGAGGCGCAAAGCAGATTTTACACTCTCGACACGACATTAATGAAAAGCAAAAATGGAAAAACATTTTTTGTTTTCATTATAATTTCAGCGTTTTTTAATGCCATTTAATGTAACAATGGCACTTCAATATAAAAAAAATATATAAGTATGTATATGAACGAATACACAACAGAGACAAAGTCAGATGGGTGAGTGAGTGTGTGTGGAGCAGAGGTGGGGGGAGGAGTGGAAGTTACATTGTATTCACGTTTGTTTTCAAGTGAACTTACACAAGGAGTGCGTAATTTCGTATACGTTTCATAAATGTACACAGCAGCAATAATATCAAAAATTATGAAGACAAATTTATAGGGGAGTTGAGAGGTAAGGAGGACCAAATTTTAAGTTCAATTGTAAACCACTTGATCCAAAAAAGGAATGATGTGGAAATATATAAGAAAAACAGAGGGGTTAACGTGTAGTTCGATTCGAAAGAATAATTACTGGAATTCGAACGATTGGTAGTCTAGAAAACATTTTCGAATAATATTTGTTCGATGTTCAGTTTTGATTTTGTGCTTTTTCGAATCGAATTTGGCATTCGAATAGAACTGCCTTTCGAATCGAACTACAGAGTAACCCCCCAGATTGGAAATCCCTTACATACACTTGTGGTCACATAATCAAGTCACTAGAACAATACTTTATGCTGAGTTTGAAAAATATTTTGTATTAGTAGTCCAAGAATTTTTTTTAATGTCATTTAACGGTACCATTAGTAGCCTTAAAAAATATTAAGAGCAATTACAAAAGAGTGACGTATTTTGCGCGCAGTCGGCAATTGTGTGTGAAGGAGTAAGATTAGAAGTGGACATATAATTAAATCATTTTATATTCTTTCGCAATTAACTTGACTTAGTGCACTTAAATTCCGTAAAAACCAATCAAATTGATCATTTACATATTTCTGTATACTTTAGTTGAACAACTGTTGATTTTGGTTGTGATGGGCAAAGAGTTCCACGCCCTCATTTGGAAAACTTTCCAGAACCTTGGGATTATTGCAAAGCTCGTGGAAGAGCTAGCTTTCTTACGTAGCAAAATGGTCAATGAGAAAAGATACTACAAAAAATTCAAATCGTTTCACAATTTACAACGTATAAAACCACTTAAAACGTCTCCAGCTGAAGATAAGTACTTGATTAGGCTCAGCAAAATTAACGATTTCTTAACTTCATCAAACTAAGATCACAAATAGACTTAAAGTATAATTTGAAAATATCAGTCAGAACTATACACAAGCGATAAAACGAAAAAAAAAAATATTAGGACGAATGAGCAGACATAAACCCAACGGTCAAAAAAAAAAAAATATTGCGCAGCGTATTCAGTTCGCTAAACGATATCTCTACTAGTACCAGAATTTTTGGAAAACGATTGTTAGGAGCGATGAATCCAAATTAAATGTGTTTGGGATCGATGGAAGGCGCTTTGTTAGGCATCCATCAAATACTGAGCTGGACCCAAAATTTACTAAAAAAAACTGTAAAATGTGGAGCCCTTGTGTAATGGTTTGGTGGTGTTTCACTTCATTTGGAGTTAGTCCAATTACTTAACTTGATAGCAAAATTACTGAAGAAAAGTACAAAGGCATCCTTAAAAATCATCTCCTCCGAGAACACCTTGAAAACCTTTGGGTTGGATCTTCCAGCATGATAACGACCCGAAACACACATATCGGGTCATTAAGTCATGGTTAAATGAGAACAAAATAAAAATTCTCAAGTGGTCAGCCCAAAGTCTATATTTAACCTTATAGGAAATCTATAGAGTATTTTAAAAAGGGTCGTGACAGCGCAAAAACCTTAAAACAAGGCTTCCTTATGGGCTATCATTCAGAAGGAATAGAATCAAATCACTGCTGCCTAGTGCTCTGCTACTAGTCGAAGAGATGTACAGAAAATATCAGGGAAAAATGGTTTCCACAAAATACTAACAGTACCAAATGTAAAATTTCAGTTCAAAATTAAAAATCATCAAACTTATTATTTTTAAATATTTTTGTTTAGCATATGACTTAATTATATGACCGCAAATTACACCATAGACATACGATAATTTGGAAAAATTTTACATATTTGACATTATAACTGATTATTTCTATTATAATTTTAAATATTGAAGTGTTATTTATTTATTTTACAGTTGGTTTTGTTTCTTTTCAATAGAAACTTTATTTTTAATTAAAATTCTTCTGATCATAAGTGTTTGACTTAATTGTATGTCCACAAGTGTGTGTAGCTCTTTTATATGCTGAAAAAATGCTCACAGAGAGAGGGAAAGATCATCAGTGGAAATCAAATGGCGCTCTCGTTTTCTTTACTCCACTTGAGAAGTTCAGATTTTGAGGAGCTGTCGTTAGTCGACGTTCGTTGGTGTTTTACAGTACTTCGTTTTGTTTTTCCAGTTCGCTCCCAAGTATTTTCGAATGGCCAGGCTTTCGATTGGATTTCATTCGGTTAACATTCCTGTGATAATATCTACCCAGAAGGAGTATATGGAATGCATGACTTTTATCATAAACGAATTCGGTCATGAAAAATTCATAAAGAAAAGATGAATTGAACTGTAAGGGAACAGGGAATGCACAAATTTCTTCTCTCATAGCTTTACTTCAGTTTTTATACAATCGAAAATAGTAAAGAGAAAAGATATCTTACCAAGTAATGCAGCTTGAAATGTATGAAAAAGAGCAGTGATGGGCAACGAAATAACAGAATTTTTCCTCGAAAATTTGTTTTTTTTTTAAGCGCCTGATTATATTGGTGCTCGGTGTTCGACGAACGCAAGCAACAGCTCGTTGCAATGTTGGTTGTTTTTTGTCAAAATATACTCGTTTGTTTAATACTATTTAATATGTAATGATACTGTTTTGTAAAATAACTCATTGCCACCCAGAATATTCGGCGTGCTCGGTGTACAATAGATCGAGGATATCGTGTTCGGTGTGAGAGTGAGTAAAGACTCTCTCGATTTTTTACTTTTGGCAACACTTTGTCGCGCGTCTATGTACTTTTTAGTTTTTTCAATACAGTACAGTAACATAGTCGTTTTGTGAAAGTTAAACAATCAACATCTCTTCAACGTAAATTATTATCGGAAAATTAAAAAAAAGTGAATTGAGGATTTGCAAAATAAAAATAATTTGAATTCACTCAAAAGTAAAAAATTTTTGTTATATGAAATTTATTGTTCTTAAATACTTAGTGAAAAGAGCGGAGGGCTTTGCGTCTCCGTGCAAGGGGGGATTTCGAGGGAATTTGAAATGTGTAAAAGGAAAACAGCAGTTAGTTCAAATAATCAAATGTAATTTATTAGTAAGTATAAGAAAATTTACCTATAGCGATTCTCTCAGCTTAGCTGCTACGACGTGCTTCGTGGCGTCTTCAGGATATAGAATGATATCCTGGCATTCGGTAAAATTGTCTAAAGATGACAAATTCAACCCGCTGAATCATAAATATATCGATGAAAAAATCGAATTGGTAAGGGTTGCCAGGAGTACAAAAAACACTTAAATCTAATAACTAATGCAAATAACGCATCTGGCCTGAACACCTAGCAATACTTTTGTTTTATAGGGAATGTTGATGAATGCGAAATTCTCCCAGAAAAGGTCCGTAAAACCCAGCAATACATTGGTGGAAAAAATACTTTCTCAGAAGAAAAAACATTACGTATAAATTTCCTATTAAATTCAATTTTCTACTATTACTTTATTGATGCTATTGGAATCCAAGATTTGATACATGATATTAGCAGCTACAAAATAATGTATGATTTCGACCTCACTTCTTTCATTTACGATAGTTATTGCAACTATGTGGTATCACAATGGGCCGTTCAGGCCTAAGTGTGTCTCTCGACAGCCACTCCAACCTAACCTAACCTAGTTATTGCATAAAATTGTAATGAAAACTATTTTTTGCATTCCCAAGTAATGCAAAGTTGGAAGCATTACTTTTCGTAGGACATCGCCGTGTTAAAAATCATGTATTCTGGAAGTTATAGCCTATATATATATAGCTATGCATTCCAATGTGCATTCATATACATTCCATTTTCCACCTGGGTATTTATCTTCTCTCTTACCTTTGCATAATAACGCATTTCCGCTCTTCAACACTGAACTTGATCTTTTGATTTTCAGCAGCACTGCTCTCTCTCCATCACACTCTCAAATTTGAGCTGCAGAAATAACTTTGTGTGTTTGTGTGTGTGTTTGAATTGTATTGTATTGTACTGATAGAGTCCATGTAAAGCGGAGAGCACGTAGTTGTACTCTGTCCCGAAGGGGGACTCTCTCCTAACTTTGTTAGGCTGCAGCTTGGTCAATGGTCTTGAATCTACCAGAAGCTTTCGCAAATTTGCATAGCTCAGACAGATCAAGGTTGACAAGGTCCACTCAAGTCAAGAAATGTTTACCCAGTGTAGCACATCTTATCCATGAGAAAGCAGGGCATTCACAAATGAAATGTTCTGCCGTTTCATCATCTTCGAGACCCGCATCACATAAACTCGATTCCTTGACGCCGATTTTGTGCAGGAAATCGTTGACTGTGGCGAAACCTGTGACAAGTCCTACAATGAGTCTTAAGTCACACCTATGCCGACTTAACAGATACTTAGAACTGTCTTGTCTAGGAGAGTCAATCAACAATTTCGGCTGTCGACAGGAATCCAGTGCCCGCCAATAGTCGTAATGCAATTGAAGCAGCCGTATCTTCATTTCATGATTAATGAAAGAAGGGCTGCATCCAATGGCGGATTGCGGACCAGTAAAGATCCGTGTGTGTGTGTGTGAAGAGCTTCTCTCAATTTTGTCTAACGAATGTGGTATAGAAATGAAATGAAATGAAATGAAATGAAATGAGGGAACTCAAGTAAGCAAATGGAACAACTAGAATTTGCGAGGGCTAAATCATCTCTACTCAGTTTTCTTCTCAGATCGAATTACTCTTCTCTCCCCTACAGAAATAAATTTGAAAATGAAAATTCATATATTTTTTGATTATAAAGAATAATTTCATTTTGTTTTATTATTGTTGTTGTTGTATTGCTTACTCCTGTAGATAGGTTGGGTAATCATATATTTTTGTGTCCACTTTGGTTGAAATTTATTCGAAAAGAGCTTTATGAAATGCGGCACATATAATATGTACTATGTAGGTGAAGTGTAAGGGTGCTTCAATGAAATCTTCCTTCCGCCACAAACGACTTTATGCAATAATCAGGTGCGTTTCTTATTGTCCATTGTGTGCAATGGAGATTTTAATGAGATGGTGAGGGAGAGACAGTAAACTACGATGGGGTGCATATAAATTGCGTAATTTTCTTTCTGTTTTTGGCCATGGCGCACGTTTTCTTTCAGTTATTATGCTTAAATTAGCACCTCGGGAATGTTGAAACCGGATACTCTACATAAATGTATGTGTAAACGTATAGAGAGAGTGTATGTGAATATGAGCTGGATGAGATAGATGGATGGGCAATGGAAATTACTGTTCTGTGGATACTTATACATAGATAAAAACGTGTAAATATGCATAGGCTTTCCATTTCATTACAAAAGAGAGAGAGGCTAGGACTGAGTGTTTGTTTTTTTTTTTTTTATTTCTGGGGGATGATTTTCCTAAACTAGTACAATAAAAAGTATTTACTCCATACTTGAGTTTAATGTTTAGCAAACATAGTATGTAGGTAGGTATAAGAAAAAAAGTGTAGAAGCAGAAGAATAAAATAGATTTTTATGATGGCAAATCAGAAAATCAAATTGTTACCTTTTTTTACACATTTCATTTAATTTTCTCGAGTGTACTCGTGAAAGTGAAAGTCGAAAGTCACTAGGGGTTGTCGAAAGTTTAGTATGAATGAATATGCGCATTTTGTAGTACTCCTGAACCTGAGGGAATAGATTTAATAACAGGAGCATTGGATGGAGGGTGAAGGTGAGGGGGAAACTTTCAAGTTAAATGGAGTTTTGACATTGTTTACACAAATTGTAAGTAATATATGTACGTGTATATTTATGGTAGAAGTTTATATGATTATATTTTTGTTTATTCTGTTTACTTGCCTAATGAAATGCGCTTTCGGGTAATTTAATTTTTCCTCATTCTTGGGTTTTTTTTGTTTTCTATTTTATGCGTTTTAATAGCGCATAAAAACTCAGGTTAAGTTGTTGTGTCAACACTTGTGAATGCGAAAGGAAAAAACAAATTGCAAAATTATAATGGATTTAGTTTTATTTGGAGGGGGAGGGCCCCCCAAATAAAACCGGAGGAAGGGGGGGGGGGGAGTTGCAGGTACTCAAATTGTGTTGAAATACGTGCATAATTATAATTTTTGTTTGACTTTCAAATTAGAATCTGGGTTTAATTAAATTTTTAGTGGGATTTCAGATATAGCAAACTTGACACGCGAAAAGGACATTAGAAAATAGTTGAGACTTTCTTCTTACTTGTGAAAAGAGTAAAAATAAGTAAATAAGAACTGAGTCAGCGAAAAATACTTTCGCCTCAAAGCGATTTCCTTTTTTAAACAATTGAGAAAAAGTGTTCGTTTGATCCTTGAGAACAGATTCTCACCCTGCATTCTGCATTTCGCATAGCGGGAAAAGGAGTGACGAAAAGAACACAATACATTCTTGTTCGTGTGGTATAAGCTATGTAAAGGGTTTACCATTAGGGACATACAAATTTCGTATCTTTATATGAACGCACCTTTAAACTTTTGTAATGAACTGTCAATGTCAAAAGGTTAGCTAAAGTCAACATTTTCATCATGGTTAAGTTCACGAAGCAGCAACTTTTGGAAATTATTAAAAATTACTACCGAAATTCTGAGTCGGTGATCGCCACTTTAAGAGCGCTTACACCAAATTTCGGTCGTAATACCGTCAATGGAGAACGCTATCGTGTTATGTTGGAAGATTATTTATGGCCAGAATTGGATGAACTTGACATCAACGATATGTGGTTTCAACAAGACGGTGCCACTAGCCACACAGCACGCATCACAATCGATTTATTGAAAGGCAAATTCGGTGAATGTGTTATCTCGAGAAATGGTCCGGTGGAATGGCCGCCTCGTTCATGCGATCTAACGCCATTGGATTTCTTTTTATGGGGCTATATAAAGTCACTGGTCTATGCCAACAAGCCAGCAACTTTAGACGAGCTTAAAGGCAATATCAAATGTGAAATTACCAACGTTCTGGTCGTTCTGCTTGCACTACACCCACAATAAATTTGAACTCAATATCTCAAAAAATTCTGTGTTTTATTAATAGATAAAATTGTTATGTCCTTAATGGAAAACTCTTTAGTATAAAAATTGTTGTTTCCAATGACGTCATACCTTACACATTTTTTTTTTTGTTAGTCAACTCCCTATTGTATTGTATTGTATTGTATTGTATTGTATTGTATTGTATTGTATTGTATTGTATTGTATTGTATTGTATTGTATTGTATTGTATTGTATTGTATTGTATTGTATTGTATTGTATTGTATTGTATTGTATTGTATTGTATTGTATTGTATTGTATTGTATTGTATTGTATTGTATTGTATTGTATTACGTATTACGTATTACGTATTACGTATGAGCTGCCGCGGATGATTTTTAATTTTTGCTCTAGTTTAGGCACTCCCTGTGCCCTTCCTTTCTTCTGGTTTGAAAGGTTTCTTTTAAAACTATTGCTTATTTCTCGCATTTGAATCCCACACCGCTGGCTGTAACCAGCAATTAAATAAATACCTACATTTACGTTGTTATCAAATCAAATATTACAATCATTAACAAAAATACTCTAAACTTCTATAATAAAGAGGGGTATATGAGTAGATAAGACTGTACCTGAGAGGGGGGAAAAACGATTGCTATACCACAAATACTTGTCTGCAATGCATAAAAAGCATGCCTAATATTTATATGAAAGGAACATTCAAACACATTTCACACACACACACACACACATACATAACTTATTTCAAAGTTTAGCTACCGAGCATATTTTTTTTATGATTACTCTGTTTTTGTTTCACTCACATATTTAGTTATTTCACTGATGCTGTTGCTTAAAAATAACATATGAC
This sequence comes from Toxonevra muliebris, assembly GCA_963691655.1. Taxonomy (NCBI): domain Eukaryota; kingdom Metazoa; phylum Arthropoda; class Insecta; order Diptera; family Pallopteridae; genus Toxonevra; species Toxonevra muliebris. The sequence goes on along the minus strand of OY829327.1, from coordinate 93,202,644 downwards.
ATTGTCATTTTCATGCATGCACGTATAAACAACAAAAGAAACAAAGAAACCCCTTAAGGTGTTGTATGAATACAACAAATACAGCCACAGTCAAATCATCTCCTTCCACCTATGTATGCTGTGTCATATTAACTCAACCCCATCATTCACAACTCAAATACATATACTCAACGTGCTCTTCATTTCACGGGGGTACAATAAAGTGTAACGTCAAATAGCATATTTGCTTCAGCGACAAAAGTCTTTAAAAATTCTACAAAAAAAAAAAAAAAATCCCACAAAAAAAAATAATGTCTTTTGTTTCTGAAAGAGAGAAGAGAGCGAGAGAGCGACCTAGTGAGTAAGAAAGAGAGTATGCCATGTTTTTGTTTTTACTATGCGCTGCTCATTTCATTCACATATTTTACGAATACTTTTGCAAAGAAGGTAAAATGTTTGAGAAAACTGAATCGCTTTTTTAAAATGGCAGCAGCAATAACACAGACAGACAGACATTTTTGTGTGCTTGTGTGGTTTTCAATGTATGTATGTATAGATGTGTCTTTGTGTTTGTATGTCTGCTTTGTTTGCTGCATGTAATTTATTATTTTAGTCATGGTGTAAAATTGTGTGCACATGCATGGTTACATTGTAATTTTGTTGCCATTTTTTGGTTAAATTTGTTGTTTTATTTTTTTTTTATTATTTAAAATTTTATGTGTATAAAAAATTAAATAAAGATTTGCTTTCGGGTTTTATTTGGTAACATGTGTGACTGCAGCGTAGAGAACGATGGAAGCTGTCACTGCTGTCAGCAAACTTCCGTTTACTTGCGCGTGGTCCACTTATATTCGCCATAATACGTGATAGGGCTCCATTTACTTTTGCAGCTTTTTTGTCATTAACAGCAGTCAGATGATCCTTAAAGGACATTCGAGTGTCGATACGTACTCCAAGGTATCTGATATGCGGCTGGGATTTAATTTCATGGTCACCAAGTTTGAACGTGAAGACCTCACGCACTTTTAGAGTGCTCAAAAGAACAACTCTTGTTTTTTCGGCTGCTAGCTGCAGATCTGCGCTGTTCAACCAACTCATGACCTCAGCTGGTGCTTCATTGCACGGCTCCTGAGCTTTGTCGGTTGTTTTTGCAACTACTACCAGTGCAATGTTGTCCGCATAGCCCATCAGCTTGGTAACTGCAGAAAGGCTAACCCTCAGTACTCCGTCATACATTGAATTCCATAATGTAGGTTCTAGCACCGAACCTTGTGGAACGCCTCGCGATACACTGTACTGCCTCATATCGTCATCTGTGTCGTACAGCAGCACTCTGTACTTAAAGTTATTTACAATGATTCGCGCTAAGTATGTAGGTTAGCTTGGAGTGGCTGTCGAGAGACACACTTAAGCCTGAACGACCCATTGTGATACCACATAGTTGGACCTACAGTTTAACGCCGATTCCGAACGGCGGTGTGGCAATTTTTTATCGGCTTGGTGGTGTTGCCATTACCAACCAATGTGTGTACTTGTACACTATCTTATAATTCTCATACACTTCATATTGATAGTGAATATAAGAAAGTAATGAAAATTAACCACCAGACTAAGACGGGAATCGAACCCGAACCTCCCAGATGAAAGTCTAGTGCACTACCCACTAGACTATCGAGGTCGTCCACTAAGTATGTAAATGCATATTTAATCCTCGGCCAGCTTGCTGTGTTGAAGGCGTTCTTGACGTCAAGGGTTACTACCGCGCAGTACTTCTTGCCGCTCCACCTCCATCCAATTCCACTAGTTGCATCGCGCGCGATATCCATAACCGTTGTCACAGCGTCGACAGTCGATTTTCCTCGCCGGAACCCGAATTGCGCAGCAGATAGGCCCTCATTGCTTTCAAGTGTTTCTTGTAAGCGATTGACGATTATCCGCTCAATTATCTTGTCCAGGGAATCGAGCATGCACAGTGGTCGGTACGCAGAAGGATGGTTTGGTTGCTTGCCTGGTTTGAGTAACAGGACAAGCCTTTGACGTTTCCATACTGCAGGAAATGCGCCCTTTTTGAGGCACGTTGTAAATAGTTGTGCGAAGGTTGTTGATTCCGCTCGGATTGCTGCCTTAAGAGCAATATTGGGTATACCATCTAACCCTGGTGTTTTGTTGTCTCCCATTACACTTTGTTAGCAGTAAATTGCATTTTTGTTGCATGCTTCGAGGCGTTTTTGAGAATTTTAGTGAATTTTGAATAAAACCAACTATACTAATGCTTCAATTACACTTGTTTACACGGCTTTTGGACCTGAGCACCCAAAATATGTTCTCACGGTAATTTTAGGGGCTTATTGTGAATTCGCAGTCCATTTCTTGCTGTCAGCTTAGGTTTTTTATATAATTGATTGAGCCATTTCTAGCAATTTTTGTCATTAATTTGTGATCTTATTTAAAAAAAAAATTCCTGAAATCCAAAATTAGCTGCCGTAGAACAGCGTCGTTTAAAAATGTTTGTGTCCGTCTCACTGGTTCATGTCAGCCAAGGACCACAAACATAATAAAAATACTCCACATTGTCTTTGCACGATGCTCCTGGCATTTTCATTAATTAATTTGCAAAACGCCATCCAATAATCATTTCTGAGAGTTCTCGCTGCTGCACTCTCTACCTAGATTTTCTCCATAGTCTACTGCTTCATGCCGAAGTCAGCCGCATGCTTCGCATGATCAGACAAGAATATTTCATTTCTCGCATGAAACTTTAAGTTAAAAAGATTAATTTCCCGTGTAAAGCTTGCACTATCTACAAGCAGACAATGCGGTCTCAAATTATGGCTGCTCTACCTCCTGAGCGCTGTAATTTCTCTTTTTTATTTTCCACTACAGGTGTAGATTTTGCCGGACCGTTTCCATCCTACGCTCGTCCACTTTCCTTAAAGGATATGTGGCAGTATTTGTATGCCTCTCCACGATAGCAATTCATTTGGAACTCTGTTCAAATTTAACGACTAATGCATTCCGAGCATGTTTCGATAGATTCGTTAGAAAAAATGATAAGTGACAATGCCACAACATTTGTCGGTGCTCAACGTGTCATTAGTAAAGATTTCTCGAAATTCCTCAAAGAAGTCTCCATTGATGTCCCGTAAATATAATTGGCACTTTATTCCTCCAAGCTGTCAAGAGTTTCAAAACTCATCTCAAAAAGACAGCTGGTAACCATAAATTTACATTTAAAGAGTTTTCTACTCTACTCGCCAAAATAGAGACAGTTCTCAATTCCCGGCCACTTTCTCCTACCTCGCAGGATCCTGCTGATCTCACAGCAATTACTCTTGGGCACTTTCTCTGAGGTGCACCCCTCTATTGGCGCCAATCAGAACCTAACGCTGGGAATCTCTCTTTCTCATTAACCGTTGGGAAATACTCAAGGCACTACATCATCAATTCAGCCGTCGTTGGAAAGATTAATGCCTGAGGGATTTTCAAAAGCGGTATAAATGGAAACATCGGCAGAAAGACCCTGTAGAAGGAGAATTGCCAGTCATAAAAGACGAACTCCTTCCCCAAACGACTGGCGTCTCGGCCGGATCATTAAATTGCATCGTGGTCCCGACAACCACATTCGCGTTGTTGATTTGCGCACTCAAAACGGTGTAATTACACGTCCCATAGTGAAATTGTGTATTTTACCTCTCGCGTAAAACACAGATCCAGTAGAATTCTCATTTCTACTCACTCTTAGTATTCCTTTGCTAATTCTTCCACTTTTCTAGTATTCCACAGGTCCAATCTGCAGACGCATCTCTTGTGATTCACCAGGACCAGCCTGAAGCTGCATTACTCGCAGCTCAACATACTTCGCCGATAAACGTTCGACAGTGAAGGTTATGCTTCCGATACCATTCATTGCGGTTCTGTCGTGGCTTCTTCGCGATGACTTCAATCCAGCGAGCGCAAGCGGCCAGGGCACATGGCTACTGCCTCAATTGTCAGGCTACCACCCACACCACCGCTCATTGTACATCGGACAGCAGGTGCAGGAAGTGCGCCTTGGACCACCATACTTTAATCCATCCGGGGTCCAGGCCCGTACCTCAGCAGCGCGTGCAGATCAGGAGAGTCCCCAGACCCCGAAACCAGGCATCTCGACGGCAATCAAGTGCCATTGTGCGTGCACTCCCCATTGCATCTTCCCGCTAATCGCACCATACATCGAAATCTGGAGACGTCCCAGTTCAGGGATCAGCGGGTTGGGAATTTGTTGGGCGATGTGGTACAGACGTTGAGGCGGCTACAAGACGCCATCGATGTTGCACCCCTGCAAGGAGGTCGGGATGTCTAAGCCATCTACTAATTTCTTTTCTATCCTATTCCTTTCTATGTTTGGGCCCTTTCCCAATACTCCTTTTTTCCTGTTTCTATTTCTTCCTTTTTCTCTCCTTACTCTGTTCTCCCGTTCTATTCTTTTCTTTTCTTTATTATATATTTACAATTCTTATGAAAATTTCCAAACGTTCGGTAGCGATCTCTATCCTTTTGTATATTTTCAATTTTCCATTCCAATAAACATTTTATAATTTAAAACCGAATCTCAGTGTTTTAATTTCAATATAAATTCCCAAAAATATAATTCATCGCCGAATTATACAACTGTCGTCAATGGAAATTAAAATACAAGCAGCTTTAACCCTAGCCGAAATAATGTCGACATTATCTTTAGTTTAGCATTGAACTGATATTGCCAATGGCATTCCAAATCCACACAACCTTACTAAAAACTAAATAATGTTGATTTAATGTTAATGTCGGCTTGTCATTTGTCTCGTTAAGAATGTGCCAAAACTCAAAATTATCTATAGATAATGCCGGCATTATCTCGTTTATTAGTTGAGCGATTTCTCTTATACTTGCGAGACATGTTGAAAAATATTGAAACCATCGAATTATTGCGCACAAAAATGTGCCAAAAAGCTTAAACAATCAATAATGTTGACATTATTAGTTAAGCTGTTCAAATGTATGTTTAACCCTTTCATTACCATAGTGACACCGGTGTCATAAGACTAATTTCTGCTATTTTTTAAAAGCCCTCACATAATTTTTTTTTAATTTAGGGCTTTTGGAATTAAGTTTTTTATTTTAATTTCAAATAAAGAGCTTTACAAATAATATTTTGATAATGGTACTGTGGCGGATCAAAGTGAAAAAATTCTAATTTTTTTTTTTTTTTTGTTAATTTTCAAACGCTTACAATTTTTACAAAATTTGTTCAAATACAACAAACTTTTAATATGTTTTAAGAAAAACTGCAAGTGTTTAGTCAAGCATGATTTCGCATATTTTTAAATTTTTGTTTGCTTTTTTGGAAATACAAGTTTTGCTATGGGTCACCGGTGACCCTTAAATCTTCAAAGGAAACTTTTTAATAACTTTTTTACAATGAAATGAGGGTCGAAGAATGCGAATCTGGTCTCGGATTTGCTCTATCGGTTTTATTTGCTTTACGGTCAAAAAAGGGTTAAGTGAAAAATTAATATTAACTTATTTTGTCTATCTTTAAAAAAAATATCTAATAAAAATATACAGAGAAAGTTAGTCAAAAATTCCCATTGAGCGCCACTGGGTCACTGGTGGCCCATGAAAGTTCAAACCTTAAGAGGCACAAAATGTCCGTTTTGATCAAAAATTGTAACAAGAAATGGGGGTCAGACAATATGAATCCGAATTCGGTTTTTTACTATCTTCTCTAGTTTTTTTACGGTACCGAAAGGGTTAAAAACAAAGATATCCTCTGCTAGATATTTTCTCCAACTCTCTACTCCTCACTCTCCCTTTTACTTACTTCCCTTCATTTTACTCTTTCCCCCTTCTCTGACTTTTGCTTGCCCCTCACTCTTTCTCCTCTTCCCCTCATTCTTCCACTTTGCTCTGACATTTTTTGCAAGTATTTCAAGAACTCAAAATTTCTTAAAAAACTAATTTCTAAACTTTGAACTCTTATTAAGTAAAATAATAATGAAAATTCTTGTCGTGTTTTTTTTTTTTTTTTTCTGTTTATAGTTTAAAACCAAAAGGAATTTTCATGTTTCAACAAATTCCTTTCAATTTATTTGCACTAACAGTTTTTTGTGCTTTTTGTTTTTTGGTTTCTAGAATGTCATTTTGCCTTTGTTACATTAGGTAGAAATTAATTAAAACATTTAGACGACACAAAGAAATACTTAAAATTTTTTTCTTATTGGCACAACAGTTTAATGAATTTCTTTTTTTAAATACTATCAAAGTTTCATATAAGGGCGTAAAAGAGTAGAGGAAGGTAATGTCCTTTTTTTTGTAGGAAACTATAGTGTGTTTAAAATTACTAGAGTGAACAGCTACTTTGATGTGAAACCCGAAAATAGAGAAAGCAGACACTCACTTCCTTTCGCTCTGCACCCATTACATACACAATTATCAAAAAAAAGATAATGAAAAACACTTTCAAAATGTGGACATCTAATTAAATTTTAATTTATAAACGCTTAAAAAGAATTTGTAATTGTGAAAAAAAAAACACACAAAGCAATTTCACTTGGAGTTAATTTGTTGTGTTTGAGGTCGAAATTGAAGGAGGTGATGTTAAACCCTTCAGCTTCTTTTTTCCTCCCTCATGAATGAATTTAAAATACCGAAATAATTTTTGTTCATTTCAACTGATTTAATATTTTCTACGTACCATACTTACAGGACATATTACAAGGATATTACTAAATAATCATAATTGCAATATATGTTTATAAATAAATTTCTTAACACTTAAATAATTTCGTTTTTTATGTATTACCTTTAACTCCTAGAGACTACTTGTCTTCGGTGGCCCTTAGTGAAATTTTCTGGAGAATATTTTTGTGGAATGTTTTAACCCTTTACCTCCCCTTAAACCTAGCTTTTTAAGAGTTTTTAAGAAAAGAGCCCAAAATGACCCATTTTTGTGGGAGTTATAGGGTTAAAATGTTCTAATGAAATATTCCTCGAAAAATTTAAATATAGGTCGCCGAAGACAAGAATCACCTTAAATAAATTTTTTCATATGATTTTTCTCATTGTTTGATTCGGTTTTTGATCAAAAAATAAAAATTTCAAACCACCGTAAAAAAAAAAATTGTGACGTAGTGGAGCAAAAAAGGATTGGGGCTTTTGTTACTGAGGTCTAATACTATCGTTTGAGATGGGTTTGGTTTTGTCCATAGTGTTATGAAACAAAATAATACGAAAACTTTTCCATTTTTTTTTTCAGTTGCGGTTAGAAAATTCTGTTCTCAAAAAGAGGAAAACAAAAATGGTTAAAAATAAGTTGTCACTACCTGCGCCTTACTAGTAACTTACACTGGTAGAAAATAAACTCGTACACCACAAAAAAAAATTAAATAAAAATAATATAACTAAAGAAAAAACTTTATTAATTCCACTTTATGTCAATTGGGAATTAAAATGTCAATGTCAAACTCAATCAAAATAGAAAAAGAAGAAGAAGAAGAAAATAAACAAAACCAATAACAAAAACAACAATGAAAACCAAGCAAGTTCAATTCCAATGCGAGTTCAACTTGAAGTCTCGACTTTGATGAAAAACTTTTAATCAAATTAACAAACAAAAAAGCGCGAAAAATGTGTCCAAAAAGTAGTAAAACTTTATACCTGTTTTTTTTTCTTTTTGTCTCTCATTGCGTTTTTTTTTTTTTTTTTTTTTTTTGACATTTTTGCCCGCCACACATTCATAGACAAAACAAAAACAAAACTTACTTAGACTTACACACACTTAAGCTGATTTTCTTGTCAACATTCCATAAGTACAGCTGCCTGCTGCAAGCTAGCAGGCAGGCAGGCAGCTACCAGCAGCAATAGCACGAGACATAGTTTCACAATAACAACATGTCAAGGATTTCTTCAATCGTCAGTCTTCAGATTTTCTATGCTTTTCTACTTATTTACTTTTCTTATTTTTCTACATTTTATCATGACTTTGCGTGAAACTTAAAATTGTTCTTGTTTTTACTGGCTGCGTTAGTTTGTCGAAGAAAAGAAAAAGTAAAACTTCTTTGCTCAACTTTGATATATAAATACAAATGTCAACATTAGACGACGGCAATAGCCAACATTTTCTGACTGCTCCTGGTCGAGCGCGATTGTACGAAATAATGTAGAGTGTGCTGAAGAGTATAAGCTGCTGGTGGAGAAAATAAAGTTGAAATACCACGGAAGTCAAACTTTTGACCCTAAAGTCACACACACAACAACAACAACAACAACGACAACAAAGAAACGCACAATTAATACTTAGATATCGTATTTTTATTGGAAAAGCCTTGATTGGATTTAGATTTTAGCAATAAAACCATTTAAGTCTTAATTTAGTGGTTTCGGAAGCTAATTGAATTACGTGGATTGCGTGGAGCTTAGTAGGTTGAAATTTGATACTAAGAAAAATTTCAATAAAATGAAAAAAATAAGTTTATTATTTTTTTAGCTCTCTAAGTCGAAGAGGCGTAAATAATACAACGTCTAGATGGATGTCAGAAATGCTTTCCTCTAGAACAGCTGAGATGAAAACAGGGCTAGGTACCATATCAGTCAGCACAACCAGAGGATGCCCACAGGGAGGAGTACTATCACCTCTAATGTGGAGCCTGGTAGTAGACGAACTTTTAATGAAACTCTCAGAGGCAGGCATAGACTGTCAAGGGTATGCGGACGATATTGTCCTCATAGCCAGAGGTAAATTTGAAGAAACTCTTTGTGACATTATACAAATAAATAACTGCATTCTTAAAAAGTGTGTCCTAATCATAGATAAATATATTACATAATTTATTACAAATTTTATCTTTATATGTATAATCGTAGAGTTTTGTGTGTATGTCATCGTGTAACTTCTGAACGACTGGAACGAATGAAGTCATATTTCCAGAATATATTTTCTTGGGCGGAAGGATAAAACACAGCTATTCATAATGACTTTTAGGAAAGTGGGCGTGGCACCACCCATACAATCCTAATAGTTTTTTGGGTATATCTCAAGAACCATTGACAGCACAGTACAGAAATTTGGTACAATAACGAGAATTGACAATGCCATGCCAAAACAAAAATATGGCTGGCATTGACCAAGGGGGTGTGGCACCTTCCATATAACCTGAATTTCCATTATGAGATACTTATCAAAGGAGCCATTTATGGTACGGTATTAAAATTTAGATTTTTTCAGTTTGTTGAATTAGTGGGACCATGCTCCTTTTTCATTTTCCATTACTATTTCTACTACTAATTCTACTACTATTTTTTACTACTTTTAAACTTCTTTTTTTCTGAAAATTTTTGTTATTTTCTATTACTTTTTCAAACAATATTTTCTACTATTATTTTAGTACTTTATTCCTACTACTTTTTTAATACATTTTTTCTTATTTTCTACTACTAATTTCCACTATTTTTCACTACTATTTTTTTCTACTTTTTACAGTTTTTTCTACTACTATTTTTTACTATTATTTCCACTATTATTACCACTGTTTCTACTCCATTTTTACTATTTTTGTACTACTTTTTCTGCTACCTTTTTACTACTTCTTTACAACTTCTTTACAACAATTCGTAATACTATTTTCTATTCTTTTTCCTACTACGTTTTCTACTACTATTTTTACTACTATTTGCTTCCACTTTTTTGCATCTATTTTCTACTACTTTTTCCATTCCATTTTCTACTATTATTTCTACTATTTTATGAAATATCTTCAGACCCTGCCTAGCTATCTGTAACAAATTCTATTCTTATAATAAATATGAAATTGGTTAAAATTTTTAAATAATTTAAAGAATGGTCTTTGATATGAATATAGAGCGTCCTGAAATATTATTTCTATAATTCAACTGAACCATAATAAAATTAATCCTAATATTTTTTTTGGGTATATCTCAAGAATCATTTATAGCAAGTACAGATATTTGGTACAAGAACGTGAATTAACAATGCCGTGCTACAACAAAAATATGGGAGGGATTGACAAAGGGGGTGTGGCACCTTCCATATAACCTGAACTCCCATTATGAGATATCTTAGGAGGCATTTATGGTACGGTACTAAAATTTAAATTCATTCAGTTTGTTGGATTAGTGGATGTGGTACCATGCTTCACTTTTATTTTCTACTACTATTTCTACTACTAATTCTACTACTATTTGTACTTTTAATTCTACTCCTATTTCTGTTTTCTACTACTTTTAAATTTCTTTTTTTCTGCAAATTTCCTTATTTTCTACTACTTTTTTAATCAATATTTTCTACTACTATTTTAGTACTTTTTTTCTACTAGTTTTTTAATACATTTTTCTTATTTTCTACTATTTTTCACTACTAGTTTTTACTACTTTTTTACAGTTTTTTCTACTACTATTTCTTACTATTATTTCTAACACTCTTTTTACTTCATTTTTAATATTTTTGTACTACTATGTTTAACTAATTTTTGAAATCCGATAGGTGGCGCTGTAATAAATTATATTTTTATAATAAATAGAATATGGGTCCGTATTTTTAAACAGTTTTTGGAATTAAATATAACTTCTAGAACGATCTTTGATATGCTTCTGCAAATTAAATAATCTTAAAAATGCCAATTTTGATGCCTCATTTTTAAATATAGAATTTTTACCAAATTCAATGTACGTCCTTTAAGCTTGAATTGTCATGATCAATGTTCAATTTTAAACACCAAGAAACTTCATTCTTCTTCATTGACAACAAAGTTGCATGAAAAACTAAGCTAACATGTTTATGTGCGTGCAATTTGCATAATCGTAACACATTCGCAACAAAAAAAGTGCGAATGCGGATGCGAATTTCATAACAATGCGATTAGTGCGCGTATAGGAAATGAGATTGCAAAGATTGATTACATCACTAGTGAAGAGGAATAGAGTCATAAGTAGAGTTCATTTGAATTGAGTTAATATTTCTGCTGCGTAATTGAGAGTATTTCACTGTCGCTCGTGAGGAAACCAACGATTTTGATTGGTCAATTGAAATTTAAGCGTAATTCTTGCAAAAATTTATAGAAAAAATAATTTTAAAAAGTTCTTATTGTCATAAAAAATAATTTATTTTCCTTCAAACAATTTTTTTTTTTATTAATTACGACTATAAGACAAATAAACTTTATTTGTTAGTTAATTGAAATATCAATGACAGCTAATAAATACATATATGTACAAATATCAGGCGGAAGACCAAAATTCTATTAAATTGAAATTTCTATGTAACTCTCTTCGGTATAGACGCTAGTGAAAACCAAAAACGAGCATTTTCGTTTCACTCTAATGTAATATATAGCGGTAATGGAACTGTCTTTAAGTTTAATGCAGAACTTTGTAAATAGCAACTAAAAAATTATTGAATTATACCCTGCAGCTGTCTCACTTTTTAATATTTTACCTACATAAATCGCGGTCTTTCAAAGAAGTATGCACATATGTGAGGGAGGTTCTGGTACTCTTGTGTATGTGTATGTGAGTTCTTGCTCTTTTAACCCTTCCAGGCTATTACTTCTTCTCTCTCTTTACAAAAATAAATAAAACCAACAAATTCTATTAAATAGGAAAATTTAAATATATAAAATATCAAAGCAGATTATTATTTGCTTTTGACAGTAATCACTTTGTTTGACTAGGTATTGGTACTTCTGTGTTGTTTATTCTTTTATTTTATGATAACCTTTAGTCAAAGGTTAAAGTTATAATACACTAACTGTGATATTAAATTTTCAAAATACATGCTCCGCTGAAAGAGTTGTGGCAATCATACTTGTTTTTATTTATATACTATCCCGCTACCCTTTTCAAAACTCCCCATAGTTTTTGTGTCAGTATCTGTTCGAAAAAGGGTTGAATATGTTACACCATACGAGCTTACACTATACGAAACCAAAAAAAAAAAAACGCAACCATAATCCCTTTGACGACATATGAAAATCACCACATTTAATACATTTGTATTTATAGATATGTCAGTGTAGTTTTATATTTGTAATTTAGGCAGTTAGTGTTAAGCTTTCAAAAGTACTTTAATTACACATGTTCTATGCATTAAATAGAATATGCATTAAAATAAATGGTATTAGTGAAATTAAATTGAGAGGAATGGCGGTGAATGGAAGTTTAATATTGTGGGTATGAAAAGTACTTTAAAAATTCGAATGTCTTTTGAAACTGACGTAAAGAATTTAGTTTTATAACAGGATTCGGAATTTAACACTCAAGTAAAGGACATTTTTAATCATTTCGCACCTGTTCAAGTGTAAGAAATAAATGTTCTACATGCAAAAGTTGAGCACACATTTTTTTGAAGTAAAACTTCTTTAGTGAGGGTAAATCGAAAATTTTGCAACAGAACTCGTGTTGTTGTTGCACTCATACAAACCTAATAAGAAACGAAGTTATGGTGTTGTTAGTGCTTAGCGAACGAAGTCATTTGAGGATCGGCTGCATACAATCATGCAGAGAGTCGACTTCTTGCTGTTTTATCTCAATGTGGTTTAGTGAGAGAGCTTGACTGCATATAGCTGTTTTCCTTTCATGTGTTATGTACGTGTACTACGTCATGTTTGTGCAGATAAATGTGGAGAGTATCAGCAGAAAAAAAGCTTTCGAAAATTGAAAGAGGAAGAGTGCAAAAGCTTCAACAACGACGGTCACTAACAAAATCAGTAAGAAACGAAGTTATGCAGTTGTTATTCGGCTACATACAATCAAGCAGAGAGAAGACTTCTCGCAGTTATATCGTATGTGATTTAGTGAGAGAGTCGATATAGAAGACTCGGCTTGATCACATATAACTGAACTTTCCTTTCATGTGTTATATACAGTGTGGCCAACTCAGCGCTTTCCCGCTGATTTTAGTGCTTTTTGAAAATTAAAACGCGGAAAAAAAGTGATTTAGCGCTCAGCGTGTTTTTTCAAAAATCGAAAAAAATTTCATTGACTAGAAGTATCAGATGTGTGCCTGTGTTAGTAAAAAAAGGTTTAAATGTATTGAGTTTCCTCTCACTTATATAAGGAAAAAAATTTTACGCTTTTTTTTAAGAAAATACGCGTTTTATTCTTCATTTCATTTTAGCGGATTTTGACAAACATAAGTTGGCCACACTGGTTATATACGTGTACTAAGTCGTGTTTGCGCCGATAAGTGTAGAGAGTGTCAACAGAGGAAAAGCAACAACAAAATTCAACTACGAACTCTAGTGTTTTTGAATGAAAAAAAGTTTTAAAAGATCAAAAATATTCAGTACATAATCATAATAATTATCTATATGCGATCCTTCATTTTCTTGAACATGTACAATTCCAAAAAATTACGAATTTTCAATATGTGATAGTGCATTTCATGAGTTTTCAAATAACAACACACATGTATTTAATGCAAATTATGCACTATAAATTTTAAAAATTCAAGCACTTTTTTCATGTTCATGTAGTATTCAAATATGAATCTTGTCGCAAAAAACTTTGCAACCATTTACAAATAATTTATTAAAACATAACTCAATAAATATTTTACTATTTATTTACTTGCATGCTGTTCAAAAACCAAAACAATCTATCAATTCCATTCAATATTAATTATATGAAAATTTATGTACCTGGGTGCTAAAAAAAAATACATAACCTTTCACGAATCTAGGAAAATATCTTACGTAAAATTACAAGAAGTCAACTTAATTAAGTGTTGCCAACAAATTTCACCAACACATACATACGCACATGTCGTCAGAAGAAACATGCGAAAAAATATTATCAGCCAAAATTAATTAAATATACTAGTAAGATTTTACTGTGTTGCCAAGTTAAATGAGAGCACGAAAATGTGTGTTAAAACCTCAATGACAACAAAAACTAGTAAAGAACTAACTAAATTCCTGGAATTTCACACCTGACAGCAATATGCGAATAACTCATGGAATATCTATATAAGATTTTTTTGTAGTTGCTGTTGATTTAAGTGGCATTTTGTTATTTTATGCGAAGTAATAAAATTGTTTCAGAGACTGTGACATTTTTATTAGAGTTGTAACGAAAATACGTATACCGAAAGCAATACCGAAAATCAGTTAGGAAATAAGTTCCAATTTAGACCGCGTTCCAACTCACATTGTGTTTTAACTCAGATCATGTTTCAACAAAGATCGTGCCTCAACACTAGACGATAATTTAGGTCTGACTAGCAGGGGTCTGAATTGAAACAATTTCTTTCAAATCTAAACACTAGAAAAGTTTACTCCTTTCCAGCAGGCAGCAGTTGGAAAACGTTTATTGATTTTGTTCTTCAAGCTAATTTTTACAATTGTGATCAAGCGATGGACTTAAAGCGTATTGAGGCTTAAATTTTGACTGTATTAACTACAAATGGAAAAAGGTAATGTATCCTTGGGAGTTGTGGACCAAAAACTGAAAGCGGTGAAAGCAAATACGAAAGTAAATATTCGTTACAACCCAAATTTGTTTGTGTTACATTCAAAAAATAGTGGAATTTGTATGAAATTAAGTGTAATGAAATTTTGCTTAGCTTTTTTTATATCTATATAGCAGGTAAATGTACTTTTAAGCTCTTGCCGCTTTAGTGCTTTTGTTTAGGAAATTAGTGTAAAAGAAAGGAAAGGAGGAAAGCAGACGGTTTTAGTGCAGAGTAGCATGCGACTAATAGAGCATAAGAAATATCATCCGTATACGTATAGAGTTCTCTACCATAGATACTAAACTCATATGTGATTGGCCACCTCAGCTTTAATGCAACAATTTTATGAGCATTGCAAGAGCTGCAGATAGGAGGCACGCATTACTCTCCTACTTAATTTTAAACCAATTTTTCTAAGTTTATTAAACAATTTTATGTACAATTAAATACTTTGCATACTAAATTTCAACTACTGAGAGAGCCAGTGTCCCGCACTCTCTTCTCTCTTTTCATATTAAAACAGTTTCACCATTGACCTATTAAATTTTCCAAAATAACAACAACTACCAACCAGCATCACCAATAACAACAAACAAGTTTTAATCCACACGCACACATACCAAAAAGAGCACAAACCGTAATGAAGCTGAAAGAGGCAAAAGCAGGAGAGCCGCAGAGCATAATACACCGAATGACACAGACACTGTGTTGTAGCACACATACATACACTAATCTCTATCTAATTTAACCACAATATGGCGTCGCTCTTTCTCTCTTTTTTTAATACCACTGTTAAAATGCTAACAACTATGATGACATTTTTTTGTTTTTTTTTTTTTTTTTTTTTTGTTTTTTGCAGCTATAGTTGTTTTTCCAATTCGTGTGCCATTTAATCCGCATGTGACATAATTTTACGCTCTCATCCTCAGCATGCCTATTTTGCTCTCCTCTTCTACTCCCTTGCAGTGGTGATTCCACTTTTTCAAGTTACAGGAAATTAGGGTAAATGTTGTAGGTAGATTTTTGCATAAAAGGCTTAATTGAAAATATATTCAAGGCAATTTTGTGGCTTACTATTTTTTGTTTTTTTTTTTTTACGTTCGTTCTTTTGGACTCATTTAAAAATGTGGTTGAATTCTGTCAGTAGTTAGTAGTAGTATAAAAAGTTGGTCAAGGTGTTCAAGCAGCGATAAAAATGTGTTTTTTCTCATCGTTTTTAGTAGGTTTTTGTTTAAAAGTGAAAAGTTTTGCGGAGTTTTTTTTTTCATAATACATACAGACAAAATTTGCATATATGTATGGGAGAGATAGTGCAAAGAAAGAATAATAGGGGGGAGGGGAAGGAATAAAGTAAGTTAAAATTTTTATGTAGGAGCTTAAAAAGTTTTTGGTCTTTCATTTTAAATACATATCTACCTTCTAGTTGGAAAATTTGTAGCTAGCGGAATGTTGTAGCACCAGCCAGCATATGTCAAGCACAAAGAGAAATTTCAAGAGCCAGGGTGGATTTAAGAGGGAAGGGGGGTGGTAGAGGAGAGGAGAGACTGAGTGGACATCAGAAATTGATAGAATCTTCAAAGAGCAAAAGCAATTAAAGCGGGGGGGGGGGAGGGGGGGGATAGGATTTGAACTACCTTCATAATTTTATATAATTTTCATTTAATTTCCATATAAAATTTGTAATCGTTCGGTAATATGATATACATTTTTAGATAACTGAGAGATCTCAGAGGAAAATAGGTGGAGAAGGAGCTGAGCAAACCTCAAAGATTTGCAAAATTTTCCAATTCCAACATTTTTTATCTCATTTCCATAAAATTGTTGTTATTTCGGCAACATACACCATCACACCTCCACGAGTAATGGATTACTTATGGTAGTGGTAGGCAGGGCCGTAGCCAGAGTTTTTTTTCGGGGAGGGTTTTCATTCGAAGAAAATATTTATAAATAATTTTTATCAAACTGATGTTTAAATACTATAAATTAAATTGATGATACATTTGATGGACCCTATAAAATTAAAATTTTAAGAAAAATTTTCCGATTTTTTTTAATCTTTACCTCAAAAAAATGGCCAAAAGTGGAAAAAATTCACAGTATAATCAAATTAAATGTTTTCAAATAAATATTATTCAATGTGCATTCTAATGCATTTTTTTTTATCGTGAGGGACATAATTTCATTAACTCACCCAACCTTAAAAAAATTACCAAAAATAATAGAGGCTCATTTTTTTCAAATGATCATCATTGGGGGTTTGAACCCTTAACAATGATAAGGAACCCGGATGAGATTGGCTTATATTCCCTATATTCGTGAAGTCACAGCATTGAAAGAGATATTTCCAGTCGTGGTGCTCTGAGCAATAATGCGTTAAAGAATTAATTATATTTTAAAACTGCATGGGTTTTGCTAATAAGATGGAGTTTTTGCGAAAGAATTTTTCACGGTGAACACGAATCTGAGGTCAAAAACTTCCCATCACGTCCCGTTTTAGGGGAAAAATGCGGTTCAGGCAAGTCTAATTTTAAAAGGATCCGATAATGTTTTCTATTTTTATTAATTTTTAAACTTTTCAAACTGATTCAGGACGAAACTTTAAATTAAAAAAGTTACTGACCTAAAAAAACTAGGAATGCAGGAATGCTCAGTATCACCTTCTCTTTTGGAATACGTAGTCAAACCTCATGTTGAAGAAAACAAATCGGATTTGATCGCATAGTGTAACTAAGATTACAAATTTATTTTTTTATATTTGACTTTTTAGGAAAAAAAAAACTGATGCAAGTAAAAAATATCGTTGAATAGATTTTATTTTGACTTTTTTTTCATCCATTGGCAAATCTCAAAAATTAGAATAAAGTTTCTACATTTCGGGGGGGGGAGGGGGGTCAGAACCCCCAAAACCTCCCCCTAAATACGGCCTTGGTGGTAGGGAAAGGTCTGAGCTGGCTTTAGAGTTTAAAATTTGTTTTTCAAATTCTATAGCAAAGCTAAGAGGGGAGAAGAGAAGATATTTACTTGAATAGGTTGCAGAATTTTGTAAGGAAGAATCTGAGTGGGCTTTAAAATTTTTGTTGAGTTTCTTTGCATTTCTAAATACTAAACTTGCATCCACCTTCTCCCCGCTCTTAGCATTACTATATTATTTTCTCCTATTATCTCTTAAGACTTAACTACCTTTGTGCCATTCACAGCGAGACAGTGAAGCTGTTTTGTTTATTGCAGGAATGCCCACGTCCTATGCACCCAGTCCACATTTGTTTTTGTAAAAGCACTTAGGTATAGACTGTGCATTCTAGTACACATGCACCGCACTCCGCACTAAGCATTACGAAATACACAAACAATTTTGTTTTTTTCGTTTCTCATCTCTCTTCTTTGCCTATGCCAAAAAGCAAAGCAACAACACTTTCGTATGCTTTGTTGGTATACATTGGAGACAGTTATATTCAATGCAGATTTTGTTGTTTCTTCATAATAATATAAAGTTTATATATATTGGTGTTTGCACTTCCATAAGAAATTTTTGGGCACCCCTAGTTTATTGTATGTTCACCTACAAAGAAAGGAATTATAGAAAATGAGAGTCTGAACTAAGCTCAGAGAGACTTAAGAAGCACACTTGGAGAGGAAATTGACGAAACTGAGATACCACATAAACGAAGTTGAGTGAATACATAAACAAAACTGTGTGAGCAAAGGTGAGAGAGCATACCAATATTACACAAGCAAAATGTACTTTACATCAACGAAGCTGAGAGAGAGACCAAGAGAGAGAGAGAGAGAGAGAGAGGCTACAACTGAAATGTGCCCGTTTAACCCTGCAGAGCCCTAATTAGAAAACTTTACATATTAAATTTAATATGTAGAAAAATATAAAATTTAGTTAAAAGACATTGATATTGAATACTCTGTAAGAAAATATTTTCAACGCTTATTAACACAAACTGCATACATCAATTTTTATCGATAGTGAAAAATGTTGCTACCTTCTTTTTTTGTCTTTTTTAGCGCTTACGCTACAAGCGCATCTTAGTTACTGTTAATTAGCTACGTGAACATTAAAAACAAACACTAGAAAAGAAAACTGAAACCAAAAGCTCACAAGCTCACACACAAAAGGCAGTGTATGCAACTAATGAAGCACTACTATGACACGCAGCAGCATCACGTCAAAGTGACATTTACTTAAATTGCAACTACTGCAGTCAAAGGGGGGAGGCGACAGACAGGTGAGCAAATGCATGTAGGAACACAGACAGCCAAAGCAAGTATGCAGGAAACGAAAGTAGTTAGTATATGAAGTAGTGCTTAATATAATTTCCAAATGAAGTACATGTGTAAGTACAGTAGATGTATAATATAACCGAAGTTAAGGAATTTGTAATAAAAATGAAACGTTTTAAGCTGCAGCTGAATCAAAAAGAAATGGTCACATACCTGAACTCTTCAGTAGATCAGCTTTCGTTATATGGAAAGGTATGTAAAATATGAATTTTATTGGACTTTTAGCTGTGGCATGTTATATTAGACGACCACTGTAGTTGGTGTAAGGTATATACTTAATATTATAAAGAAGTGTTTCACAGTAAAGTGACATGCGATGCAGGTGAGAACAGTATCGAAATGTGTATATACATTAGTTAGTTAAATGTGATGGTATATAAAATGTATATTTATTACAAAAGTGCTGGTGATTTGTTTTTATATTTTTTCTTTTCCTTTGATATACGTAATTAGAGCATAAAAAGACCAATTCAAATAAAACAAAAACGTAATGTATGTAAATATTTTCCATTGATAAACAAAAATTGAAAATTTCATTACTTAATCAAAAGTTAAAATTTAAATACAAACTTTATGTAAATATTTGTCTACACACACGCACACACACAGAAATACAAGTATATTTCTCTACAAATGACCAATCACTTTAGTCGTACACAAGCACACACCAATGCACACACACATACACATACACAGTGCAAAATCGAATCTTAATAAATTTTAAGTACACAACTTTGAAAATACTTGTAGATAGTCGAAGAAATTTCTCAAGTGATTTTTGGCCATTTTTGTTGTTTTGCAAGTTTTAACTATTTCTAAGAAAATTTGCATAAAAGCAACGATGAAAATTGCCAAAAATTAAACATTTATCAAATATTATTGCATACCGATATAAAGATATAGATTTTCATAATGCATTTTCAACAAAAAAAAAAAATTGTTTTTCTTATGTCTTCTGTGTGCTGTTGGAAAGTTATGAAATATTGAAAGTTTTTCTTTGTAGATGTGATGAAGATGATAAATGGGCTTGAGATGATAATGAATATAAGATTTTCTCATCTTTTTTTTTTTGCTTTTGATTTGCAAATTTATATCCCATACATAGTAAATTCTGCAATTAGTAAAATTTCAATAAATATTTATAATAAAAAAACAAACAAGAAGAAAATTGTTTAAAGTCAATAAATGGTATTCTTGCTACATACAAATAAATAAACAAACAAACTAACAGATGCATGCATATGTATGTATAGGCACACACTCATACTCGTGTATAAATGAATTCGAAATCACCCAGTAGGAAATGTTCGAATGTTGACACTGATGCACCATACGCATTGACGACGGTAGCTACACGACTACATCTGTCAAATTTTCAAAAACACATGTTCTTATGGAGACGTTTATTTTGGTGACGACACGACCACATGACCACCGACCACAATTGTGGCTGTAGTCAATTTTAAATCTATTTCTAAATTGACAAGCGACAGAGAGAGAGAGAGTTTGCTTTTGTTGTTTTGGCTGTGTTTGCTGCAGGTGGTGCCGCTTCCATTGTGTTTAGTAGCTGACTACAAAGCGACAGTTGTAGCCGACAGAATTTCGTAGTCGCGTGTTCGTGTAGCTGCTGTTGTCAATGTGTATAGACCATAAAGTTGAGAAGGGAGAAGCGAGGTGGAGAGAGTGTAAAAAGAAGAGAAGAGGGAAAGGATAAAGAGAGGTAGATTAGAAGGCAGATGAAGGAAGAGAGAGAATGGAAAAGTGGGGTAAATAATGGAAAGAGGTGGGTAATTTGGAGAGAAAGAAGATGAATTGAGAAAGAGAGTAAGGTTGAAGTAGGGAGAGTGGTGAAATAAATGGTGAAAAGGTTGGAGAGAAAAAGATAGTGTAAAGAGAGAGAAAAGTAAAGGACAAATAAGATGAAAAGATTGGAGGAAAAAGAAGGGAAAATAGGATAGAAGTGAAAGGGAAATAGGAAAAAGAGGGATGGGGATATTTAGAGATAAGTGGGAGAAAAGTGCCTCTCACCTTTTAGATGTAGATAAAGCAGCCAAAGAAAGGACCTAGGCGTACAAATAACAAGTGAGAGAAGAGGCAGGGAAGGGTGAGAGAGTGATCGAAGAAGAAGCCCAGAGGAGAAATAATGATTGAGAGAAGCGGCAGGGAGAGTAGAGATAAGACAAGGAAAAAGCAACCAACTTTTGAACTGCCATATTTTGAATATGAAATTGTTCTGAAGTATTCCAAAATTAATTTTCGAACTCCTGAGCTCAGTTTTAAATTCAAGTTACTAAATTACATTATGCTCACTTTTATGTTTGGCTCATTATCTTGTACACTTGATGTTGATTATAATTTAGGGCACTAATATTTATTGACAATTTTAATGCCCATTAAAAGTTGCCCCCTAACTTTGCATATGGAGATATTCGTGTCAAGAACCCTTCAACCTGGAAAAAAAATTTATTGTGGTGCCCAAGTAGATATCGCTCATTTACTAAAAGACTGTCATAACTAAAAAAAGCGCGATTTTGTAGAAAACGCGTTTAGAGTTTTCAATTGGCTCTCACTTTGCAGAAAAAAGAAGAAATCTTATAATTCTCACGCTCAAAGTATACAAGATATCAATATGAAATTTTTACACAATATGAAGCATGACATAATGAATAATTCTGCAGCATTAACTCAAAAATCGTTTTTTTTTTTTTTTGACTTATGACAGTCTTTTAAAAAATGAGCGATATTTACTTATATTGGATTGATTTATTTATGCTTTATAGTAAGGGTAAACTACTACTAAGGCTTTAGATTAAGTTTGTATCAAGTCAGCGAATCAAAGAGGTGGTCTTTTGAGGTGAAGCGAAATTTTGACTATAAATTATGATTTTTAAAAACTTTTCTGTCAAAAATTCCTCAACTCTGTCATTCCTCTTTATAATACAAACATTATGCAAAAATAATATTTTATATCGGATAATGTTTATTGGTGTCGCAAGATGTTCAAAGCTTTTAAGTTTCTAGAAATTTGCCAAAATGGTATGAAAAGTAAAAATTGTGGGCGAAATTTCTAAACTTTGAACATTATTCAAGGCCAATAATTATTATCCGATTTAAAAAGATTACTTTTGCATTACATTTGGATTTACAATGAACCACAACAGAGTTGTGAAATTTGGAGGAAAAGAATTTCGCTGGAAAATTATAAAAAAATCGGAATTTATGGTAAAAATTTCGGATCATTCGAAACCATTTAGGAACCTAAAGATATTAACAGACTGCAAAAATGTTTGCGTTATGTTTTTGTCTAGGTGAGTAGAGATTTACTTTTCGATTTGACGCTATTCTATATCGTGTCCAAAAAAATCGACCCTTTTCGATTGCTTTAATGGGTCACTGTAAATATTCCGGAGAAACAAATTAGCTTAAAATTAGCTATGCAAGTATAGTAGACTATGGAAAAAAATCAGTAATTGGGTTTTAGACCAACTCATTTATCTAGGAACTCTAAATTATTAAAATTTCAAAATTCAGTGGAGAGGAGGGGAGACCGGAGTGCTTAGGCCCTCATGATTTTCTGAGTCTTTCCGTTTTCATGTAATTTTTTTAATATTTTATTTGTTGCCAAAATGCATTAATCACCCTTGACTTCTTTCATTTCAGGGTTCTCAATAAATATAATGTCTCAATTTCCTACTGGGCACACACATATGAATATTGGAAGACCCAATGTTATGAAAACAAATAAACAAACATATGCATGGTATAAGCGAATAAATGAATAACAGTAAAGCTGACCAGACAGACGAAAGATGACGACATTTTTGCATTTAGTGTCATTTTACTGTCAGAGACCGTCAGAGAGAGAGAGAGAGAGAAATTTTAACACTAAAGGGAGCACAAAAGCAGCAACTTAAAATGCGGCTGTTGTTGTTATTCTCCTTCTTCTTTTTCTTGTTGGTGTTATTGTTATGTTTGTTTACACAACGGAAACGGAAACGATAAGGGACAGCTGGCGGGCTGGCTGGCTGGGTTATGAGCTGGTCTGTCTTGCTAGCAATAGCAATGGTAAAAGTAGCTGAAATAGAAGTAAACGTAGTTGAAGTTGAAGAAGAACATATTGCAAACATGTTATTGCAATTAAGTTTCTGAATATCTTCTAATATTGACAGAGAAAGAGAGAGAAAGAGAGAGAGTTTCATCTGATGGACATAAAAGTATTAAAGAAACTTATTTCATATTCAGCAATTTTATTGTATTTTTAATGATAAAATCTAAAGAATGTGTAGTTACAGAAAAGACAATAGAATTGGTATGCCTTTCATAAATTTTATGAAGTTAAATATACAGGGTGACAATTGTAAAGTGGCGCAAGTTTAATACTCTGCAGCAAGCATTGCCATTTACCGTTACTTTAATTTAAAAAGCAAATTCATTCATCATTGGCTTTGCTTTTAATTTCATTTGAATTTTTGTTATTACATTTTGAAATTTCCATAAAACTGGACAAGGAAAATATTCGTCGTGAAATTATAAAATTTCATTTGGCAAATTATAGTAGCCGTCAAATTGCAAAGGCTTTAAATTTGTCAAGTCGTACGGTAGACCGAGCTATTATTCGATATAATGAAACTGGGGGTTTTGGAGATAGAGACCGGGGAAAATTTTCAACAGTTGCCACTACTGGTTTAACAGAAAAAATTCGTAAACGAATCAAGCGAAATCCAAGGCGCTCAATGAGAAAAATCGCTGGACTGGACTGGAAACTGGACTTTCCAGCAAGATTCTGCACCTTCCCACATGGCAAAATTAACGCAAACATGGGTAAAAGACAATTTTTCTGGATTCATAACATCTCAAGAATGGCCACCATACTCCCCAGACTTGAATCCAATGGACTACTCTATTTGGAGTATTTTAGAGAGTAAGGCTTGTGCATCTCAACACCACAGTCTGGAGTCGCTGACAAATTCATTAGAGAAAGCCTGGACTGAAATTGATCAGGAAGTCCTGCGGCGAACAGTCCTACGATTTCCGGATCGATTGAAGGCATGTGTGCAGGCTAAAGGAGGTTATATTGAATGAGGTGGGATTCAAATGAATGCTTATATATTCAGCAATGTTAACACTTAATTGTACTTAATGGAAGTACGTCCTTTTGAAAATAACTGCTGAAATGTGTGCGTCACTTTACGATTGTCACCCTGTATAGGTGGAGGATTCCAAATTTTTGGCCCCGTAGATGCTCAGTTTTTCAGGGAACTTTCCTCTAAACCTAGCTCTAACCTAATTCCTCATTTCTATCTTTCTTTCTCAGAAAATTAAAACTACTTGAAACCATATGAGTAATTTCCTTAATTTGTGCTATCAGTAGTAAACCAATTCCGGATAAACTTTTGGTCATCCAGTAGATTAGTAACAGCTATGCTCTAACAAATTTTTGAACTATACACACACATACACGCACTCAAGTACAAACAAATATAAAATAATATGACCAATGTCTGTACATACACTCAAAAAAATAGTGCAATGTAAAATTTATATTTTTGTAATATTATTTTCAATGTAAAAAAAAAAGTTAGTTTTACGGTAAAAAATATCAAATTGATATGTTATGTATTAAAACTCTCATATTGATAATAATCCGTTTTACATTGTCATGTCAAATTATAAAGTTAAAATTACATTAAAAATGTTCTCATTACTTATGATTAATACGTTTTTCATGTAAAATTGATATTATTCTGTGTAAGTTTAACATTCCAAATGTAAACAGGCTAGTATAGCATTGAAAATTAATACTGGCAATACTTTTTGAATAAGTTTAACATATATAATTTAAACTGGCAACACTTTTTAATTGTGAAATAGTTTTGCATTTCGTCGCATTAATTTATTTGTGCACAATTATAATATAAAATAAAACTGTTTAAAAAAGTAGTAAAAGTGAATAAAATATTGATAGAGAAAATAATGAACTTATTAATTGGTATTAATTTCTCGGCCATTTTCTTCTGCATTAAATTCCTAATTACACAGTCCAACAGTATTTTTGCAATAGAATAGTCACTCTATATTCCTTAAAGGGCATATTGTATAGACCATTTTTGTAAAATAAACTTATAGTCCAGCACGTCCCAGTTTTTTTTTACAGTGGGTCAAAGTTTTCTTATTTTGGTCGAAGGGAGCTGAATACTAAGTGCAAAAAGTGTTATAAATTGATGACTGAGAAAAATCTTATCGGCAAAGTTGTATGGTAGAATTTTACTAGGACTATTTTTCTAGAACACTTTAACCCTTTAGCTCCTCTTTTTATGGGTCAATTCGACACTGTTTTTGATCGAAACCTAAAAAGTCCTTTCAAAAATGACATTTAAGGATTAAAATATTCCACAAAAATATTTACCAAAAAATTTCACTAGAGGTCACCAAAGGTATAAAAGTCATATATATAACGATTAACGGCTGATAAAATTAAATAGCTTTTTATCTCAACAAAATTTGTAATTTACGCATAGTAAGTACGCGCCTGGTATGTGCTGTATGCTGAATTCACATTATAGTACATTTTATTTCTCTGGGTAAGCGGCTACCTTCCTTCCTTTTATTAACCGTTAACTGTTATGTATCTGACTTTTATGTGTTTGGTGACCCTTAATAATATTTTTTGGGAATATTTTAATCCTTAAATGTCTCTTTTGAAAAGACCTTTTAGGTTTCTATCAAAAACGGTATCGAATTGACCCATAAAAGTAGGAGCTAAAGGGTTAAAATGTTCTACAAAAATGATCCTCGTAAAATTGTGCCATACAACTTTGCCGATAAGATTTTTCTCAGTCATCAATTTATAACACTTTTTGCACTTAGTATTCAGCTCCCTTCGACCGAAAAATGAAAACTTTGACCCACTGTAAAAAAAAACTGCACGCTCTGGACTATAAGTTTGTTTTACAAAAATAGTCTATACAGCATGCCCTTTCAGGATAGGGTGGCTATTCTGTTTCAGCTAAAAACTCTTAATTTGTTGGACTGTGTTATTATTACTGAAATAAAATTATATAAAATAAAAAAAAAACATATTTATTGTGTTTTATTTAACACTTTAAATTGTCAATTTTACGTTAAATTTATACCAAACTTATATTTTGTCAATTCAAGCTTATTGTCATATCAATTCTACATTATTTTCAGATCAATTTGACAATAATTTTGTTTATTGTTACATTTTGTCATATCCTTTTGACATTTTAAGTATCAATATAACATTCAGCAATGTTAAAATTACATTTCGTAATGTCAATTTTGATATTTTTTAGTGTTGACTGAATATTGTAAACAAAAAATGTTATTTTTTCAGCTGTTTCATGTACTTTTTTTTTGAGTGTATGAATGTATGTGAGAATGTATGTCTGTCTGTCAGTTTTGTCAATTCCGATTGATGGTAAATCAATTCAAGTCATCCTTCAATTAAGTAACAAACAAATAAACAAACAATCACTAATGTTTAACTGTTAACAAGACGAAAACGATGAAGACGATAATGATGATGATGACGACGATGAAACCCAAAAAAAAACACCAAAGGACAAATAATTGCAAATACCATATGCATACATACATACAACATACAGTGAAATAACAACAACAACTAACTGTGTGTGTGTGTGTGTGTGTGCAAAATTGCGTCCACTATCGAACCAATGTCGGACAGACATCCAAAAAAAAAGAGACCGAACTGACTGAGGCAACTTCAGCAATCAATGCTGAATCATTTGTAAAAACGATTGCCAAATGCTCAAAAGTCAAATGGAATTTTTAGTTACAAATCTGTCTGTCTGGCTGTCTCTCTGTTACTTGGTTTTGTTGTCTATACTCATAACAATAACAACAACAACAGCGCACATAACTTTTTAAAAGCTAAACAAACAGCTACCAAAAACAAAACAAAAACAAAAAAAATCTTCTAGTAGCAGAAGAAAATTATTCAAATTTTCAATGGTCCCCAAACGTTAAAGCAACAACTTGAATTCGTTTACTCTTTCATATAGTACTAACTCACTAGCGGATCTTAGGGGAGTGGATTCAAAGAAAATGATTTGGTAAACTGAAGGAACATTTTCTAAGTGTAGGTTAAAATTAATAAAAAAAAAAATCTTGAAATTGAAGTTTTGATAAATTTGAGAAATTTTCTTCTTCACTAAAACAACGATTTTGTATATACAATATAATTCTTCGTTTAACCCTTTCGGGGCCATTGGTCAATGGTAACCCAAAAATGCATTTTTTTCAATTTATCTAAATACTGTTGCACCGCTTTCAATAAATTTGTAATCGGTAAAAAGATAATTGATTACACTTTATATACAAAATATTTGAAAATTCACCACACCCAGAAATTCAAATACCCATCTCTAAAACAAAGAAAAAGTTTGAATCCACGAAAATTTCTCTCGTTTATGTTAATTTCCCTCAAAATGAAGAAAAATGTGTTCCTTTCAAGCAACCATGGTGTTCAATTTAGAGGCTGAGAGGAAAAGTGGTATAACTTCTACATTCAGAAAAAAGTGGAATAATTTTACTTAAGAGCAAAAGCAAAACGAAATATGTTCAGAGCAAAAGTGAAACGAAATATGTTCAGAGCGAAAACGGAATAAAAAACAATGCTGTTCTTGCTCTGAAAAAATTGTTATACCATTTTTGCTCTTACTTTTAAGGCGTTTCATTTTCACTCTAAACCGTATTACTTATGCCATTCTTGCACTGATACTCAAAATTATTTACTTTTGCTCTTATATAAATTTTAGCCCGCTTTTCCTCTCAGCCTGTCATTTATCATTCGAAAGTGATGTAAAACCGAATCGTCCTCATTTGAGAGGCTGAGAGGAAAAGTGGTATAACTTCTACATTCAGAAAAAAATTGAATAATTTTACTTAAGAGCAAAAGCAAAACGAAATATGTTCAGAGCAGAAGTGAAACGAAATATGTTCAGAGCGAAAACGGAATAAAAAACTATGCTGTTCTTGCTCTGAAAGAATTGTGATACCATTTTTGCTCTTAGTTTTAAGGCGTTTCATTTTCACTCTAAACCGTATTACTTATGCCATTCTTGCACTGATACTCTAAATTAATTCACTTTTGCTCTTTATATAAATTTTAGCCCGCTTTTCCTCTCAGTCTGTCAATTTGAAGTAAGTTATTTCTTCATTTTTGGAAATTTAGTTGCAGTGCTGCCCACCAATTGCAATAAAATCTCAAATTTTAATGAAACTGTTAAAACTAAAATTAAAGGAAAGTAAGATAAAAGAATAACTAAGATACAAGAAAATATGGGTTTGGTAAATGGGCATCTACATATATAATTTTTTTCTAAAACTTAGTCCTTACAACGCGTCGATGCATAAAATTTTAACTAAATAGCTTTTACGAATTACTTTGTCTATTGTTAACACAAATGTGCATGGAACAATGAACGTTTCCATAAACCTGTTTCTTCCAAACTTTAGTCGCATCAGCATATAAAAATTCAAGCACCATTTGGCTACGAAACAAAAGTATCAAAATACTATAAAAGGACAAATTACCTTATTGAGAATAAAATAAGGTGGCATCATTAAACTTACATATACTTTGTGCATAGAAAATGTAAGAAAGAGACGAATATACCAAAACCACAGTATACAGTATGCCAGATAGCACAAAGTAATCTGAAATATTCTCAGGTCTTCTGAGATTTGACAATTATGACAAGTATTCGCTGAATAAATTTTGACAAATAATTTTGTTTATGAGAGAAAACTCTCTTAACCCATTTTCGTCCGCTGTACACAAATAAATAAATGAAATAAAAATATCAAAAATCAATAAACTTTTCGTTTGTTTTTTTTTTTTTTCTGAAATGAAAACTCTCAAAATATTTTGTGGAGTGTGGTTCTATAAATTATTTAAATAAACAAAATACAATACGTTTAAAATAATCTTCTTCAAAAATGTCCTCTTTATATTCTAAATAGTTTTACCGATTTCAAAAGAATTTTATTTAAATTTTGGAGAGGCAGATTTCTTACTTGAATGGCATACATAACAAAAAAAAACTTCAAGTTTTGGGATAAATCCTTGGTGCACATTATGCACACCGTTGTTACAAACGCCTTCGAAGATCTCGTTTGTCAATGTCTAAAAATTTTTCTATTTTATTTATATATTGTGCTGGTATCAATGGGTTAATACCTTTTTATATTTACTTCTAAAATTCAAACGTTTTGGGAGAAGTAAGAGAATAATTTTCAAATTTGGCAGACGTCAGTGAACAGAAAAGAGGGCGTCACTTCTATTTATTTCACTTTATTAATTTCACTATGACCAAAACTATTCTCCATACAAAATTTTGGTATACACAAAAAACTAGCTTTACT
Organism: Toxonevra muliebris; assembly: GCA_963691655.1. Classification (NCBI taxonomy): domain Eukaryota; kingdom Metazoa; phylum Arthropoda; class Insecta; order Diptera; family Pallopteridae; genus Toxonevra; species Toxonevra muliebris. Next base: position 93,173,477 of record OY829327.1, on the reverse strand, counting down.
CTTTTGGCCTTAGCAGACAATCGCGTACGCTTTGCTTTTCTTTTGAATTTTTTAGTCGGCGTCTCTATTTCAAGCGAAGCGGTTGTTTGTGTTTGTGGCTGTTGATATAATTTTTGAAAAAAATTTATATATATTGTGAAAAAAAAAAAAATATATTCGAAAGAAATAAATTTCAATAAACTTCAATTCATGATTTTTTGATGGCCATAAGGAACTTTTGATCATTTCAAGGCGACGACGCCTGTAGTGTATGTAAAAATACGTATGAACGTAAACCTTAATACTTATTAAAAATAAAATAATAAATGAATACAAGTAAAAAATCATAATTTCTATGCCTTTTAATTAAAACCACATTGTAGAAAATATTCTATAAATTGAGTATTTTTTTTTTCTAAAAAGGTAGTAAATTTACTTCAATTTATGGAAAATTATTCCTCAAACTGAAGAAAATTTCACCTAAATTATATACAATTTCTCATATTGAAATAAAATATTATTCATTTGAAAAACGCAATTTCTACAAATTGAAGACATATTTCTTTAATTTATAGAAAACTTCCTTCTTTCATAGAAATTTTTCTCTAAAATAAAGAAAAAATATTTCCTCAATTCAAAGAAATTTTGTATATCTAAATGTGAAAACCGTTTCTATAGCGCCAAATCATTCCCATTTTTCCTCAATTTGATAGCCGCTTTTCTTCAAACGAGGTAAGTATTTCTCAGGGTGCAGAAATCAGAATCTTGATGAACTTAACTCAGAAATTAAAAATTTTAATAAAATTGCTTGAGTAGATAAACGAAGCTAAGGGAGGAACCTTCCAGAATAAATCGCTCTATTTCAAGAAATATTTATTATTCATTGTTCCTGTATTAAAAAACTTTTTGAAGGAATACAAAAATCCTAGACCCCTTCCTCCTACCAACCCCGCTTCTGTAACTTCTACACCCGCTAGTGCTTCAACAAAGTTTTTTATTTGAGTGTATCTACTACAACGGAATCGAAATATGTCAAAAAAAAAAATTTAAAAAAAAAAAAAAAAAAAATCAAAACTGAAAATCCAACGAAAAAGATGAAGTGAAAATATTCGTCGAACGCACATGTTGTCCCCTTTGAAAGTCCAACAAGCAGCACAACTCGCAAACTATAGAAGACACAAATTTCTATGTATGCATGTGTGTGTGTGTGTGTGTTTATTTAAAGCTTTTGCTGACTTTAGTGTAAATCCAAAGGATAAACTGCAGTTGAAGCAGCAAATCCCTAAACACAGTCAAAGCAAAGTAAAGTAAAGTTGGAGAAAAAAAAAACAGTATACGGAAGTCAATTATTGATACAAGGAAACATTGTTGGCCACACCACAAATACACGGACAGACAAACATATGTAGAAACTGAGAGTTTTTATCCAGTCACAGGAGAAGCAGACGCAGTAGAAGTAGAAGATGAAGAAGAAAAAGAAGTCGTAGTACTTTATATGTAGCAGTTATTTTTGGATATGTGCTTAGATATGGTCCTAGCGGTTGTGGTTTGGGTACTACTGCTGTTTGTTGTTATTTTAGCTTATGGAGCAACAAATCGTCATATTGACGGAAACGGCACCAGCCGAAGGGTAAAGTCCATCTCCTAATCTAGCAGCGGAAATATTGTTGAAGTTTTGGTTCGTTCATACATTTGAAGTAATAAATCAAGTTACAAATGAAAATTTGTGAAACAAGTAAAGTTTACTTTGATTTTTTGCTGTTGGTTGGTTTCCTTTTTTTGTTGTTTTTTTTTTTTTTTGTTTATTGGTATTTTTCCATATGAGCAAATGTTGCATATTGACCAAATATGGACACATGAATAAATTGTACAACTACTGAGAGTTGGAGTTGAAGGAGGTGAAGAACAGACACAATTTGCATATTTCTTATTTCTCTAGAGGAAAGTGCTTTCATATTTTTGCTTACTGCTGTGCTGTTGTTTGTTTACTTGTTTATAAATTAGAAAGAAAGAAAAAAAAAAAAAAAAAGAAAAAAAATAAAGGTAGCTTGAAACTATGTAAAATCAGAATCAATCAATTGATCATCAGAGAGAAGACAACAACAACTCAGATGATGCATGTATGTATGAAGATTTGTGTGAACTAATGGAATGTCTACAAGTTTCTGTATGGGCAAGTGTAGGATGGGCTTAATAACTCAAATCACTACCAAAAACTTCTATATTTATTTGTGCCTTTTTTTGAACAATATAATGCCAAGAAAATCTAAAAGATTAAATGGCAAAGGAAACAGTTTGAGAAGAAATAGTAAAATAAGGAAAAATAGTAAAATAAGTAATGGAAATAGTAGGAGCAAACGTTTCACCACCACCAACATTTGCAATTTCTTTCTAAGCTACAACTTTCCTATAGCTTCATGACTTGACTTGAATCATTCAAGACTATGTTGTATGCACCACAGCTAGGGAATTCCAAAAGCCAATAATCCATAAAACAAGAGTGTTGAATACAATTTTGTTTTGTCTGTTCAACAACAGTTGTTTTTGTTGTTGTTGTTGTTGGTGTTGTGCTGCTACTGTTGTTTTGGCAGTTATTGCCTGCTGTTGCAACTATGTATGTACAAGCATGCAACAATTGCATTAGGAATAGTACAAAAATGTTGATGGTAGAAGATGGTGAGCATGATGTTGAACATAATGATCATTCATTGTCTCCTCTCTATGGCTATACCACGTTGAAGTGAAACGCTTGCAATGTTACTTGCTCATTTGTAAGGGTTGCCATGATTTGTTCTTCTTTTTTTTTTCTCTTTTTGTTTTTTTGAAAGCATATAGCTTAGTTAGTTTTGTTTGAATGAAGTAGTATGTAGTAGTTGAAAGTAATATAAAATCGTTTGTTTAGCTTAAAATCAGCAGTCATGTTAGTTGCTGCTGTTTCCCATACATACATAAGAAATAATGAAGTTGTTTTGAAGTTGTTATGAATTTGAATGGAAGATGAGTGAAAGCAAATGTAGAAATTTATTTTGGATTTTTGATTTTGAATGTCAATGCAATCCAGATACCAAAAGAGAAAGTCAAGGATATTGGTATTGGTTATAATAACCAAAAAACGTAACTGATAAATATTTTCAATGAAAAGCAGTAATACTATAATCCACACCTTATTTACACTGTGGGAGTGGATCGCTGCTTTCAAGTTTGCTTTTTGAGAACACAAATTTCCTTTAACCCAGTAATACCCAGCGGTGCCATATGGTACCTTGTCGCTGAGACATTCCTGAGCCAAGTTCAAAAACCATTTTTTTCTCAAGTTACTTTCTTGACCCATAGAGAAATAAATAAAGTGAAATAAATAGAAGTGACGCCCTCTATTCTGTTCGCTGACGTCTGCCAAATTTGAATATTATTCTCTTACTTCTCCCAAAGCATTTGATATTTCAGAAGTAAATATAAAAAAGTATTAACCCATTGGTACCAGCTCAATATGTAAATAAAATAGAAAAATTTGAAAAGCCAGACAAATTTTTAGACATTGATAAACGAAATCATCGAAGGTGTTTGTAACAATCATGTGCATAATGTGAACCAAGAATTTAGCCCAAAACTTAAAGTTTTTTTGTTATGTATGCCATTCAAGTAAGATCTACCTCTCAGAAATTTTAATAAAATTCTTTTGAAATCGGTAAAACTATTTAGAATATAAAAAGGACATTTTTTAAAAAGATAATTGTAAAAGTATTGTATTTTGCGTATTTAAATATTTTATAGAAACATACTCCACAAAATATTTTGAGAGCTTTTATTTCAGAAAAAACAAACAACAAACGAAAGGTTTAATGTTTTTTGATACTTTTATTTCACTTATTTATTTGTGTGCAGCGGACGAAAAAGAGTTAAGAGAGTTTTCTCTCATAAACAAAATTATTTGTCAAAATTCATTGAGCGAATACATGTCATAATTGTCAAATCTCAGAAGACCTGAGAATATTTCAGATTATTTTCTGCTATCTGGCATACTGTATACTGTGTCTTGACCTATCTACTTTGGTTCCCGTTCGTCCTTAATGGGTAAACTCTCTCCTATATTTCCTTTATTATCATATCAGCACTGCCAGCAATCATTCTATTAGTTTGTCTTTACTTACTCATTAACTGATTCGTTCACTTAGAGGGAACTACAGACTTTTAAAAAAATATTTTTTTCACATAGTTTTTGCTAAAAACTGCATACTCTTAAAACTTATACTTTGACTACTTCACTAGTTTGACTTACCACAAACAAGCAAACAATCAATTCATGTTGTTGGTTGGCTCTTAAACAATTCACTACAAATATTTTTTTGACTTGAACGTTAATAGATTTTAACCTTTTGGTTTTTACCTTTTTTTTTCTTGCGCAGCAAATTTATTTGCCAAAGTATTGAACAAAAAAAAAAACAGAAAACAAAAAAAAAAAAAATGCAAGGATTTTAAAATATGCTTTCATACATCAAGCAACAACAACAACAAAGTTCAATCACTTCTTTTCTCTCGTTCCATCACTTTATTTTAGCATTTTTCTTGAAAATTAAATTGCAAGCCAAGTTTGATGTGGTAGCTGTAACTGTCTGCTGTTTGCTTGTGTAATAATATTTGCTGCTGCTTCCACTCAAAATGGACATCATATTGACATAACAGCATTACTTAATTGCTATGAATATTGCCCGTTCAACTTTTTAAGAAAGAGGAATTTTAGAGAAACATAACCTAACTAAATCTAGTCTCTCTCTCTCTCTGAGTGTATAAACCGTTTGAAGAGTTTATAAATTGAATGCACTTCAAAGAAGTGAGGGAGATCAAGAGAGCAAGCAAATATTACTGTAAGAGAGTGTGAGTGTGGGTGAGTGTGAGTGAGTGTTCATGTATAGTACTTCGGTTATGGTTGTGTAGTTAGTGCATAATGTTAAGTGTTGTATGCTAAACTGAAATGAAAATGATTTGATGAGAGGAAGAAAGAAAAGAAGAAGCAATAGAATGAAAATATTGCCAGATGTAGGAGTAAAAGAGAGATTCCTCCTAAGTTGGAGTTGTAGTGTAGGTAATAGGTGTGGTACTGGAAATAGTAAGAGAAGTTATAGAAGCAAACGTCGAAGAAATAGCAGTGGAATTAGAAGTGGGAATAGCGGTGAAAGTGGAATGGGCAGTACTACAAGTAGCAGTAAGAGAGTAATGATGTAGTTAGTATTGCTGGTTTTTCAAGTAGTCGTAACATTTTAATTAAATTAGTCATTGTTTTAATTGATATTAGATTTCTTTTACTTTTCCTATTTTGTTTCTGAAGCTTTGCATTTAAAAACTACTGCAGCATTTTTAAATAAATTAAGTTTTTTCTGTAAGTTTGAACTTTTGGAAATTTATTGTAAATTTAACTTTTTTGTTAAGAAAAATACTGCAGCACAAGTTCTCTATTCAAGAACAAAAATGAGAACTGTTTTCTTTATAAAAAAAAATTAAGGATTTTGGTATAAAGAAGCTCAAAAAGATCAAGACAACGTGACTTAAGACCCAAAAAGTCACGTATCGTTTCGACAAATCCATAACGCCTTTAACTAACGTTGTGGATTTAATATAAAAATCTGTAGATTTTATATTTCTATACATATTTCTTTACGTAACACTGAGCCTTTAAGCTAGACAAAATATATTTGTCATAGGTGGGTTATGCCCACAGTATACAGTATGCTAGATAGCAGAAAGTAATCTGAAATATTCTCAGGTCTTCTGAGATTTGACAATTATGACAAGTATTCGCTCAATAAATTTTGACAAATAATTTTCCGAAACGGCCGTCTGATTTGCCCGTCTCTATATACATTGTTGTTGTGATGACTACATTTGTTCATTAAGCCTGTTTATATATAACTTCAAATAACGAAATTGACATGAACTTAAGTCATGACTTTGAAAATTAACCTCTAGATTTAATTTTCATAGTCTCCTAAAAAAATAATTTTCTTTATGAGAGAAAACTCTCTTAACCCATTTTCGTTAGCTGTACACAAATGAATAAATGAAATAAAAATATCAAAAACCAATAAACCGTTTGTTTATTTCTGAAATAAAAGCTCTCAAAACATTTTGTAGTGTGTGGTTCTATAAAGTATTTAAATAAACAAAATACAATACTTTTAAAATGATCTTCTTCAAAAATGTCTGCTTTATATTCTAAATAGTTTTACTGATTTCAAAAGAATTTTATTTAAATTTCGGAGAAGCAGAAGAATTTCTTACTTGAATGGCATACATAACAAAAAAACTTTAAGGTTTGGGATAAATCCTTAGTGCACATTAAGCACATGGTTGTTACAAACGCCTTCGTAGATCTCGTTTATCAACGTCTAAAAATTTGTCTGGCTTTTCAAATTTTTCTATTTTATTTATATATTGTGCTGTACCACAATATATAAATACTTTTTAATATTTACTTCTGAAATTCAAATGTTTTGGGAGAAGTAAGAGAATAATTTTCAAATTTGGCAGACGTCAGTAAACAGAAAAGAGGGCGTCACTTCTATTTATTTCACTTTATCAATTTCACTATGGGTTATGCCTATACATATATGTAGTTGTAAAATTTTTAATTTATAATCTCTCTCTCTCTCTCGCTCTCTTTTCTTGAATTAGTGAGAGAATCTAATTGTTATTGTAATCTTAATTCATGTATTCTCCTCTTACGCATACATACACTTAAGGTAAAGAAGAAAGTGAGTTCAAGAGCATCAATGGATCGTAGGAGAAAAGGGGAGGGGGAGGAGGTGGTAAGGGAAAAGAACAGAGATACATAAATAGTGGGGCTGAAAGAGTAAGCCACGATATGGAGTAAAAGAGGGCAAGTAAGAGAGCAAATCAAATCGTAAAACGAAGTTTAAATTTGCAAAAAAATGGCAGCAAGCTGCTCTCAGAAAACCTTTTTGAGAGCAAACTGCTGATAGAAACAAAAAAAAAAAGAAACTTGCAGTTTCTTATTCAAAGCAATTTACTGTTAAAAAGAGTACATTAGGCAAGACAAAGAGAAAGGAAAGAAGAAAGTGTAAAGGATAAATGTCAAGAGTGTGGACAAGAAGTGAAGAGCATGACAAAATGTACTCAAAATTTGAATGCATTAGCTAAAAATTTTACAAATATGGTATACATTGTGCTCTCCATTCACTCTCTTTCATATTGAAGGAACTAAAATTTGGTTTCCTTAAGCCAAATAATGCTAAAATATAGTATGTTTGCAAGCAAAGTGTTTTTGACTTTTGTTGTTGCAATTGCCCACACAACAGCAATGTAAAGTGCAATGAAAATTCTGTTTTGAGTATTTATAAACTCACACCCAAAAATACTTAAAAAGGAAATACTTACTTAGTTGTAAAAGGAAATAGATTCAGACAGCTACAAAAACATTTTAGTTATAGAAAGAGCAGAAAATTTTGAATTGAAAAGATTTTGACATTTATGCAAACACGCTCACATACAGACACACATAAACAGACTTGTTAGATTTTATATATTTTGAGTATGATTATTAAATATAAGTGATGCCAACCAAGAGAATTGGAAGAGGGAGAGTGCATTAAAAATGAAAAGGCATCAAAATTCAAAAATCATGCTGGTTGAATAATATTTAGCAAAAAGCTTGAGTGTTATTTGCAGCTAAACATATATTTATATACATATATAAGTAGGTATGCATTATTAAAATTAACATAGATTTTTGCGGCTGCAACACAATGCGCAACACTGTGGCCATATCATTATAGTGCAATATGAGCACAGGTCATGCAGAAATTAAACGCTGCGGATGCTTATGTTATTTCAAAAAATTTGTGTCAGAATATTCGCAGGAACTTTCTTTCGGCTATGCGAAAATTCAGGAAAATTCATAAATATTTCTGTGCAAAATAGCAGCAGCCACCATAAAATGTTTAATTCCAGCTGATGTTTTTTCTGCTCCTGCTACGCATTTGCTAATAGTGTAACCACATTCTCACTATGAGTTTTTGTTGCTAGTGTTGCTTTGAAATTTAATAGGATTTTAGTGCATTCAAGTGATGCTTCCATATACAACTTTTTCCCTTTTTTTTTTTTTTCTTTTTTGTGCGTATAAATGTAAGTGCGGCCGTTTGCATTTCATGAGCGCGTTTGCTTTTGAAGAAGTCAAAATTCTTTTCTCCCTCAGCGGCAGCTATAATGCATGCAACATACTCCACAAAGTTCGTTCGTGGTTTCCTTTGTTAGAATTTATGCATTGCCTAGTTAAGGCAAAGTGTGCATTAATATTTTTTGGCTAACCACATTTGAGTAGAATTTTACATCATTCATGCCTATGCAGTTTATGTAATATGCTGACTATAACGATGCTATACGATGCTGAGCTGATATGATGATGATGATGAGGATGATGATATCAGCGAAAAACATATCCAGCAATTCAATTCCAACGCTAAGGTTGAGATTCTTTGCTCTACTAACTGATTGTCTACATTCCAAGTACACACATTTTGTTGATGGACATTAATGGATTTTTGGAGTATTTGCCGAGAAAGTTTGTTGGTTCGTTGGTTAGTTGCTTTTAATTTGCATATATGTATGTATGCATACATAGTTGCATTTCATCATTTCAAACATACTTAGCAGCAGAGTTGCACTGCGTAAAATGAGATTGAAATTTTGTTTGGCACACTAAGGCTATATAAACTTTTATGAAGCACTTGCTTATTTTGTGCTTAGTTGGAGAAATTTATGCGTGTGTGTGTGTGTGTGTGTGTGTGTGTACTCAGAAAATTCTTCGAATCGCAATTATTAAGATTTAAAATTTTGTTCAGATTTTCACCAAAATATTAAAACAAAATGCATTTTTAATATCTAAAGTGCATACATTTTCACATAGTTTTGTTTCATCAAGTGTAAAACAAATTTGAAATCTCAATTTAACTTGAATAAGAAATTCTAAGTTTATTTTGTAATGCTCAAGTATTAGTTTAATTACGCTCGTGTATGCTTAGAGCAAAGTAAAGTAAGCGCAAACAGTTGCTCACTCAATTCAGATAAAAGCAAGTGGGCAGTGTTGAACCCCCCCCATTGAAGTATAAATGCTTCAAATTTTCAATCAAATTATATCGGTAAAAACGCAGTCGAATTTCTAACAATTTGTAGAACTGAGATATGGAAAAGGCTTTAATTACATCAAATTCATCAAAAGAATTTGGTGATCGTATCTCCAATGAAGAACAGAAGAACATTGAAAGCAGGCTATTCCCCCCCCCCCCCCCACGTGATTTCTAGGCCCACGTTACGTGATGCTCTGATCAGATGATCAGTTATCTCTTGCATGTCATTGAGCTTGTGCGAGAACAAGTTTTCGAGTTGGCGGGTGAGGTTCCATGTTTTATACCTCTTCTTTCGTAGCACACAATTGCCATAACTTCGTTTAGTAAGGAGTGAGATTGAAAAAATCTTAACACACGTTTTACCTAATAATTTTTTTTGGGTGTAAAATTTAAAAATTTATTTGATCTAGTTATCTTTGAAAATATGTCAGTTGTTATTTTTAATGACAAACATGTTGATTTAATGTGAGTTTGATCAAAATGAGTGCAGAAAAAAAAGTATGTCTTAAAATTATTAAAAATTTTCAAAGAAATCCAAATTAATCCTACGAAAAATTGGCCAAAGAATTGAAGGTCTGCCGTCAAAATGTTTTCAATGTCATTAAACAGTTTCAGGAGAATTTGACCATCGATAGGAAACTTGGTTCGGGAAGAAAACAAGGACCACATGATATTGGGAAAGCCAAGAAAATAGAAAGCATATTGAAAAGATCTCCAAACACATCTGGTAGAAAAGCTGCCCGGTTAGTCCGCTTAGCCCAGTGCTCTGACCATTTGGTGCGAAAAGTTAAAGTCAATGCAGGTTTGAAAACATACAAAGTCCAAAAAGTTCCAGACAGGAATGCTGCAAAAAATTTAGACGCCAAAAGTGGGGCTCGGAAATTAAAATTGAATTTCATACAAAAATATTCATGTTGTATAATGGGTCAAAACGGGCCAAAATTTTTATGTTGCTGATGCTCGAGGAAATGTCGAAGAACCATTTAGAATCCAAAAGCAGACAAAATTTCCTAAAAAATTCCTGGTATGGCAAGCTATATGCAGTTGCGGCAAAAGAAGCAAGTCATTTGTCACAGTTGGCTCTATAAATACCGAAATATATGTACATCAAAGAATGTTTGAAAAAAAGACTTCTTCCTTTCATAAGAGATCACAATGTGTGCACATATTTTTGGCCCGATTTGGCATCATGTCACTACGGCAAGAAAGTTCTGGAGTGGTACCAAAGTAATAACATAGTTTTTGTACCAAGAGAGGCCAATCCTCCAAATTGTCCGGAGCTAAGACCAGTGGAGAGATATTGGGCTCTTGTGAAAAGAAACTTAAAGAGCACAAAAAAGGTGTTCCAAAATATCGAAGATTTTAAAAAGAGATGGGCAAACTGTTCCAAAAAAGTGTCTGAAATAACTATCAAATCTCTAATGGAAGGCTTATCAAAAAAGGTCCACGAATTCATAAATAGTGGTTAGAACTATAAAAGTTATATTTTTCTGTAATTTGTAAAATATTAGCAATTAAATAAAAAAAAATCAAAACTCTAAGATCAACCGTTTAAAAATTAATGAATTTTATATATGTTAAGATTTTTTCGATCTCACTCCTTAGTATTGCGAAGAGAAGGGGTGAAAATGGGCACCCTTGTTTGACCCCTGCATTGGTGGTGAAAGGCTCACTAGTGTTCCGTTGTGTAGTACTGCTAACTCAGAATTCTCGTACATTGCTTTAATAATTCTAATGAGCGTTAGAGGGACTCGCTAACTGAATCAAAAGCTGTCTTAAAGTCGATGAACAGTACGTATAACGGTGACCGGCATTCGATGGATTGTTCGATAAGCATCCGAAAGGCGTTAGATTGACCGACGCATCTTCTTGTAGCTTTTTAAGGAAAGCATTCAGCCATGCCCTTGCCGGGAATCGGACCCGGCAAGTGCGAACTTTCCCACGAATGCCGCTTAAGATGGATATGCCTGAAATATCAACATTCGCTTACCTCGCAATGTCAACTCTACCCATAATCAGGAAGTAAATTAGGAATTGAAGAGCTTGTTTGTGGAATAGGACACAACACTGGATCTTTTGCTTGTCAAACTCAACTCTATTTGTGAGACCCCCCACTCGTAGAACAATTTGAGGCCATTGTTGAATGAGCTATTCATAACATGCTTTTCCCTCAATCTCCAAAGGGTGTGAGCTTTTTTCGTCTTTAAGGTCATTAATCAAGACAAGGAAAGTGTTGACCGAGCCCTGCGGCACTTCACAACGCGGATAGAACAGTCACTTAGGAAATTTGTAATCAACTGAATTTGTTACCGACCCCATTCGCGTGGCTTTATGCCACACTCGGTCAAACGCCTTGAAAATATTCAGAGTAACCCGTTTACTTAGAACTCTGGGAATTTCAGCTGAAACTGCTATTACTTAGTAATTTTTCTTATACTTAGATAAATTTATGAAATAGTTGAATACAAATTGAGGCTAGTACGAGGATTGGCATTAGATCCTCCAGTATCCCCCTCCTTTCTCCAGAAGGACCTAATATTTTGCACATTAAAATTTGTTTACACTTATGAAAGCCGTGAGAGTAGATGAACGAAAGAAGCCTTTGCAAATGATAATTATTTTTAACAGATAAATGAAGGAAATCAATAGAAATTAAAGTTCTCAAAATACCGAATCCTCTGGTACTAGACCCTCCTGTTCATTTTCTCATATACCCCTAAAGCACTCAATATTTATTCAGTTTGACGGTTAAGCTTTCAGCTAAAATCACAAGCAATTTTTTTGCTAATCTAGTAAATAAATCGTGAAGGGTCTGACAATACCTAGTAAATAGACTTATAAATAGACAGACATACTGATTTGATCAGTACATGTCCTGATAATTTTTTTCAATACTGATTTTTTGAAATATCGAAATCAGTACGAAAATGTACTGATTTTGTACTGATTTAAATTAAATCTTAAATTTATAATCTTAAGAATTTTTGTGCTTAACCTTAATGACCTTAAAATTGTTTTTGCAGACAGTTTCGCCCTGTTAGGGGAGAGGGGGGAGAAAAACAATATTTGCTTGAAGAAAAATCGTTTAAAGTAAGTTTTTAAATGAGTGAAGGAAATTTGTTATTAATTGAATTTGATTACTGTCCTCAGCCTTCACAATCCTCTAAATATGGACGAAGAAAAAAATGCAAAATGAATACACAAAATCGAAGAAAATGTTCAAGACGTTTATACCATTATATTATATTGAAATAACTAGATAATAAAAGAATTAAAAACTGTAATGATTTGTACTGATTTTAATTGATTTCCAACGTCTAATGTACTGATTTCGCGGTTCAAAAATCTGGCTACCCTACTTATGAGGCACTAGTGGATCCAAGCGGGAAGAGGATTGATTTTACTCCCAACAATGCTATGTTAATTTAATGAATAAATAGTGATGAGTCTGACCATACTTCAAGCGGGTCGAGAGGGTGGAGAGAAAAGGGTTCAGGAAAAATGTTGTACTTGAGGCAATTAGTCATATTTGACAGGCTGAGAGGAAAAGCGGGCTAAAATTTATATAAGAGCAAAAGTGAATTAACTTAGTGTGTCAGTGCAAGAATGGCATAAGTAATACGGTTTAGAGTGAAAATGAAACGCCTTAAAAGTAAGAACAAGAATGGTATAACAATTCTTTTAGAGCAAGAACAGCATAGTTTTTTATTCCGTTTTCACTCTGAACATATTTCGTTTCACTTTTGCTCTGAACATATCTCGTTTTGCTTTTGCTCTTAAGTAAAATTATTCCACTTTTTTTTGAACGTAGAAATTATACCACTTTTCCACTCAGCCTCTCATTTATAACAGATAAAGGAAAGAGATAAATACAAATTTAGATTCCTAAAATATTGAAGTCCAAGATATTAGCTCACCCTTCTCTCCCTGAAAGACCCTACATTTGGCACTTAAAACTTTTATCTGTTTCTGAAGACTAAACTTTTAGCTAGACGCTCCAAAAATATAAATCACAGTGCATTTCAAATGATTTACACACACTCTAAAGAGTGATGGTGACATTTAAATGTTAAAATGGATTTAGGCATCAAAAGAAATTATCATTGAAATAAGTAGAAAAAAAAGAAGAAAATTCGAAAAAATTCTTTTTGTTACAAACACGATCTAAGTTACTACGCCATGCATATTTGAAACGAAAAATCACAAAAAAAAAGAAACTTCCCTTTATGAAATATGTAGTAATAAAAAATCATTGAAAATTATTTCCATTTGCGGAAAAATTCCGAAATCTTTTCAAGTGTAAATTAAAATGTAATTCAAATAAAAAAAAAAAAAAAATAACGAGAACGAAAACGCACGCAACGTAGCATAAAGCAGCAAGGATAACTAGTGCAGTGATTCTTTCACCATGTGAATTTGTGTTTGAGTGTGTCGTCTGACAAATCATTTGATAAAAAACGAAAGAAAAAAGAAATCAGATATACGAAAATAAAATGTCGTTTAAAATATGCGTTGACAGGCGTCGTTCTTGCTGTTAGTTCCTAATGCATTGTGTGTGATAATAATGTTAACATTATTATGGATGTTGTTGTTGTTATTGTTATTGCCGCTGTTATGCATTTGACAACTGCAATGGCAAGGATAATCTTATGAGAAAACATATTGTACATACAACTACTTACTACGAATAAACTCGCATATGCAGCAAATATTTTCCCAATTCTCGAACTATCGAACTGGATGTGATTTCTTTTTTTTATTCTGTTATGAATTTTTTTTTTTGTATTCTACCAAGTTGTAAGAATTGAAGGGTGTTAAAAAAGGGAGACAAGCAATTCTCATTTTTTTTTATCTAATAAATAAAGCAATGATGAAGTCGAAATGAACTACAGTCGTATGTTTGGCATGACATGAAGTCTGGTGGCAGGCAAGGAAGTTAATTATTTCAAAATTTATTGATAAAGAAAGATTTGGTTAGAAAGCGATTAGATAAATAACTGCATTCTTAAAAAGTGTGTCCTAATCATAGATAAATATATTACATAATATATTACAAATTTTATCTTTATATTTTTCGTAGAGTTTTATGTGAATGACATCGTGTTACTTCTGAACGACTGGACCGATTGAAATCATATTTCCAGAAAATATTTTCTTGGGCGGGAGGATGAAAAATAGCTATTCATAATGACTTTTAGGAAAGTGGGCGTGGCACCTCACATACAATCCTAATGTTTTCTGGGTATATCTCAAGAACCATTTATAGCACAGTACAGAAATTTGGTACAATAACGAGAATTGATAATGCCATGCTACAACAAAAATATGGGTGGGATTGACAAAGGGAGTGTGGCAGCTTCCATATAACCTGAATTTCCATTATCAGATATCTTTGGAGGCGTTTATGGTACGGTACTAAAATTTAAATTCTTTCAGTTTGTTGGATTAGTGGGTGTGGCACCATGTTTCACTTTTATTTTCTACTACTACTTCTACTACTATTTTCTAGTACTATTTCCTACTACTATTTTCCACTACTTCTCTTCTCTTTTTCAACAATTTTTTCTACTACTACTTTTTTCCCACAAACTTTAAAACATCTTTTTTTCTACAAATTTTTCTTATTTTCTACTACTTTTTCAACCAATATTTTCTACTACTATTTTAGTACTTTTTTTCTACTACCTTTTCAATACAATTTTTCTATTTACGATTTTTTTTTTATTCTGTACCACTACTTTCTACTATTTTTTTACTACTACTTTTTATAATTTTTTCTACTACTATTTTTTATTATTATTTCTACTACTCTTTCTACTCCATTTTTACTATTTTTGTACTACTATGTTTAACTATTCTGCTACTAAGAAGTGAGATCGAAAAAATCTTAACATATATAAAATTCAATAATTTTTAAACGGTTGATCTTAGAGTTTTGATTTTTTTTCTATTTAATTGATTATATTTTACAAATTACAGAAAAATATAACTTTTATAGTTCTAACCACTATTTATGAACTCGTGGACCTTTTTTGGTAAGCCTTCCATTAGAGATTTGATAGTTGTTTCAGACACCTTTTTGGAACAGTTTGCGCATCTCCTTTTAAAATCTTCGATATTTTGGGACACATTTTCTGTGCTCTTTAAGTTTCTTTTCACAAGAGCCCAATATCTCTCCACTGGTTGGATTAGTGGGTGTGGCACCATGCTTCACTTTTATTTTCTACTACTATTTCTACTACTATTTTGTACTACTTTTTTTCTACAATTTCTTCTTATTTTCTACTATTTTTTCAACTAATATTTTCTAGTACTTTTTCTACTACTATTTTACCACTACTATTTTTCTACTACCTTTTTAATACATTTTTTCTACAGTTTCTTTTTATTTTGTACCACTACTTTTTACTTTTTTTTTACTACTATTTTTTACTACTTTTTTAGAATTTTTTCTACTACTTTTTTATTATTATTTCTACCACGCTTTTTACTCCATTTTACTATTTTTTTACAACTATATTTAACTAATTTTCTTCTACTTTTTCTGCTATCTTTTAACTACTTTTTTACAACAATTTTTAATATTATTTTCTATTCTTTTTCCTACTACTATTTTCTTCTTCATTTTTATGGCTATTTTCTACTACTTTTTCCATTCCTTTTTCTACTATTATTTCTCCTACTTTATAAAATATCTTAAGGCCCTGCCTCGCTATCTTAAAATCCGATAGGTGGCGCTGTAACAGATTCTATATTTATAATAAATATGAAATTGGTTCAAATTATTAAATAATTTTTTCAGAAAGGGTCGGTAGAAGCAAGAAATTCGGTTGGCCATTTATTACAGATTTCGGTGTAGCCTCAAGCCTATGGAATGCACAATCGCTTCCGATCATCTGGTATTTGGGATCACGAAACCGAGTCAGAATTCTCTGGGTTTCGGGTCACACAGGAATAAAAGGTAATGAAATAGGAAACGAGCTAGCAAAAAGGGGTGAGGGGGGAGGGCGGAAACCTCTTTTATCGGTCCGGAATCATTCTGCGGAATGGGAAAAGAATGGGAAAAGACCTTTCCGCGAAATTCAGGGAGGAGGAAGAAAAGTTAAGAAAATTATACCGGGCCACTCAAACTAGTCTCAGACAGTTGAAAACACTACTGGGAAATTACAACCTAAAACGCTTTTGAGACTGTATGAAGTTAACAAAGAACAATCTCAGAAACATAACAGGCATCCTAACAGGACATTGTACGTTAAACTACCAGCTTATGTAGGTTTTGCGAGGGACACTTACAAACTTCAAAACATATTTTAGGACAATGCCAGATGAAACTTTGAAATCTCTAGAAGTAGGCCTAATACTAAAATACTTAACTGAAATAGGACTAACAGAGTTGCTATAAGTCCTAGGCGGGGCACAATAGCTTTTAAGGTCGCATTGCTCATCCCGTTAACAAATAATAATCAAGATAATCTCGAAGTGGTTTCACAGATTCTAGACTAAAGATTTTACTGTGAAGGACGAGTCTCGTGAAGATCGCCCAAAATCAATGAAATCGCAACAGTTGATGAATCTTGGTTCTTCGAGTACGAAAGCAGAATTCAAGAAACAGCCGATGGTATTGAGCCCAGACTATGTTAATCCACCCATTAAAGCAAAGCAGCAGAAGTCAGCGGCGAAAGTAATGATTCAATTTATTTCGCCAGAGAAAAAATTGTATCGGTTATTCTTCTGAAAACTGGATAGACGACAACTGCTAAATGGTATACTGAATTCAGCTTGCCACAAGTTTTCGATAACTCATTGGAAAACCAGATAAAAAACGAACTGCGGCGCTACTTTTTGCATTACGAACAAGTTCATTGCGCATTCAGGAATTGAAGAAATTCTTCCAGCACTATATTGTCGGGATTTAGCATCGTGTGATTTCTGGTTGTTTCTAAAATTAAAAAAAAAATTTGAGGGGAAAGGTCTGAGGCAATAATGAGGTAATGTCGAAGTTGAAAACCTAAAACAAAAACACGATTTTGAGGAGTGTTTTTCGAAGTTTCAAGTTCAGTTTCAAAAATGCAGGTAGAGAATTTAATGGCATTTAATCGATTTGATACCAAAAGAGGTTTCAAACAAGGGGATTCTCTATCGTGCGACTTCTTTAATCTAATGCTGGAGAAAATAATTGGAGCTGCGAAAATGGACATCTCTGGCACTATCTTTTAAAAGAGTGTCATGCTGCTGACATATGCTGATGTTATTGACATCATTGTCCCCAACGCGCGAGCAGTCAGTGCAGCATTCTCCAACTTAGAAAGGGAGTTTCTCCGATTCGGTCTTGTGGTGAACGAGGACAAAACGAAATACCTTGTGTCAACAAACAAAGAGTCACGGCGTTTTGGACAAAATGTCACTGTTGATGATTACAAATTCGAAGTTTTCAAGTATTTCGTTTATCTTGGGTCCAGCATCAACACCAACAATAATGTCAGCCTTGAGATCAAGCGAAGAATAACTCTTGTCAACAGGTGTTACTACGGGCTCAGTAGGCAATTGAGAAGCAGTCAACAGATGTTACTAAGGGCTCAGTAGGCAATTGAGAAGCAGAGCCTTCTTTCGACGTACGAAAATAACGCTTTTCAAGTCCCCCATACTTTCCGTTCTACTGTATAGCGCTGAGACGTGGACATTGAACACAAGCGATGGGAGGCTATTGGGAGCGTTTGAGAGGAAGATACTCCACAAGATCTATGGTCCAATGTGCGTTGATGACGTCTATCGTTTAATATGGAACCATGAGCTGTTTGAGCTGTACACCGACACTGACGTAGTCATACACATAAAAATCCAGCGACTTCGCTGGCTGGGTCATGTTGAGAGAATGGTAGAATGTGCTCCGGAGGTGGAACGCGCAGAAGAAGATGACCTAATATCGGTTGGAAAGATCAGGTATAGGGGGACCTAACTGAACTTGACCTTACTAATTGGCGTCGGCGCGCACATTGTAAAAGCGACTGGCGAGGCTTTATAGAGGCGGTCAAGATCGATCATCGGTTGTAGAGCCAACTAAGTAAGTAAGTAAGTATGTCGAAAAACGACATAAGAAAACGATGAAGATTAAAGTTATTTAATTAAATTGCTTTTCCCTTTTTCCTGGCAGCCAACTAAGCAAACTTCGGTTAGTCCCGTATGTGCGCCTCCAGATATTGAAGCTAAGGAGCACAAAATTTTGAAAGCCTATGAAATGCCAATGTTTTCAAGACTCTAGCGGATCCAAAGAGGGTTTTCAGGATGACCCCTCCTCCTTTCCTAATTCCTGATATATTTGGTAATATCTAGATTTGTTAGTATTTCAAGGGATTTAGGGGGATACAATTTTAATTGCTAAACGTGTGCAGGGAGAAAAATAACCGTAAAAATGCATTATTTGTTCAAATCTTGGTGATTCTATACAATAATGTGATAAGAAGGTATCCACGTTAAATTTTTTTATGGTATATTAATCACTTTTGAATTATTTATAATCGAACGTGCCAAAAATTACACTTTTTTTTGGCACTTTTATCAATCAAAGAAACTATAAAAACACTCAAAATTGAAGTGAGGCTTTTATGAGTTTTTCAGATTTCCTGTTTCCTTTCATTCCTTTTGTCCTTTCTCCCTCCCCTTCAACCATATGTTCTTGATAGCGAAAATCGATGTCAATTTCCACCATATTCTTCAAAATAATTTCGTTAATTTCGTCGGATTCGTTTGTTGATTTTTTTTTCATTATTTAATTGTTTGTAGTGCGTGTTTCTGTGTGTGTGTGTGTGGTGTGTTTGATAAGGATATGTCAGAAACAAATCTATGTATGACATACACACACGTACATAATAATGTGACAATCATCAACGAAGTGCATGCATGCGTCGTTCGTGTGATTCGTGTCGATATGCAATTAAATATTGGGAAACCTCGAAAGAAAAAAGAAAGAAAATAAATATAAAATAACCACTCAAGTGTTAAGTGTCAGATACATGTAGCAGCTTCGGTTTGGGCTGCAGCCACTGCATCACGCGTCGGGGTTGTAAAAATGCTGCTCTTTAAACGAGTACAGTAGACGTTCGGTAAAATAAACACTGATGAATGAAAAATCCCTGTTTTTAATATAGAATTCGTTATACTTGACTTCTACTGTATATATAAAAGTCTATATTTGAGTGCAATTTTTGATTGACCGCCGGAGATTTTCTGTTACGATTTTTATTTGGATGCAGTTATGTGCAAAATATGATTACTTATGTGTTCTTTTAATTTATTTAAGTAGTGGTTAAAGCATTTCAGTCTCACGAATATCAGCAGCAGTATTTACGGTAAATGCGCTTAAGGATTTGAGGGCGGAAATTGAAAAATATTTGCTTGGAAGTGAGTAAGGAGAAGTTCCACCGCAAAAGGGCCCAAGTGTTTAGAATATAACAGCATTCAATGCTGCCATAATTTAACTTGATTTCACATTGTTTTAAAGCAGTGATGGGTAACGCACTAGCAGCTTTAAGCTCTTTTCTAATTTAGGTCCCCTTGGGAATGAAATTCCACTTTCTTTTTCAACTCTTCAATCATTTTGTTGCATTCGGGTTTTCTTATTTTTCATACCAAAAAAAAAAAAAACAAAAAAAAAAAACAATTTCAAAAGATTATGACAAAATAAACGAGTATAAAATGTTGCAACATTGTTCTACTAAAATTATGCTTTTACTATTTTCCAACTCTTTATTTCCTCTGCTTTCTTTTGTAGATGCAAACCAAGTGCTGGCGTATTTTAGTGGAATGGCAAAAACTTCGTCGCGGAAACACTGTTGCATTTTAGGGTTTTGGAAAGTTGTGCATGTCAATGTGCGCGCCTTTTTTTTCCTCATTCACACCGCGTGCTGATGCTGCAAGTGACGCACTCCAATTGTTATTTGATAAAAAAAAAAAATAGCAACAGAGGAAAAACTTTAAATAATAATGGCAGTATTTTCATTTAACACTTGCTTTTAGAAGGTGCAACTCGCTGGGTTTTTTTTTGCTGCTACTTTCCCCTTTTACTTTTTTTTTTACTATGTTTCTAGTACATACTCAAATTTAATTTAATTAGTGTTCCATGTAGAGCTAAACTCTGAAAAGAAATGATTTTTTTCTCAACCTTTTTAAAGGCAAAGCAAGTTGGAAAAATTGACAGACTTTTAGAGTTGCCAGGGCTTTGTTTAAATTCGCTGGAAAGACTTTATAGAAGCATTTCAAGAATTTTTCCCCCCCGGAAATTTATAGTGACCCCATAAATCCCAATAAAATAAATATGGGTTCACTCCAATAAACTTCGAGTCGCGATTGTGTGTAAAATTTGGGTACAGTGTTTGGCACTTATTTGTATTACTTTTCATGACTGACGACATCGATAGGATAGTGCACAAGACTTTCACCCAGAAGGTTGCGGGTTCAATTCCCGTTTTGGTCTGGTGGTTAATTCTCAAAAACTTCTTATATTCACTATCGATATGAAGTGAATGAGAATTATAAGAAAGTGTACAAGTAGAAACCTGAGTAAGCAATAACAAATTGCCACACAGCCGTTGGGAACCGCCGTTCAACTGTAGGTACAACCATCGCCACTGTGGTCTAGTGGCAGAGTGCCAGATGCTTGTCTCTGGAGACCCGAGTTCGATTCTCGGCTTGGGTATGTTTCTTATCTATCTTTTTTTCTCTCTTCCTTTCTTTCATTCATAACTTGGGGCTTTGGTAAAATAGATCTTATAGGTCGCAGTGCCCGAGTTTCAAGCCGTCCTTCTTCAAATATTAATAATGTATATGACTGTTTCGCAAAAAATTTTTGATAATTATTGTTAGAGTTTTGTTTAAAATAAGTAGAAATAATTGCCTCAGAAATGCCGCTTACTTGTGTTCAAAAATCACTCCGAAACCGGTTACCGTTGATTTCCTACAGTAAAGTTTAGCCCACCCTTTAGAGGAAAATTTTGGAGTGACTTGAAGACTTTTTTTTTATCACAATTCACATGCGATCCAGTGATTCCATTAGAGAGGAGAGGGGCGGCTTGAATTTGTTTGTCCCTTTGAAATTTGTTTTTGATTCATTACCAACGAGCAAAATTAATGAAATTTTCATCGGTAAGGGAAAACCGGGATGGAAGATTTAAGCCTAAGCTCTCCTCCACCCCCTTCCTCTAGTATTCGCTAATGCGTGCATGTGAATACTGGCAAATTTTAATACCAGATTAAATGAACTTTCTTCATATATTTCAAACCATTCGCAGCCAATGTCGTTGAAATCACTAGATCACAACTTCTAGCAATTTTGGGGGGTTAAAATATCCACTTTACCGATGTAAATTGCATACAATTTATTTGTTAATTACGAACCAAAACGCATTTTTAAGCGTCGACAAAAACCCTACTCTTAGTGATTGAACTCGCCTTCCCGTAGATCTAAGCATTAAGTTCAGGCCGGTGAATTCAATGAAGAGATCGGTTTAAATCACACTGTTCTACAAATGGAAACTTTTGAAAACCAGCAGAGACGGGACAAATGCACTTAGGGTAAGGGGGGGTCGCTGAGTCCGAATCCGTGGTCCATTTTACTTTGCTACGTCACAAATTTTTTTATTGACATCAACATTTTTAAAATTGAAAAAAAAAAAAAATAAAATTAAAAATGCAGTTCATATTTTTTTTCATCAAAACATCCAAAAAAAAAAAAATTTTCAATTTTTTTTTTTAATTTTTAAATTTAAAATATTTTTTTTAATTTTTATTTTTTTATAATTTTTGTCATTCTTGTCATCAAAACATCCATTTTTACAAAAAAAAAAATTTTAAATTTTTTTTAATTTTTAACTTTAAAAATTAAAAATATTTTTTTTTTTAATTTTTATTTTTTTGTATTTTTTGTCATTCTCGTTATCATCGTTCACTTTTATCTCGTTGTTAGCTTAACCCAGTCATGCCTAGCGGTGCATTATGGCACCTTATCGCTGGGCCGTTCCTGAGCCAGGTCCAAAAACAATTTTTTTCTCAAGTTACTTTCTTGATCTATCTACTTTGTGTTCTTAAACCTACAAATAAATTTATATATTGTAGTTTCTCTTTTGACACGTTCACGTATTCATTTTTGAACACATTGTAGATAAATATATAATATAAAATAAAAAATATAGTTACGCTGTTGTTGTTGCTTTCTTTCTCTAACTACGTTTAAAAAAGTAACTTGAGAAAAAAATTGTTTGGACTCAGGAACGGTCCAGCGACAAGGTGCCAAATGGCACCGCTAGGCGTTACTGGGTTAAGCTAACAACGAGATAAAAGTGAGCGATGATAACGAGGATGAAAAAAATTACGAAAAAATAAATAAATTTAAAAAAAAAAATTGTTTTAAAAATTTTTAAAATTAAAAAATAAAAAAAATCGAAAATTTTTTTTTTGTAAAAATGCATGTTTTGATGAAAAAAAATATGAACTGCATTTTTAATTTTTTTTTTCTTTTTCAATTTTAAAAATTTTGATGTCAATAAAAAAAAAATTGTGACGTAGCAGAGCAAAACGGATCACAGATTCGGAGTCTGCGACCCCCCCATCACCCTAAGTACACTTGTCCCGTCTCTGGTCATTTTTGGCTGTTGAACAGTGTCATTAATTCCAATGATGCGGCCGTTTCAGATTCTGATTCCGAAGTGATTACTTCAGATAACCAATTTCAAAAAGGCTAACGCTTTAGATCATCAATTTCAATGATGATCTGAATTTCAAATTACAAGTCTGAATGAAGACACTACATCAAACTTTCACATTTATTGCAGCGGATCGTTTAAGATCTTCAATTAAGAAATCGCTTCAGATCACTAGCTTCAATAATGAGATCGCTTCGCATCACCAATTTTAATAAGGATATCAGTTCAGATCTTCAGGGCTTTAGATCACCTATTCTAATGAGAAGTTCGCTTCGAATCAAGCGATTCAATCAAGAAATCATTTCAGGCATTCTGAAAAGATTCGCACTATTCGCCAAATAAGTATTGCTCGAAATGAGTTAACATTTTAGCACTTCTCGGCATGTACAAGAACATAACCCAGACTGCGAAGATTTAGAATAATAAATGTTATAAATAAATTTACCTTTAAGAATTTTCCAACTGTCAACTAATCAAAAGTTTTACATTGGCAACTCTGATAGTGCAAAAAAAGTAAACTATTTGACTATAACTACTAAGCAAATTATAATTACATTGCATAAAACTTTAACAGAATGTGCAGTGTGGTTGCCAAAGGGTTGAGTGGAAGGAATAACGTGGGCGTTTAAGCGCCAAGTAAACTAACTAGTAGCTAGTGCTGCTTTGTCATCATAGACATCGTCATCATCGTAGTTATTATTATAGAAACGCTAAATCCTTTAGCTTCAGACTTTTGTATGTAGTTGTTTAACCCACACACACATTTACAAGTTGTCAGTGGCGCCATTGCTACCAGCAGCCAGCACAAGCAAAATAGCAACGCCTTCTAGTTGCACTTTTACTGCATTGCACACAGTTGCACTATTCTAATTTACACACTTCTTTACGGCGGGTATACAATATATGAATGGCGGCGACAATCAGCAAACAAAATAGCAAGTAAAAAAAAATCGAGAGCATGGATGAGTTTAAGGCTATAACACTACATGAGAAGGAGTGAGAATCTATTTTGTGAAATAAATCACAAGATAAACAAATTTTGCAAATGAGAAACGCTAACAGCGCTTGGAGAATCTAAAATCGCTTCACTGTTAGTCCGTTTCTAATGTAATGCCGGTTAAAGAAAACGGAAACAGAGACAAAAGGATGAAGGAGCAGTTCTTAGGACGGCCAGTTAGACACCTATAAATGCCATCCCTAGTATTGGCTGTCACTGCTCTGCTAAGTCCAATGATAATATGATTGCAATTGCACATTGGCGTTAGAGCCGGTGACGCTGTGCACTAAAGCACAGCACAGTGTGTATCCATAATCTCTTTGCATCCTTTTGAAACTTTATGCTTCGATTGTTTTTCTGTTATTTTCATATTTGTTTATTTCGACTGTGGCTTCTCTAATTGTGTGGAAGCTGAAAGCTGTGCGTATCTGAAAATGCAAGTGCGTAGTTTGGTTTCAAGTATAATTTTTGTTCTGAGCATCATTTCCTGCAGGCATCCAAGGACGAAGCTCACACGCACACACATGCCCATACAAGTAAAACATTATCTTAAATATGCTTTTATTTATTTAAACGCTTGCACACTTCACACACTCCACACACGCCATCTCCATCAAATATACTTTTAAACATATACAACAACGAATACTAAAGCTTTATGCTCTAAATGACAAAGAAGAAAATTCTTCATTTGATTCTTCTTCTATTGTCTCTTCTAGAATTTTGTATTTATTTTACTGAGTAGCTTCTAGTACTATGTAGTAACTGCAGCTGCTAGAGCTGCAACTGTTAGCTGCTACTTTTGCTGCGGCTGCTGCTTTGTTTAGCACAATTAAGGAAACTCTTAAGTAAATGACAATGACAAGGATTTTACAGGATATACCAACATAAACACACACACACACATGCACATACACATATACTTTTATATGCATTTCATTCAATAAACAGCTCTAAGGGAAGTGCAAGTGCTGCTTGGAAAGTGTTTGCCATAGGAGAGTGGTAAATGGTAAGAGCGCTCGCTGAATGAGTATGTGCTCTTCATCTTCTTCAGGAAATTATGAATTAATGTTGACAAATTGTTTTAGAGTTTCATGATTTTAAATTTATAATTTATTATCATTGAATAAGTAAATAGTTGGCAAAACTTCTTGCATTCGCATAGATAAGAACAAATTGTTTTTTGTTTTTTTTATAAACATTATTTGATTTGCTTAACTACTAATAAATGACAAAAGTTCAGTAAACTACTAGCAGTTTTTGGATTTTATGAAATAATACACAGAAATACTTATGAGAAGAACAAAAAGTTTAGAGATTTTAAATTGCTATCAGTTTTATTGGAAAAAATCATTTGCGGTTTTTAATTCAATTTAAAAAAAAAAAGTCTTCGCTTCGCAATATGGGCAGCTTTGAGGAAAACAAGCGTCCCCGCAAATATAGTACAAATCATAAAGGCACTCTATTACGTTGCAGACCTCGCAGTCCTTCACAACGGCAACATCAGCGCTCCGTTCAAAACTACATCAGGAGTGAAACAAGGCTGTCCACTCTCCCCACTCCCATTTGTAATAGTACTCGATGAATTGTTGCTCGATGTGAAATCGAAGAGTAGTGGGATTAAGAGGACACTCTCTTGGGAACTGCACGATCTCGACTACGCTGACGAAATTTGCTTCTGTCACACAGAATATCCGACATGCAAACAAAAGCAAATCTACTGGCCACTACGGCTCGAAGTTTTGGCCTAGAAATAGACACCGAAAAGACAAAAGCCATGAGAGTCAATAACACCACCACCAATAATATCGTCATCGAAGGACGGGCGGTAAAATATGTAGATAGCTTCTGTTACCTCGGCAGCATAGTTTCAAGCAATGGAGGAGTCGAAGAAGAAGCTGAAAGCAGTTCAGCGTTTGGGCGGCTCAAATGCGTATGGAGAAGCCCGCAGATTTCAAGAAAAACCAAAACTGAGGATCTTCAACACATGCGTTAAGTCAACACTGCTCTCAAAACTTCAAGTGTTTGTGAAGAAATGCCTTCGCATCATAGTTAAAATCTTCTAGTCGAATACTATAAGCAACCCACTTTCTCTGTCATTGGCCGGCTCTTGCTAAGACAGAGACTAAAATTATTTCACGAACCTTTTCTTTTCTCAAAACTCGAAATGGAAAAACTCCTCCAATTTCTTAATCTCACGAACTGGCTCTAGATAAAGAGCAAACACCCGTTAACAAATGAGGTTGTGGTATCAAAACGTTGCTCTAGCGCTAATTGTGCTCCCCCTAGAGGGAGTAACCACTCTACCTACCTACCTACCTACTATAAGCAACACAGAGTTATGGCGGTTGGATCCTATTCACAAACAAATAAGACTTCGAAAATGGCGATGGATATTTCACACCTTACGAAAATCAAGCAATAGTATCAGTCGAACGGCGTTAGACTGGAACCCTCAAGGAAACAGACGTTCCGGATGCCCTCGCAACACCTGGAAGCGGTCGATTTATTGATAATGAACTTAGAGCAGCCGTTGAGACGTGGAAAATTGTAATAAGAGCAGCAGCGATTACAACAAGATGGAAATGTTTTGTTGGAACGTTATGTTCCCAAGTGAAATAAAAGGATTATAAAAAAAAAGTCCAATTTAAAACACCAACTCCAATGAGAAGATCGCTTAAGATCCAGTTCCAGCGAAAATTTCGGTTTGGGCCTTCATTTTAATTGAAATTTTTTTTAATTTTATTGAAAAGATTACTTCAGGTTTTCAGTTTCAATGAGGAATTTAGATCACCAATTTCAAAAAGAAAATCATTTTGGATAAGAAATTTTTACGAGATCAGTTCAGAACTTCAATCTCAAAAACGAGATGACTTTGGATTATGAATTCCAATAAGGTGATCGCTTCAAATAGCAAGTTCTGCTTCTTTCGGCACAATTTTGAGCCTACCAAATTGCACCGCACTAGATGGCATTGCTTCCACTGGAGATATTTAAAAGGGGATGACACAGCGTTTTTCCACCGCAACAAAAAGAAAAAATAACAAAGCTGGCATGGCAACAGCAAAACATCGTAACAACAGCCATGCAAAACAACAATAACAATAAACACTACGAATCATGCTATCGCTAACGCACGTCGACTGTAAAGAATAGCAGCAAGACAGCGAGGCAACAACATCACAGTTCCAGTAGCGACAGCATCGACTGGAAATAGAAAGCGAAAACAAGGAAGTAAAAGAAACTCACTCAGAAACGAGACACGCACAATATCTAGTGTGGGGAGCTGTGATAGAGCGATCGAAGGAGACGATTGTCACAGACCAACGTGCGGAAGTAATCAACACGAGCAGCAGAAAACGCAGGCAAGTAGCTTCATGACATAACTCAACAGTCGGACCGAAAAGTAGTCATCAGGCAGAATGGCAAGTGGCAAGTTTCGAGGCGTTGTATCCAAATCAACGCTTCGCACGCTTGCCCTCCCATGCGGATCTCACACGACGTAGTCAACGACCAGTACGATCGCCCTACTAGGTGAATCCCACACGATGTAGTCAACGCTCCGCGCGTTCGCCCTACCAGGTGACTCTCACACCACGTAGTCAACGCTCTGCACGCTCACTCTAGAGATCACTTCTGAACATCAATATCAATAAGAAGATGATCTCGCATGCCAAATTTCAGCAATTTTATTTTAGGCCACCAATTTTAATGAGAAAATCTTTTCTGGGAACTTGTTACCAGTAGCGGATACAAGAGGAGGGGGGTTCGGGATCTCATATATTTAAGTCATAGGCCCAAATGAAAACAAATTAAAAGGAGGATGAACAAATTAAAAACCCCCCTGCCTCCCCTCGGAAATCTCTGTATCCATTAGTGCCTTTTACATTTAGGAAATGGCTTTAGATCGCTTCAAGTCATCAAGTCAAGCCCAATCATTAGCGGATTCTGGGAGAGGAAATTTCGCACCCACCCCCTTACCGATGCGAATTTAACTGCCATAAAAAGTTAGGAATACAGAAGATGCCAACTTTATCGCTCCTATTGGTCAGATTGTACAAGGTCTTTCATGAAAAATCGAATGATACTTATTGGATTTTAGTTGAAATACTTCATTATGAATATTTTCAGTATCGGAGAGGTTTTTAAAATGCAGAATCCCGACAATGCTTCAAATTCGAAAGGAAATTGTAGATGTAAAGTTGAAGAGAAGACTGCTGACGGCGAGAGAGCCGCACACAATTAAGACCGACAACTGACGACTGCAACCGCAAGCAACATTTATAAATTTCTTCTCTCAATTCCCATACTCCCGTAATTAGAGGCCAAAGTGTTAAATGCTATTAATGTGAAAAATGTTTAGAAAAGGTAACCACAAAAATCCAGCAAAAACGTAAGCACTGAATATGTATATGTAGTTAAGTGCTTGAAAAACATTTATGTATTTTAAGTTAGCCGCATTCTTTGTAGCAGTAGGCTACAACTGAAATACATGAGCTCACAAAAATGGCATTGCGGTTAGAAAAGTGGCTGCTAAATGCAGTGCAAAATACACAGCCGCTGCCACCCTCTGCTATCCAACCAACTAACGAGAATGTACCTACTTTTATAAGCCCTCTAGGGATAAACTTTAATTAATTGAATTTAATTTTATATAATGCACTTGAGGACAAGATAACAAGAACAGAAAAAAAAACAAATAAACATGCTGGGATTTCTATGAAAATACATATAAAATAATATTCATAGTGTAGAAAAACAAAAAAAAAAAAAAACAAAAAAACTAAAAACTAGTAAGTAAGAGGAATTAAAAAGAAAAAAAAAAACAAAATGGCAGCAGCAACCACAAAAAAAAAAACAGGAAGAAGCAACAGCAGCATAACAACAATATAATGATATAAACAGGAACCATAATATCCTTGAATGCGGTTTTAGTTTATATTCATACACACGCATACATGCACTCACATATACACAAGTATATCTATGTGTATGAGAACCAATGCGCAACTGTATGTGTATAATAAATATAATTTTTATATGTATGTTCTTATGGATTAAAGCTAAAAGCTCAAGCAGTTGAAGGTGGCTGGCTGAAACCAGGAATAAAAACAGAACAACTTCAGCATTCTGGAGATGCATGCTTTTACATTAGAAAGAGAGAGAGAGAGGAAGGGAGAGGGAGAGAGAGAAA
The DNA here is from genome assembly GCA_963691655.1 of Toxonevra muliebris. Lineage (NCBI taxonomy): Eukaryota > Metazoa > Arthropoda > Insecta > Diptera > Pallopteridae > Toxonevra > Toxonevra muliebris. The sequence goes on along the minus strand of OY829327.1, from coordinate 93,144,476 downwards.
GTACAAACCCTGAACCACAAAGAACTTAATCGCAATGCATGAAAATTGCAATAGCAAAACTGCCAATGTAAATGAAAATGAAAAATGCTAAAGTCAGACAGACGAATAGACTGAGAGAGAGAGAGAGAGAGAGAGACCTACTTACCGCAGTTACAGCACCACAGCGGTATAATTATAATTGGGTCAACATGTTGTTGCTCGTTTGCTGCTACTCCAGCTGCTGCTGCAGCTTCTGCTTGCTGAGGAACTGCACTCACTGTTCACTTCACACAGGAAGCTCTTGTGTTGGCATTCTGTATTTTTTTTTTTTACTACATTTTATTTTTGATGAAAATGAAAATGACGTTAGTTTAATTATGTGAATATGTTAAAGAGTACACAATTAAAGTGGTACTCTCTCTCTCTCTCTCTCTCTCTCTCTGTGTGTGTATGTGTGTGCGATTTGGGGGAGAGTATTTCGTATGTGTTTGGCTTAATGAGTTTTAAATTCATTAAAAGCAAGAAAAATAAAATTGAAATTTGAGAACATTCTTACGCTAGAGTTTTGTGGTTTTGTAAGTAGTTCACTGGAAGCTTATTAAGCAAAATTTCGAGTTTGAGTTATAAAAAACCAAATGTGTTCTGGGGTACACGGTAAAAGTGAAACTTTTGTGGAGATTTCATTTATTTTGTTCAACTTCATTTTTTTTTTTTAATTGAAACTTCCTTAGCGGAAGCGAATCGAAAATTTTGCAACGGAAATTGCGCTGTTGTTGCACTCATATGAAACTAATAAGAAATGAAGTTATGCTGTTGTTAGTGTTTAGCGAACGAGGTCATATGGGGATCGGCTACATATAATCATGCAGCGAGTCGACTTCTGACAGTTTTATCTCATTTGCTTTAGTGAGAGAGCTTTCATGAGAGAACTTTCAAGAGCTTTTATACACAACGATTTCGATCGACCGATTTTGTATCTCTATTGCTTCTATTGCTTATTAGTTTTAGATGAGTGGAACAGAGAAGCAAAATTTGTAAAAGAAAACGTCAAAAATCGGACTCGTTCATTTTCGTCTCCCCTCCCTCGCCACCAAACAGAAAATTGGTGAAAGAGACCGGGCAGAAATTGGTGTGTGTAAAAGCCAACTAAGTTTTGCTTCTATTTGCAGACACTTAATTTTTTTTTTTAATTTTCAAAGTCAAGGCATATATTATTACTAGCTCCTCTGTCCGGTTCGCTGACAAAATTTGAGTAATACGTTATTTTATCACAAAAAATATCATCTCGATCAGCAAAAAAGGTTATAAAAAAAGTAGCAAAACAAATTCTAAAAAAAGTATAAACTCGTAATTTTTTCGTAATTTGAACGTTTATTGTGAAAAAGTGATTATAAATTTATTCTTGAAAGTATTGTCTATCCTTAGCCACAACCTTTTCCCATCTTTATGGTAGCATACGGATTCCATGTCGAAAGAACTCCTCCTCTTGTGAGGCTATCCACGAATCGACCCATTTTTTGAGTTCTTCGAAAGAACGGAAGTGCTGTTCAGCCAGGCCATGTGTCATCGATCGGAACAAGTGGTAATCAGAAGGAACAAGGTCTGGAGAATACGGCGGGTGGGGTAGCACTTCCCATTTCAACGTTTCCAAGTATGTTTTTGCTTGCTTTGCAACATGCGGCCGAGCATTGTCGTGCTGAAGAATAACTTCGTCGTGTCTATTCTCACATTCTGGCCTCTTATCCTTTAATGCTCGGCTTAAACGCATCAATTGTAGTCGGTAGCGGTCACCAGTGATCGTTTCATTCGGTTTCAACAGCTCATAATACACGACACCTTTCATATCCCACCAAATATTCGACATTTCAGCTATAGTAAAACACTTTTGTAAAATTATGAAAATTATTTGACAGATCAATTTTTATAGTATTTTTGGCGCTCTTCGAGATAGAATAGCTGTCAATGGCAAAAAAAATGGCGCGTATGATAGATATGAAGTTAGTCACAATTACGAGTTTATACATTCATACTCCTAATAGTAAAAAAAAGCATTAAAAAAGACATTGCACACAATTTCAGTAGTGGAGTGTACATATCGCGCATTTACTAAAAGACTGTCATAAGTCAAAAAACAAGAATTTTGAGTTAATGATGCAGAATTATTCATTATATCATACTTCATATTGTGTAAAAATTTCATATTAATATCTTGTATACTCTGCGCGTGAGAATTATAAGATTTCTTCATTTTTCTGCTAAGTGGGAGTCAATTGAAAGCTTTAAACGCGTTTTCTGCAAAATCGCGTTTTCTGAGTTATGACAGTCTTTTAGTAAATGAGCGATATATAATGTTCCAGAGATATACTGTACTACAAATAGTTCCAGAGATATCTCTTCGTGAATATCAAGTTGTATGGGAGCATTGACATTAAGAACGCGCACTCGTCTTTAATTGATAAATATTACTTTCATACCAAATCTTAGTACCTACTACAAATACTTCGTGAGATATCTCATATTGGACCCCTTTCCAATCTCACTTAAATTTTTTCTGCAAAATGGATTTGTCAAGCAACTTCGTTGTACTAAATTTCACTACTATATTTTGTATTGCTCCAGAGATATACTCAAATAAGCATATGATTTGTATGAGAGGTACCACGCCCACTTTTCCAAGCCCACCATAATTTTTCCCATAGAAAGCGGTGAGCAAATATAACTTACGTACCAAATCTTAGTACCGTACTACAAACAGTTCCTGAAATAAAAATTCAGGTTTGTATGGGAGGTACCACGCCCACTTGTCCAATCCTTGTCATGAATATTGGCGCTCATTTCAGATCTTATAATAAATATATTGTGTAAATTTCAACTCAATCGGATGGTAAGTTTTTGAGTTTATCGCTCTCAAACGAATAGCTCATTTTTATATATAAAGATTACACTGTCCGACAAAAATCAATTTTTCCGAAAACAGCAAAGTTCTGAAAGTGGATTCTGATAGAACTTAGAAAAAAAATTACACGTGTCTCGGCGTTTCAAAAGTTTACGTCTAATTATTTTTTTACGCGAGCCTGAAGTTTGCCCATTTCAAACAGATTAAGTATAATAAACCATAAGACAACTTGTTGGTTTTGCATCAGAGCTCGTTTGTATATTTAGGAACTTAAAGTAGAATTTTCCGTAGAATATTTTTTCCCAACACATTAACCCTTTGGCGCCCACCAATATGGGTCTTTTTTGGCCTTATCGAAAAAAGTTACTTTTTTTACCGATTACGAGGATTGATAAAGGGTTAATATTTTTAAGAAATATGTTGCCCATCAAATTTTACTATAGGTCACTGAACAATAAAAATCCAAACATCTACCCGCCAATAGAAATTTTAGCATTGATACATTTTCTATAGAGATCAGATTGAGTGCTTTAAATGGGAGGCATTATCTGAAGGTGTTGTTCGCAGATTCCTTGTCTTCCCTGCAAAACCTACTTTAGTTATTACAAACAATTTCTAGTTTTCTAAGGGGATAATTCAACTTGCAGTTTTCTGTTTGAATTCCTATAATGATTCTTAGATTACACTGTGTGACAGTGAAAATATACTTTCCTCGAGACAAAGCTCAAATTGTAGGTATAGTCAAGTAGATAAAACTTGCATACTCAGAATTTTGAATTGATCCTTAAAATCTGGATTTAGGGCCGAAAAACCCATTTTTGATAGGTTAAAGCATATACTAGCCCGTAACTTTATTTTTATTTATACGACGAGTAAGTTTTTATATTACATTCAAAAGAGGACACTTAGTAGCTTACAATGATATATAAATTGGTAATATATCTTACGAAATACCAGAGCTAGAGCTAGGCAAAATATAACGAAAATTGAATTTTTTTTTTTTCATATTTTTTCATTTTAAATGGCGTTTTAAACGACTATTTTGTTTACCAGTGTATATATAAAGGTGTAAATAAATAAACAATTTTCAATTTTGTTTCCAACGAGTTATGAATTTTTAAAATCTATTGAGGTTTGACTGAGATATTCGACTTCAAGCACCATATACTGTAAAAAATATATATATTTTGCAGTTGCTGTTTTGTATTTTTAAATAGCACAGTCCAACAGCATTTTTGCAACAGAATAGCCACCCTATAATCCTGAAAGGGTATGTTGTATAGACCATTTTTGTAAAACAAACTTATAGTCCAGCACGTCTCAGTTTTTTTTTACAGTGGGTTAAAGTTTTCTTATTTTGGCCGAAGGGAGCTGAATACTAAGTGCAAAAAGTATTATAAATTGATGTCTGAGGAACATCTTATTGGCAAAGTTGTATCGTAAAATTTTACAGGGGTCATTTCTGTAGAACATTTTAACCCTTTAGTTCCTCTTTTTATGGGACAATTTGACCCCTTTTTTAATGAAAACCTGAAAAGTCCTTTCAAAAGAGACATTTAAGGATTAAAATAATGAACAAAAATAATTACCAGAAAATTTCACTAGGGGTCACCGAAGACATAAAAGTCATATACATAACGGTTACTTATATTTACGGATACTTACATTCTACGTATTAAAATTTTCTGGGTAGTCAAATAAAAGCGTTAAAGAAGTCAGCCACACTTCAATGGAATTTGAAAATTTATGGCTCAATGGAAACAGAATTGAATGCAATTTATTTTCATATACTCTGATATATATACACTGGTTAACAAAATAGTCGTTTAAAGCGCCATTCAGAATGAATTCGATTTTCCTTATATTTTGCCCTCTAACTCCGGTATTCCTTGAGATATATTACCAATTTATATATCGTTGTAAGCAGCAAAATATCTTCTTTTCAAAATAATATAAAAACTTACTCCTGGGATAAATAAAAATAAAGTTACGGGCAAGTATATGCTTTCACCTATTAAAAATGGGTTTTTTTTTGGCCCTAAGTCCAGATTTTGAGGGTCAATTGAAAATTCTGAGTATGCAGTTTTTTTCTGCTTGACTAGACCTACAACAGATGTAAACCTCGTAAAAAGTATATTCGAATTTTTGTTTTTTGTCTCACTGTGTTATTCTTCACATTTTTAAAGTGTTTTAGGTAATATGTACTTCTAAGCGCTTTTGAGTGCTAGTTATAAACTTTTTTCCAGTATAAATTCCTTTACTCTTCTTTCTTTTTCCTAATGAATAGTGAAAAGGTTTCTTTTCCCATTCCGCATAATGGCTCTAGACCCACAAAAGGAGTTAATGCTCTTCTTCTTTACTAGTTTATCAGCAATTTTATTCTCTTCAATTCCAAAATGCTCTAGAACCTATAGAATCTATCCAAACCCGATTATACAGGCCAAGCGTATTAAGTTTAACATGACACTCCGTCACTAGCTTTCAATTTCTGTTGTGCACACATACCTCGTTGTACAACTTGTGCGAAAGTGTGCATCGAGGTTCAATTACATTAGTTCTTGCACACATGTTGTATTATAATTTGGCTATTCCATAAAAGCTTAAAAACTTGATGGGTGACAAAGGTAAAACAATTTCAATCAAGAAAAAAAAAGCAGTAAAGCATAAACAGGCAATTTAAAGCCTCAAGCTATATTTACATTGTCAATGAACAGCTGTCATTGAAAAATTTACAGCAAATATTACAAACTTAAGTACAAGTATTTAAAAATTGTCAACCAATGAAAAAATATGTTGAGAATGTACTACAACTAAAAACACAATAATCCAAAATGCATTTGGTTTTCACTCAAATGCAAAAAAGAACGCACAAAAAAACATATAAGCCCCGGGATTGTTTTCCAGCATTTTTCTAAACAAACAAACAAACAAAAAATCCACTCGCTCTGTCACTATTGTCAACTTAAAAGTGAAATGCATAAATGTTTTTTTTTTTTTTTTTTTGTAAAGAATGCACTTAGATGTGTATATACTAGTTTAAAATAGAAAATTATTATGCACGCTTAAATAAGCAGCACCCCGAGAGAACATGACAGCAAACAAGGATCAAAAATAATACGCATGCGTGCGAATAAGGATGCTGATGTAAAATTTTCAAATTTGTCATCAGGTAAACAATATTCAATATGTCAACAACTAAAACCCCGTAGAAAGATAACAAATAAGTGAAAAAATAATGCCGCAAATGTCATGACATTGTGACATTGAGATTATCCTTGTACCTTGGCACAGATATCCTGTGTATACTAGTGGTAATGGTTTATAAAATTGAAAAACCAAAAAAATAAAAAAAAAAGTTTATATATTTTTTCAATTTAAAATTACCCAAAAAACATATGCAGCACATATGAAAATTTTTCAATGAGAAGATTAAATTTTGTATGATTTTCTAGTGAAGCGTGTGCATATCCTTATTAATATTATTTTAAATTTTTTCGGCATTTTTGTTTTTTTTTTTTTGCCAAAATATTTGTTTGCATTTTCGGAAAAATTTGTTTTTCTATTTATTTGTCATACCGAGTATTTAATGTTTATTGAAAATCAATCGTGCCTATAATTGTCAATAGATAGAAAGGTACAGAGACAAGAGGTAGAGGCAGGAAGACAGTAGCTCTATATTTTTATATATAGTACCTCTTCAATAGAAATGACAATAATATGAAATATTTTTACTAATTTTGTTTCTATTGTGTGGGTGCATTCATTTTATTATTTTCGTATGTGAAATTGATGAGGATTTTATTGATATGAACTGATGGGTACTCGTTTCTTCCTTCGCTAATGACAGCTGTGTTGAATTATTTTAAGTACCCTTCAATAGTTATTATTTGACATATGTAATCATATTGTTAAGTACCAACCACTACAACTCATTAAAAGAGGCTTTCAGAAAATGTTTATATTCACTTCCTCTGGTATGAGTTTAATTTAACAATTTAACGATAAAATTAATTAAGTTCGTGTAAGAAAAAATGTGAGAGCATACAAAAGGGACTAGTAAAAGTTCGTGGGAATAGAAGTGAGAAAAAGTAAAATTACTGATGTAGGTTAGGTTAGGTTAGGTTTAACCCTGTAATGCTTAGCGGTGCCATATGGCACCTTGTCGCTGAGCCGTTCCTGAGCCAGGTTCAAAAATAATTTTTCTCTCAAATTACTTCCTTGATCTATCTACGTTGGATCCAGCTCGCCTCTAATGGGTTAAAAGGCGTGTACGAATATATATATACAGGGTGACAATTGTAAAGTGACGCAAGTTTAATACTCTGCAGCAAGCTTTGCCATTTACCGTTACTTTAATTTAAAAAGCAAATTCATTCATCATTGGCTTTGCTTTTAATTTCATTTGAATTTTTGTTATTACATTTTGAAATTTCCATAAAAATGGACAAGGAAAATATTCGTCGTGAAATTATGAAATTTCATTTGGCAAATTATAGTAGCCGTCAAATTGCAAAGGCTTTAAATTTGTCAAGTCGTATGGCAGACCGAGCTATTATTCGATATAATGAAACTGGGGGTTTTGGAGATAGAGACCGGGGAAAATATTCAACAATTGCCACTACTGGTTTAACAGAAAAAATTCGTAAACGAATCAAGCGAAATCCAAGGCGCTCAATGAGAAAAATCGCTAAGGAAGTGGGAGTAAACCGTGAAACAGTGCGAATCATTGCAAAATCAAAGCTTAATCTTAAGCCGTACAAGCTCCGAAAAGCTCAAGATCTGACACAAAAAAAGAAAGTTTTGCGACTGCAAAGATGCAAGGCATTGCTACGCTCCTCCGTGTTAAAAAATGTTGAAAATATCTTGTTTACAGATGAAAAAATGTTCACGGTTGAACAACATTTCAATGCGCAAAATGACCGAATGTGGCTAACATCATCATCGCAACAAAATAGGACTGTTGGCCGAGTTCAAAAGCCAGCTTCCGTTATGGTATGGGCTGGAGTTTCCGCTAATGCCAGAACCCCTCTAATATTCGTTGAAGAGGGTGTTAAAATTGACCAGGTTGTTTATCGGAGCATTTTAAATGAACATGTTCTTCCCTGGGCCCAAGATACATTTGGAAATGAAAACTGGACTTTCCAGCAAGATTCTGCACCTTCCCACATGGCAAAATTAACGCAAACATGGATAAAAGACAATTTTTGTGGATTCATAACATCTCAAGAATGGCCACCATACTCCCCAGACTTGAATCCAATGGACTACTCTATTTGGAGTATTTTAGAGAGTAAGGCTTGTGCATCTCAACACCACAGTCTGGAGTCGCTGACAAATTCATTAGAGAAAGCCTGGACTGAAATTGATCAGGAAGTCCTGCGGCGAACAGTCCTACGATTTCCGGATCGATTGAAGGCATGTGTGCAGGCTAAAGGAGGTTATATTGAATGAGGTGGGGTTCAAATGAATGCTTATATATTCAGCAATGTTAACACTTAATTGTACTTAATGGAAGTACGTCCTTTTGAAAATAACTGCTGAAATGTGTGCGTCACTTTACGATTGTCACCCTGTATATATATGTGGGGCATTCTCTGTCAATGGGAGACCCTGTCCAAAATTGGGTAAGGTATTTTAGGGCTCATGTTTGGGCTCAAATGAAAGCTTATTATCTCTAGTTTCCAATTCACCAAGGTCTTTTTTGATTTTGCATGATGGTAGACCAATATGGGAAATGTTACGTGTTGTCTCTAACCTCAAAAAAGGTCCAAAAAGGCTGTTTTCCGGGTCTCACACCTACCCAAGTCATCATAAAACGACGGAAAAGCCTATTTTTGTGTAATCTCAGTTTATGAACATGATTACAATATTACTTTCCACAGGAAATGTTATGTGTCGTCCTTAACCTCAAAAAATTAAAAATCTCAAAAAACAGTTTTTCGTGTCTCACTTATTCTTCCTTTTTTCATTTCTTAACTTGGCTTTAACATACTTTTAGCGTTACCCAGAAATAACGACGTGAATTTAGTAGGTCTCTGCTTCCTTTGCGGTGCTTTATTAGAGTGAAAAAAAAACTAATAATGAAGAATAAGTTTTTTGGGAAGTTTTCTGGTGATTTGGGACACGTGAGATACGAGAAAAGTTTTTTGGGATTTCTTTTTTTTTTTGAGGTTAGGGATGACATGTAACATTTCCCTTGGAAAATTATATTAGATGCATGTTCATCAGCTGAAACTACACAAAAATAAGCTTTTCCCGTCATTTTATGATGACTTTGGTAAGACCCGAAAAACAGCCTTTTTGGACCTTTTTTGAGGTTAGGGACAACTCGTAACATTTCATGTGAAAAATAATATTAGATTCATATTCAGCGAAAAAAAATATACGAAAAAAAGGCTGTATCTGTTTTTTTTATGATGACTTGGGTAAGCGTACGCTTGATAAAACTATTATTTTAAGGTGAGGTGGTAGATTTGCAGCCGCCATCAAAAAACATCTTGTTGCATTCGAAACTAGAGATAATAAGCTTTCATTTGAGCCCAAACATGCCCTAAAATACCTTAACTAATTTAAGAGAGGGGGGAGGGGGGGGGGGGGTCTCGCATTGACATAGAATGTCCCATATTTAATTGCCAGGAGGAAGCACGTCTCTAACAATGTTTTTATTGAACCATTTGATTCTCCGGAAGAAAGTAAAGAGATCCGATAGTTCCACTTTCGTTATCTCTGTCAGACTATTGAGAAATCGCGACCCCATGAGCATTGAAATCTTCTCATCTGCAGCCTTGGGCATTGACATAGAAAGTGAAGAATCGATTCTGTCTCTTCTTCATTGTGACAACTTCTGTACAGTCTGCTTGTATTCCGCTACCGTTGAAGCATTGGTGCAACAGCCCAATGTTCAGTTATGACTCCTGTGAACAGCCATTCTGCAGATTTGTTGTGCCCTAAGCGGACATTTCGTCGCTTGAGAATTGATTTGGCGTATAGGTATACGAATACGTATACACATAAGCCAAATCAATGCTTTGGCGATGATTTGGCTTCTTTCTATCTAACCTTGGCCATAGCGCCTGTGAAATTACACAATCATCTAGGTTAGTCCAAGCGTCATTTGACACCGCGATGGTGTGCTCGTCTATTCTCCTAAATAGTTCACACATCAGAGATTGTATAGAGGTATCCGCCTCGTTTATGTCCACTTCAGAGCCCCTTCTGGTCATTTAGTCTGCTATTTCGTTCCCTTCAATATTGTTATGTAAAGGAACCCGGCACAGAGTGACCTTGCGGTGCTCAATGGCCATCAGTGAAGCACGACATTTCTTTACAATCTCTGATATAACAATTTTGAGTTCTATTGATTTCATTGCAGCCTGATTGCCTGACTGTACAGATAGGGATATTCGAAGTCTGAATCGTACTGTCTTGTAGAAGTCGAGCTGCTTTCTCAATAGTAAAAATCTCTGCTTGAAAAACGCTGCAGCTGTCAGGAAGACGATACGATCGCCTTAGTTGCAGATCTTCAGAGTAGAGACCAGCTTCAGTTCCATTCTCCATCTGTTACTGAAACCTACTCCCAGTCTACCCTGGTTGAAAATAGAGTTGGTCACATCTAAGTCAGCTTTGATCTCATTTTCAGCCCTTCACTTTATCTTACTGAAAATTGTTGAGTGTTCAAAGTTTGCTGATCTCCACATGTTGGATTCTCTTAGTCTGAGAGATCCTTTTACGGCATACCCTTGAACAAACACCTATAGCGGTAAGACTGACAAGTCTCTGTTCTTTTCCCATGCGAGCTTGGTTGCTCTTCTTACTCAAAGCCTTCCACCAGACGAGATACTCATAGGTGATGATGAGTCCAATGATTGTGCTGTACATTCCACGAATAACGTACGGTGACAATCTCCATCTTTTTCCAAAGGTCCTTTTACAGGTATGGTATGCAGCCAGTCCCTTCTTCGTTCTCTCTTCGATGTTCCTTCTCCAATTTAGTTTTAAGTCGGGAATGGTACCGAGATACCTTGCTTCCGAAGAGAGATTCAGTGTTACTCTATTCAGCTTCGGTAAGGAAATTTCAGGTATTTTTGTTTTCCTCTTGAAAATGTTTAGCTCAGTTTTAGCAGGTTTAACTGCTAAGTCCTTTGTTCCTTTTGGCCCAGTCGGAAATTTCGCAAAGTGCTGATTCCATAAGCTCACTAATTGTCGACAAGAATTTGCCAGGGATTATTATTGCAACGTCGTCAGCGTAGGCTGATCACTGATGTGAGTTTCGCAAAAATCCCATCGCCACTCAGACAGAAACTCATTTCGTTATTCTCTATAGATTTCACCTTAGATCATGTAAATTTTTAACGAATGTCAAAATATATACAGAGTAGAGGATCCAGGGATTGAAACCCGACCTTTACCGATGAAATCTCATATATTTTGATCGTTGGTCATAAATGAAAAAAACTCAAAATTTTAAAGGGACAATAAAATGAACATTGCCCCCTCCCTCTTTAAGAAAACTCTGGATCCGCTGGTGAAGTGAAAGCGCCATCTTTTATGACTGTTTCCAAGTGGTTTCAAAAATTTCAGGCCAGACATTTTTTTCCCGAAGGACGACCCTCATGAATGCCGGCCGAAATATTCGACCGACAATACAATCGTAGCCCAGGTGAAGCGTAAAATTGGCGAGCATTCAATTTTGTCCCAAGAAATGATAGCTAATGAAATGGGCTTAAATAACTGATTGAGTTACGAATGTTAGGAAAGAAATTATTTGGAACATACAAAGAAATCAAATCGATGAGTTCATCGAATTTTGAATGACGATTAAAAAAAGACGTGTTCATTTTATTCAATATTATTATTATTTTTTTTTTATAAAAATGTGAAAACGGAGGGTCTAGCTGATAAAGTCTAGCACCTTTACTAAAATCGTAACAGGCGATGAAATTTGGATTTTTATTTGCGATCTGAAAACCAAACAGCAAGTCTGATGACTCTTGGGTATGGAGCCCAAAATTTCCAAATCCAATCTTCAAAAAGATGATTTTGACGAATGAGTTTGGATGGTGAATTTGCCAACTGAAGAAATGTTTGAAAATTTTGTAGAGACAATAAAAATTGATGAAAATTAAAGATGTGATATTAAATTTTTATTCTATTTTTTTTTCATTTCATTTTCGTCTGGACAGTATGGTCACTGGCAGATGGGGCAAAAAGAAGTATTTACCTTTTCCCCCGCCCCCCTAGATTTAATATTTATGCACTCATTACCTCTAAACAAATTAGATTCCCTTCAAGAAATTTTCAACTGTACAAATTAAATGCTATGGACGTCCTTCAAATTTTAACCTTCAACAGAATTCGCTGCCCCTGAAGACGTTAACAATTTTTTTAAAATATCAGTAAAATTATTCAACGAACTTCAGACCATGATAGTTTTTTAGGAGACTATTAAAATTAAATCTAGAGGTTAATTTTCAAAGTTATGACTTAAGTTCAGACATTCTAAACACATATTGTTAAGAATTCTTTCACATATATTTTTTCTACTGCTTTGTACACTAATAAAAATTCAGCAAACTTAATGCTTATGTATCAGAAATTTTTTAAAAGGCATTGTAAATTCAAATTTAGCAAACCAGGTTTGTTTTTTATTTCAAAATTTTCAGTAAACCTCACTCAAAACTTTAACTACTACAGGCTTACTATCAATTTCCGGATTACTAAGCTTTGATGGCGAGAATCAGCTGATTATTTACTAAAGAAAGAATAACAACCCTGGTTTGCTAAACTGTATTTATGCAACTTATCTTTTTCTAGAGACTACTCATTGTTTTGGAAATTATATTTTTTTTGTGGGAATTTGAGTTTTTTTTTAAGATTTTTTAATGAAATAGTTACCCAAATAATTTTCAAATTGTGTTTAAAACTTAAATGGTCTACAAAATAAAAATCAACTCCACTGAAGCGCGATGCAGTAATTTACTATTTTTTTTTTTTTTTTTTTTGTTTTTGCTATTAAAGTTTTATGACTTTTTACAAAGAATTTGAAGAAAAATGGTTAAATAGCTAACGCACCTTTGTCATTGATATCAACGAATAATTTCACTAATTTCCCTATTAATTTTTACACCTGAACTTCTGACAATGTAATGAAATGAATGTGAAGTTATAGCATTTTCCCAGCAGAATTTCACAAGTGCGGCGCTAAAAAAACAAAAATTTTATGGCATTTTTCATAAAACTTCAAATGTTATACAGCATCAAGTTACATTTTTATGCGTTTTCACATATTTATTACTATTTTTATGAATAGTTTTTTTTTAGTAACTTTTGTTTCAGTTTATTGAATGCTTTTAATTTTCATTTTTGAAAACTGAGAACTCCTGTTGTTTTATGACTTACAGTTTTCCACTATATTTGGTTTTGGGAAAAATTAAAAAAAAAAAGGAAAAGTTATGAGTGTAAAAAAAAAATGAATAGGTTTTAATTAAATAGGTGCATAAAACTTGTTGATAAATGATGACGCTATATTGTAGCTAATTCCTGATTATCAATGCAAGATAATAAAAAAGGTATACAGGAATAGATATAAGAGAGAGAGAGAGAGAGAGACAACAGATATGTCTAACTATAGGTAGATAGATACATAGGAGTAGTGAAAGTTAAGGCGGTTGCGTTTATTCTCAAACTTCTTGATTGAACTCAAATATGCGCAATGTCCTGTTCAGAAATTGTTGATATTGATTAAATGAAAATTTATTCATTCAAAATGAAAATTTTTTGAAGTGTACTGCATATACATACTATAGGTCATTGCAGGGCCGTAGCCAGGATTTTTTTTCGGGGGGGCGGGGGGGGGGGGGGGGCTTTCATTCGAAGAAAATTTACATTGACTTGCCATTACTGATGGTGAGCCCGAACTCAAAACAATTACCAAAAATACTAAAAATAATCAGAGGCTAATTTTTCTCAAATGATTATCAGTGGGAATTTGGGCCATGACAAGGAATCCGGATGAGGTTGGCTTATATTCCCGAAATTCGTGCAGTTACTGCACCCGAGTCGGGGTGCTCTGAGCAATAATGGGTTAAAGAATTAATTACATTTTAAGATTGTTTCCTAGAACTTTGGAGCTGATCCACTACTACTGCCCTACATGGGCTTTGCGAATAAAATGGTTCCTAGTGTTTGTGAATGAATTTTTTATACTGAACACGAATCTGAGGTCAAAAATTTCCCATCACGCCACGTTTTAGAAAAAATGGGATGGAAAACCTTAAAATAGAATTTTTGGCCATTTTTTTTAATTGGAGAGCTGAAAACTGGCGTGCTACAAATTTCGAAATCCAGAAATTATAGGCTGAATCATGCTCTTCCAAATGAGCCCTTAACCCGAAACTGTAAATCAAAAACAGTTACTGACCTAGAAAAACTATAAATGCAGAATTGCTCAGCATCACCTTCTCTTTTTGTATCAAAAGTCAAACCTCATGTCAAAGAAAACAAATCGGATCTGGTCGCATAGTGTAACTAAGATTTCAAGTTTATTATTTGATATTTGACTTTTTAAAAAGAAACCGATGGAAGTAAAAAATATTTCAAAAACTGTTCAATAGATTTTATTTTGACTTTTTTTTCATCCACTACCAATTAGTATCAAAAAATGGAAGAAAGTTTCCACATTTCGGGGGGTCAGAACCCTCAAAACCCCCCTAAATACGACCTTGGGCATATCTGGGTTAAGTTAAATATGTATAGAATAGTAATGGCATTGCCCGTGTTCGAGAGAGAAAAACTTGTATGGTTTCTAATCAAATTGTGGTTGCTCTCAAGCAGCGATGCCAATTTGCGGGGAATTTCCCGATTTGCGGGTAATATTGCATAGTACGCGGAATTGGGGATTGAGCGGTTTTTTGCGGGGAATTCGAAACCATTCAGCTTTTAGTTTTTAAAGTTAGTAGAGTATATTTTGTCAAATTTTATGTAATGGAAATCATTTAACTTTTGCAATATTTCATATTTTAAGTCTTAAAATTTGCATCTTTCTTAAGTGGGTCCTGTACTTTCTTGGTTTGAAGAAATCGATTTTTAAAAAAGTGTGTAATTTGAAAGTCTTTCATTTCAAAAGTATTTTGTGAAAATTTCAGAAGGAAACTCAGAGTGCTTTCGTAGGTATAGACGATTTTAACGACGAGTATTAGTCAGGAAAAACAGTTGCCTTCCCATTCGGTCGTTCAGAAAGGCTTAGCTATGCCTTGGTCCAGTACCTCCTGATTAATAACTTTTAATCCTTGCTGACTAATCTGTAAACTTACAAACCACGGTCAGCCATCATAGAGAAGATGAAGTATATTTTAAATGTTAAAAACCGATAGTCAAAACTTTGGACCCGTTTTTCTCAAAACAAGGTTTTTGCCAGTTTTTATTTAAGCCAAAAGAAAGTTCACACCTTTTCTTTTGAGAGCTTTGATGTCCACAAATAGGCTGAGATTTGTTTATCTCTCAAAATGAACGTCTAGTAACTCGAAACAACCCATATCGCTCAAATTTGGGACTAATCTTTGTGCAAGTAAGAGCCCGATCGATTTTGAGAGTGGGTTTCCTTGAGATGATACTCATGTGTCAAAATTTCAAAGAATTCCGAAGTCAGAAAAAACATTTCCGTTAACCTACCAGTCCTAAAAAAAAGGATAAGTTTTGGACCTAGATAGTGCAGGACCGCTTTAAAATAGCAGTCACAGATATCAATTTTAAGCCAACGTAAAGGTATTTTTCATTTTTATAAAATATTTTTATGGAAAGTGCGTATCGCGCTGTTGTAATATAAAATTATACCGGTGCGGGGAATTTGATTGAAAATCGGGGAATTTCTCGAGGGCTATAGGGAAGACAGAAAAAATGAGTTGGCATCCCTGCTCTCAAGTGAAAAGCTTTGGGCGTCTCTACTACTGTATTAGAATATACTAGTCGGTAAGGCCCAAGTAACTGGGGCAATTTTTTTGCGGCAGAAATCTCTTAATTGTATTTGCAGATAACTCGTTATATATACACTCAAAAAAATAAAAAAATTAAAGTACTGTGAAGTTTAAAAAAAAATTTTGAAAAATAATAACTTATTGTCGAAATTTCGGTATTTTCAAGACCCTTTTGGAACCGGAAGCAGTTTCTGATTTAAAAAATTTGTTTCCACTTTTGTTTATCTGGATCTCAAAAAACTTTAATATGCTCTTACTTTTTAATTTGAAACCATTTTTGGACTATTTTTCATATCCCAAAAATGCCCCTTCATTTGCTCAATTTTGTTACATACTGTATATTTTTTTTACAGCGGAGGGAAAAATTTTCTTTATTTCAGAATTTATATATTATTTCAGAATTTATTATATTCGGAATATTTTTGCCGAAGAAAGTATGTATGTAAATATTTTAAACCATTTACCTTCTATAAATATTTCTAAAAAAACTTATTCCGAAACCTTCTGAAAACAAGGATCCTGAGGAGGTTGGAGAGCTAGTGGAAAAAAAGGAATACACTTTCCATATCGAGACATTTTTTTTCAAACATTAAAATTGTAGGACTTCAAAATAATAAAATTATCTATCGATTCCCGTTAATCATCATCATAAACTTCCTCTAAAAAAAATTGACGTTGCATTCTGTATGTTACTTAGGAGGAATTTGCCTAAACAATGATCTCTTTCTAAAAATCATCGACTCATCTTTGCGGAAATCAAAAACTTCTAATTTATTGTTCTGTATTATCATTTCATATAGCATATGAGGCATTCAGCTCCACAGGTCTACCCCTGGATACAATTTTGAGGTTTTTTGTAAAAGAAATTGCCGAGGTTAATGTATCTGAAGCTAGTAAGGACAAGAGAGAACATATTCGATAAATTCTTTCTTTTCAAGATGGTCGCAGATGCAGTTAGTGGGGTTCCACATCAAATTAATCAAGCAAACAACATTTTTTAAGTTTTCTTGGACTCTTTAAAATCTTGTGGGTGGATCATACAAAATGGAACTAAACGGACCAAAATGGAACATTGGAAGGTTATATTTATTTGGGTTTAACCCATTTTCAACCGCTCCTAAGCCGCTGGGTGAAAATCAATGCACTCATATGAAGCTAATAAGAAACGACGTTATGCTGTTGTTAGTGTTTAGCGAACGAGGTCATAGGCTACATAGAATCATGCAGAGAGTTGATTTCTCGTAGTTTTATCTCATGTGCTTTAGTGAGAAAAGCTTGATTGCATATAGCTGAATTTTCCTTTCATAAATGTAGAGAGTATCAACAGAAAAAAAGGCTTTAAAAAATCGAAAAAGGAAGAGTGCAAAAACTTCAACAACAACGGTCACGTGAAAAATCGCGTTTTTGTTGCACTCTAAAAAAGCCAATAAGAAACGAAGTTATGCAGTTGTTACTCGGTTACATACAATCAAGCAGGGAGACGAATTCTCGCCGTTTTATCTCATATGCTTTAGTGAGAGAGTCAATATAGAAGTGTCAGCTTGATTGCATATTATTGAACTTTCCTTTCATGAGTTATATACGGATACTAAGTCATGTTTGTGCAGATAACTGTAGAGACTATCAACAGAAGAAAAGCAACAACAAAATAGAGAGAAGAGGACTACAAAAACTTTAACAAAATGTTTTAAAAATGTTTTCTAACAATTTTCTAATAAACAACATAAGCTGTGTTTTATTCACCAGTCAGTTTAACATGTGCAAATAAAACGACCAAGTTGTTAAGTCTCTTTTTCGTTATAATGTTATTCACAATGAAACTGCTCAGCAGCTAGAGGTGAAACATTTTAATGAATCTCAGTTATTGCGATCAATCGCAGGCATTGTTTTTAGTTTTTACTCTTTATAAGAATATTTAACGATGAGTTTAACTTATTTTCACCGCCAGACATTTCTGTTTTTTGCCCAACTGTCATGCTTCTTGTTTCACTATTAGCAGTCCACAATAGAATTTGACGTAGTTAATTAACTTGTTAAGTATACATAACAGCTATAATAATACGTGTTATCTCTGCCACTTCGTTGTTGTTTTCACATATAATTATCTAATTATCGCTGCTAGTTATACATAACTAGAAGTAAGTGGCGAATAAAACGCAGCTATAGTTTCACTTCTACTGTGAGTGCTTGCAGACACATAATCTTTTATCGTTTCAGGTTTGGCCAGGACGAGTTTTCGACCAATGTCTGGATATCACAACTTTTCGCGCTCAATGGGTTAAAGGCATATAAATATAGAAAACAAGAAAACAATAGTCTTCACTGATGAAATTCATCAGTGAATATCTACAGGGCTACCAGCAGTGCCTGAGTTTGGGTTCAAAAGTGTCATTGATGACATATATAAATATTATTTTCTATGATCTGTGAGTTCGTTGAATCATACACACAACATAAGTCTTGCGTGTTGTACATTTATGTGAATAGTTTCAAAACTAATTTTCTTCACCATAATCTGTAATTAAATCAACCTTCAATCAGCAATAACAAAACAACAACAACAACAAAAAAGGATACATTTTTCCAATACAATGAATGCAAGCTTTATGTACATAATAATAAATATTATTATTTTTTTTCGTTTTCAATTGGCATTTAACATAAATCATTGAGTTTACACATCAGAAACATTCTCCGACTGTCAACGAAATGTCAATCAAAACTGTCAAATTCTGTCATATGTGAGGTAATAAGGGTTAAGTTTTTTTATATTTTGTGCAATTTTATGTGCTCTTCGGTTTTGTGCCGTTTCGAATCTGTTTTGCTTGTAATTTTTTCATATATATTTTTTTGATACTATAATTCTTTTGTTCATATTTGATGGGCGCTTACTTTTATTGACGACAGATTGACAGACAATCAGACGAAACGAAAAATATATAAAAGCAAAAGTGTAACAAATTTAATGGAATCGTTTCGGAGTAAGTATATCAAAGGATTCAAAATATTGAAAACAAAAAAAAATGCAAAATTTTATTGCTTCTCAATTTGATACTGAGGAAATGATATGAAATCGCGGCAACTATCTTTAGTGGTGTTAGCGATAATGATCAATATCATTATGCTCCTCATTTACCTCCCTTTTCATATTGCCACACATCAATTACTCGACTCGCTACAACAAAACTATGAAATATAAAAACGAAATAAATTTTCTAAATATTGTAAATATCGCCTTCATATTGCTATCGCATCAGCGATAATGATGACGATGATGACAATATTTACTAAACGCTAATCACACAAGCGCCCAAGTGACAAAATATGTTGCAATAATTGTCATAATTGCATGAGACCGGAAATGAGTTTTTCGGTCTAACTAGGATGCAATGGTAATGACTGCGTCTGTCTGTTCGCACCGCTGCCTCTTCCTGCCTCTCCCTCTCGGTCTGTTTGAGTTCTATACAACTGCGCCTTTTCACCATTCACACATACAGAGTAAATATATATGTTTTTATGCTTTATGCGGCACACAACGTTATAATTTAAGGATTATATGGCGCTAATCCTTTGCAATGAGTTTTGTGTGTGTGTGTGCCGCTGAAAAACATGAGAAACTATGGAAAAATTATAAACTATTCAGACAGCCACACAAATGCACAAGCGATTGCTAAAGAGTGAAGGGAGGAGAGCGGAAAAAAAGAATCAAAAATTGCCAAAATTATTAATGGGCAAAAACTTAATCATCTAGGATAATATTTGTACAAAAACGAATGCTCTTCGTGTGAAAGTTGAAACAGAGAAAAAGAGAGAGATGGGGGAGGGGAGGAGAGACATAGAGAGAGAGAGAGAGAGAGAGAGAGAGAATGTGAAGCAAACAGGACACATGCTCCGCATTACAAATATACGCTTATTTGCGCCGACCACGCTGATATACAGTAGGCGTAAAATATAACGTTCTGGTTAGATTAAAAATAAATTCAAATTTTCCTTTAAGCTGAATTGAAAGACCCCAAAGTATGCATGAAAATACCCTTCTTCGACAACCACTTCATCCCTTCCATTCCATCGAGAGAGAATATGATTGAGAGTCGATGCCAGCAGAAGGATACGGTGTACTTTTACACCGATGTATCCAAACTGGATGGAAGGGTAGGAGGGGGAGGGTGGGGTTTCTCGGAGCAGTTATGGTTAAGCTTATCCTTTCGTCTGCCTGACCACTGCAGCGTCTTCCAAGCTGAGGTCATGGCTATACAGGTGTTAGCGAACTGGCTGAAATGCAATAAAGTATCTGCCCATGATATCTTCATTTTCAGCGACAGTCAACCTGCTTTTAAATCCCTAGCCAGTATATCACTGACCTCCAAATTACTCAATAAAGTAGCCGATGAACTCAACGTACACCTTGTATGGGTTCCAGGTCACAGTGGCATACTTGGAAACAATAAAGGCATACAAATGCCGCTACTGTAATTCAAAAACTAACTGGGTATCCCACTGGCAACCTGCAAGCTTAACGTTCAAACGGAGTTCTTGAACCAGGCGAAGGTGAGATGGCAGACAGGACGCACATGCAAAATCATCAAACGCTCTAAGAAGCTACTATCTTTTAGCAGACGACAAATTTACAAAGCCGTGGCAGTAATAACTGGACACTGCCTTATAGGTGCGCACGCAGCTAGATTGGGTGTGCCCTCAAATGACTTTTACAGAAGTTACAGGGAAGAAGAGGAGGAGGAATCCCTTTCACACTTCTTATGCTTTTGCCCAGCCGTGGCTGTATGTAGGAAAAATGCCCTGGGTCAATATTTTCTAGACGACCTGTCCAACTTGGGGTCAACTGACCTAGGGAGCCTACTTAATTATGTCACTTAGTCCAAGTCGTTCGATTAATCTTGGTTTTTCAGTGTTAAAGGGGGTGGACGGATATTAGCACCCACGTGGTAACACAACGGGCCATATCTAGCCTAAGTGTGTCCTGACGGACAGCCACTTAACCTAACCAAACCTAACCTAACCTAACCTAACCTAACCTAACCTAACCTAACCTAACCTAACCTAACCTAACCTAACCTAACCTAACCTGACCTAACCTAACCTATCCTAACCTCTGCGAAGTAATACCAACTGGTAGTCCCGCGAGGAGAGTGGTAGGAGAGGAAGTAGGTGGTTTTAGTCGGTAGGAATCCGACATAACCGTAGAACTGGAGTTCTGCGGTATCTATGAAGATTTCTACCTGCCAACGTACAAAAAAAAAAAAAAAAAAACTTATCCTAACCTAACCTAACCTAACCAAACCTAACCTAACCTAACCTATGCATGAAAATCTTTAATTTTGAAGCAGCTGCAGAAATAAGCAATTCGCTTTTCTTGAAAATAAGTTTAAAAAAAAGAAAAAACAAGGCTGCGCATTAATAAGTTATTTATACTAGGGGATCCGAAAGAGATTTTTGATTGTTGCTACGAAATTAAAAAAAAAATTTGGTGAACCAATTATATATGTGGTTCGTTATATTGGACGTCTACTGTACACATACAAATATAAACACATTTGCGCATACATTTGTGATATAATCGTTGAGACAATTTAATCTCTAATCAAAATTCAAAATCGAATCGAATATTGGTGCAATAATATTTGTAATAATAACTAATAACAACAACAACAACAACAACAAATAGAACAACAACAGCAACATGCCCAATAATAATAATAATGAGAAAATATTGTGCAACACGAATATGTTTAGAATAAGGTTAGGGAGAGAGGGAGGGGGGGGGGCGGTTTTAATCTTATGATGACAGTCCAACGACGGACATACATACATACATACAAAATAAATGAATACGTATTTTGTGCGTGTAAGAGTTGCCACCCTCTTTTACTTAAATTCAACGCTTCTAATTTTGCATTACTATTAATATTTGTTTACTTGTTTGTTGTTATTGTTATTTGATTCGCACACTCACACGCGCGTTTTTACTTTCATTCTTATTTAATAAAATATTTACACAATTTCTTATATTGATGAGAATTTGATTTTCACACGCAACACACACATTTAGTCTCACTTTGATTGCCTGCCTGTCAATTAAAAGTGTTGTTGGAAATCTCATAAACTATAAAACACCTTGCGCCTTTGGTATGATAAATTATCGAAAATGAATGCATGAATAGTAAAACCTTTTCTTTTCTTTTTTTTTTTGTTTTTTTTTTTGTTTTTAATCACTTTATAACAAAGCAGCAATTATTAGCTGCACACAACAATCAACTTTAGCTATCAGCAACCAACAGCAACAACTAACGAGTTGCCGCCAATTTTCTATTAAGAAACCGACATGAATTTATAGCTTGAAGTACAGTGTGGCAAAATGTGTAAAAAAGTAAAACAGAGGTAAAAGCGCCAGACAGAAAACTTTACTCTTAACTGAAATCTTGATATTGCATCAAGTGTGATAACCAAACTAGAAAACTGCTATAGAAACTCAAAGTACTGAAATGTATACTTCAGTACTTTTTTTGGTTCATGAGTAGGGTGGCCAGATTTTTGAACCGCGAAATCAGTACATTAGACGTTGGAAATCAGTGAAATTCAGTACAAATCAGTACAGTTTTTAATGCTTTTATTACCTGGTAATTTAAATGTAATTTAGTGATATAAACGCCCTGAACTTTTTCTCCGATTTGGTGTGTTTCTTTTAGGTAAATTTTTTTGATTTTTACTGACCCCTTTCTATAGTAAAGAAGAAGCTTTATATGATGTTTACTGCCGCAGATCTTTTTTTCTATAGTAGAGAAGAAGCTGTAGAAATCATATAAGGCGTTTTTTCTACTATAGAAAAGAGGTCTGCAACAGTAAAAATCATAAGAAGCTTCTTGTTTGTCTACTACAGATATGATTTTTACTGTCGCAGACCCATTTTCTATAAAAAAGAAGAAGCTTTATATGAGTTTTAGTGTCGCAGACTTTTTTTTCTATAGTAGAGAAGAAGCACCAAAAATCTTCGTCAGTAGACAATGTTGATTATGTATCAATTTCCATATTTAGAGAATTTTGAGAGCTGAGGACAATAATCAAATTCAATGAGTAACAACTTTCCTTCACTCATTTAAAAACTCACGTTAACCGACTTTTTTTTTCAAGCAAGTATTACTTTTCTCCCCCCGATAGCAGCAAAGCGTAAGCATTTTATTTTGTGAACAATCAGAAACAGAAACAAATAAGGTGAGACTATCTGCAAACACGATTTTAAAGCCACTAAGGTTAAGCACAAACATTCTTAAGATATTAATTTGAAAAAATCTGTACAAAATACAAAAATCAGTACATTTTCGTAATGAATTCGAGATTTCAAAAAATTAGTATTAAAAAAAAAAATCAGGGCATGTACTGAGATATAGGGCAATAATTGGTTTTGTTTTTTTTTTTTAACAAATCAACACACACTCGGGATAACCCTGTTTACTGTTTGGTTAGAAAAGAAAAGTACATAGGTAAAGCCATGGAAAAGCAAATGGCTTCACCTCTTTGTCTTTCTTATATGTATATCTTTGAAGTAATGTTTTCAATGCCAAATTTGATACTACTATAATTCACAGAAATTGGGCTGAGCCACTAGCAAGAAACATATTAAAAAAATGAAAAGAATGCCTCACGTTTCTAATCCAATATCTGGAGAAAACGGTCACGAGGGGTCAACGTATGACCATCGATTCACATTCTATTTGATTCCAATTGACTTCTAATGACTCCAATTGACTTCAAATCCCCAATTGACTCCAAATGATTCCAATTGACTTGAAATTCCCAATTGACTCCAATTGACTTCAAATCCCCAACTGACTCCAAGTGACTCCAATTGACTCCAAATGACTCCAAATGACTCCAAGTGACTTCAATTGACTTCAAATCCCCAATTTACTCCAAATTACTCCAAGTGACTTCAATTGACTTCAAATCCCCAGTTGACTCCAAATCCCCAATTGACTCCAATTGACTTCAAATCCCTAATTGACTCAAAATGACTCCAATTGACTTCAAATCTCCAATTGACTGCAAATCCCCAGTTGACTCCAAATGACTCCAATTGACTTCAAATCCCCAATTGACTCCAATTGACTTCAATCCCCAATTGACTTCAAATCCCCAATTGACTCCAAATGACTCCAAGTGTCTCCAATTGGCTTCAAATTCCCAATTGACTCCAAAAGACTTTAAGTGACTCCAATTGACTGCAAATTGCAATTGACTCCAAATGATTGCATTTGAGTTCAAGGTTATTGAAGTGACTCCAAGTGACTTCAAAGCAGTCATGATTTTGGAGTCATAAGATTTCAAAAAAAGATTGAATTCCTTTGACTCTAAAAAATACTTTTCTAAATGAATAACCAATCGGCGACTCCAAAAAAGACTTCCAACTGCATTTTTTTATTCTGGAGTCAAATATGTTATTCAGTAACAGCAATCATGAATTGTCGGCTATTTACTGTGACTTCAAGGTATTGCAATTAAATTGATTGCATTCTTTTACAGCTCAGTTCACTACTCATCCGATAATTTCAAATTAGTTTCTCCTTTGTCTAGCCAAGGACTTCTTGGGGTACTTCATACTCCAAACTAAAACGAGCTTAGGACCCTTATTAACAGTGTAAATCATCAGCTGATCAAAAAGTTATGAGGAAGGAGAGTGTAATGTTATGTGTAATACTATGTTCCCACTGAGCCGAAATTGTGTGGTTTCGATCATTTCCGTGGTTTCGGCTAAAACTTCGTTGAAATGCTCAATTTCGGCATATAAAAATATGTCGAACGAAACCACGGAAATGAGGTGGTTTCAATGAAACCGCATCCGAAACCCATACAAAAATCTAATGCAACCCTGAATATGTTCACTGAAATGAATATTGAAATGAGTTTTCTCTGAGATTTCTATACAGACATTTATACTTTGCTTTTCATACAATTCGATTAATATAGAGAAACGAAAATATAAAAACAGAAATTTGTGGACGAGGAGCTCATAGCCGAGGTATGGGCAGAAAAGGTGGAGGAGCTACGTGGGGCTAAAAACGGTCGTGCATATGAATAAGCGGCAGCGGCAACAAGGCTGCATTGTAACTGCGGTTGAAGTGAAACAAGGTACATAACAATTGACGTTTTCTCCTATACACTTTTATTTCGTTGCTAAATATTTCGTTTATCATTTTGATTCTCTTTGTATTCAAATGGTGAAGACCGAAATATTTGGCAATAATTATATTAACCGCCGACATTTTACAACAAGAAATAAACAATGAACTGTCAAACGAAACCAGCTTCACAATGTGAACTAATTCAGTTTCATTCGAAAGCATTGGCCGCAACTACGCAATTTCGGCACAGTGGGAGCATAGTATTAGGTTCTTTAATTAATTCAAAATTAATCACAATGGCTGATTTTATTACGGGAATGGGAATTTATATTGATTGAAACCGACAAGAAGCAAATATTGTTATGCCGGTACTTCAAGTCAGCCGAGACAGAGGAGTGGGGGGAGGGGGTGGTCGGGGTCTTGGCGATTGAAGTTAGTTATAATTCTGCATATATTATTGACTAGAATGGCAAGTTGCCATAACATCAATTGTAGAATTTATCAAAATCGAAACTAAGTACCTACTTCAAATTTTTTGTATTTTCATAAATTTCCTTCCACTGTGCAATCACACAACCGCTATTGGTAATAAAGTGACGCGGGTGTTACAACACTAATAAAAACAGAAAAACATCAAAGACAAGCGTCAATTTACTAATCCAACAAATAAAACAAAACCAAACAAAAAGTGTGAAGAAAAACATTAAAAATCTAAGAAATCTTGTATTTTTTGTTTGTCTTACAATTTATTTGAATTATTTGATTACAAATGCATAAAACTGGAAATAATGAAAACGAAAAACAAATAAAAATGTGCAGCAACATGTGCGCATGCGCAGCATTTCCACACACACAAACAATGCGCACAATAGATACGAATTAATGCCAGATGATGAACGAAACGAAAAAATGCATAAATTCACGCTTGCAAACGTTTTGAATCACATGCACACGTTAAATGCCACGATGTCAGTGCAAACAACTCTAAGGAATATAAGCATAATATATTTGACTAGAGAGATCCTTGATTCGACAAATTAAATACCTACACTAAAGTACACGTGAATAGAGCCTATTGATTGTCAATTGAGAAAAGTCTTTCAGATTCTATATTAAAATGGAAGAAATGAAACAATTTCACTATGCATTAAATTTTTGGGTGATTTCAATATTAACAAAATTATAACCATAAATCATACCTAATGCAGGCTAAAAATGTCACTATTCGTATTCACTGCACTGTAAATATGTTTGCAATGAACTTCTTATTTGAATGATTGCATTTTCGGAACACATGAAAATTTTATACGTGTGAGGATGCAAGTTGCACAAATAATAAAAATAAAAAAAAATACGCGAGTACACAACAGAAAAAAAAACAATTTCACAGTGTGTTTTTTTAATGTTTTAGCGCTCATATTCAAAAAAAAAAAAAAATAAATAAATAAAAGAAAAAATTACCAAAACGCTTACTGCAAACATCCGCGCGGCATATTCCTTTTTACACTTTGAGCCTTTTGTTTCTGGCCTCTCTTTTTGTCTGTCTGTCGCTGTTTGTCTGTGTGGTGTGAAAAATCATGGCGTGGTATTAATGAAAAATTCTGTGAAATATTTTTGAGCGCATTGCATGCATATTTCACATATAGAAAATCATTCAGAATTGAAAAGGATTCACAAAGGATTTTTCCGTTAAATTCATTCATTCAGTCACTCCGCAGCATATTTTTCATTCATTCAGAATTAAAATGTTTGTATGCGCTGTATTTGAGGGGATTTTTTTTTTGCGGCTAGAGTAAATGGTCTTTAAGTTTGGCTGATTGGTATTTAAAAAGGATTTCGGAATTTCAAAGGTTAGCTTTTTGTTTTGGAGAAAAGAAATTTAAAATATCTGAGTAATTCATTCAGTTTTTATTTAATCTAATGGAGATTAGATTTATTATTACATTCATTTGAATTCACAAAAATTAATTTTAAAATAACAAAACCTTTTTATCATAAATTATAATACATACATCGATAAAAATTTCATATTTTAATCTTCATCCAACAAAATCTTCAAATCAAAACTTCATTGGTTGGAAATCTGCAATTATCTCAAAAAAAAAAGTCTCAAAATCTGCTAATGCATTTAGGGAAATAATAAATAAACTAGTTCTCTCTATAAGCTAAACAGATAAACATAATGAGCTCAAATCGAATTATATTCCATATTTTAATATCCGTGATTTATAAAGTTAGAATCTCCAGGAGAAAAAGCCTCCAAATCTACAATGAACTTAAAGCGCAAACACCACATACGATTTCGTATATTTTATAGTAGTTGTCAGCAGGGATGAAAATTACAAATTTCAAAGTGTACTTACTGTACCAAAAAAGTTGTACCTAAATGAGCATGAATGTACCTAAAATATTGGTTCATCGTTTTTGTAAGAAATTTAATTTTTATTTAAAAGTTAACAATTAAAAAAGTAAATAAAACATAAAAACGATGACGACCTCGATAGCCTGGTGGATAGTGCACTAGACTTTCATCTGGGAGGTTCGGGTTCGATTCCCGTCTTCGTCTGGTGGTTAATTTTCATTACTTTCTTATATTCACTATCAATATGAAGTGTATGAGAATTATAAGAAAGTGTACAAGTACACGCCTTGGTTGGTAATGGCAAAACCACCAAGCCGATAAAAAATTGCCACACCGCCGTTCGGAATCGGCGTTAAACTGTAGGTCCAACTATGTGGTATCACAATGGGCCGTTCAGGCCTAAGTGTGTCTCTCGATAGCCACTCCAACCTAACCTAAACTATGAAAACGATATTTGCTATATATAAATTAGGCTAAATTATTGCAGCACATATACAGTGAGTCAAACAAATTGGTCACAAAAAATAATATTTTAGGGCACGACAAATCGGTAACTAAGAGAGGAGAAAAGTTTTTAGTCATCTAATCAAGGGGAGACAAACTTTTAAATCGCCATGAAAATTCCAGAATTTTTATCATAATTTTCGATTTTTCAAAAATTTGTAGCCAAGATTTGTTTCAAAGCTTAGAGCTCTGTTATTATTGTTTATAATAGGAAACATACGTAATGCAAAAATAATTTTTGAAATCGGATAATGTTTATGAGTAGGTTCAAAGTCATAAGAAGGATACATTTCATAATTTTTGCTAAATTTCAAAAATCTTCTTATGACTTTGACTTTTTTTGTCAAAAAACTTTATTCGATTTTCAAAATTATTTTTGCAATATTTTTCCCTGTATAAACTGCAATATCAGAGCTGCAAGCAATACAGTACAGGCAAGTTAAATTTAAGTGGATAATTATTTAAAAAAAAATGTTTTCTTTTTTTTGTAATTAAGTGTTAAATTTATTTTGGCCAATGACAAATTGTACCTAAAATGTTCTAATTGTACGTATTTGTAGTTCGAAAAAGTCGGAAAAAGGTACAATTGTACCTACTTTTTCATAACTGGTTGTACGTTGTATACTTCGCTCTCACGTACACAATGGAGTCTGTGTGCCAAAGCCTTCAGTGAGAGAGCTTGATTCTATATAGTTGCTTTCCTCTCATGTACTATATACGTGTATTACTTTGTGTTTGTGCAGATAACTGTAGAAAGAGGATAAGTACAAAAGCTTCAACAACAACAACGATCAATCGGTGAAACGGTCGTTTTTGTCGCACTCATACGAAACCAGCAAGAAACGAAGTTGTGGAGTTGTTATTCGGCTATGTACAATCAACCAGAGAGTCGACCGACTTCTTGCAGTTGCCGACCTAGTTGCCTTTGTATCAACAGAAGAAAAGCAACAACAAAATAGAGAGAAGAGGGCTTGCAAAAACTACAACAGAATTTGTTATAAATGTTTTCTAATAATTTTCAAATAAACAACAAAGTTTCACTTCTACTGTGAGTGCCTGCAGACACATAATTTTTTTCTGTGGAGTTTAAAATTTAGAGTTTTAAGTTTTGCTTAGTTTGCAAATAGAGATTTTGTGAATACTCAAAATTTTATTATCAACTCAATTAAAATTACAGCGTGCTGAAGGAATTTCGTTAAACTTTGCTGCCTCAATTGGTTTTACTAAAAATCATTGAAAAATCTTCTCACCATAAAATTTTTCTAAACAACCTTCAGCTCACTAAATAACAAATTTAACAAGGTATTTATTTTAACATAAACGAAATGATATTCTCAAAATAATATGATTACATAATTTGTATTTTAACACACTATTAAGAAAAATCAACTTAAAACCATAAATTAAAGCTTTAAATTTAGAAAATCCCTGCAAGAAATTTTCATGGACAATGCACGACAAATTTTCAAAATTCAGTCTTAGCATTTAAATAGGAATCTTTCTTTTACACATACTTATATATAACAAAAAAGTAGAATAATTTTATAGCTTAACGCTCAATTGCACAGTGGTCGATCTATCGATTCAACGATCAATGAAACTGATTTGATTGTTCAATCAGAAAATCTCAACATTTTCTAACAACAGCTCAAAATATCTATGTACAAAAAAAAAAAAAAAAAAAAAAAAAAAAAAACAATACCAGAGCTATACAATGACCATTGGTTGATGACACCTGCTGTCAGCATTAAACGACTGCATAGCTAACAAGCAACATAACAAAACACAGCAGCAAACAACAGCAGCAACATTAACACCCACGTTAATTCGTAAGAGAAAAAAATTATAATCAAATCAAATGAAAATGTTAAACATGATAGAATTTAAATAAAATTTTCTATTTTCTAATGCCTTAATTAAAAGTATTTAGGAAAAAATTTAGAGAAAAACTTTTCAACACCACTGTGGGACATCAGCAATAATCTACATTCAATAAAACTGCGTGAAATTATCGTTATACGATATAAGATACGAGTGAGACGAGTGAGAATGAGGTGCTGAGATTCTAAATTACTAGAAAATTGGGAGATAAAACGATCTAGTATTTGTATATATTTTTTTTTTCTTTTTCTTAAAGTGAAATCAATAATAAGGAGAAAATGTTAATTTACGAAACTTAAATTTGTTTAAAATATATGCATGTTGAAAAAAAAGCAGTTTTTATTAGCTTCAAAAAAAAATTTCAACTTTTGTTATCATGAACAATCTTGATTTCTAAACACACTACCTAACCTCACAAAAAATAGTGCTAGGGTTACCATTGTATAGCATTACTGCAGCACATTGAATGTCAACTGATTTATTTTGTTTTATTTTTTTTTTGTGGGTTTTCTTACAGGGTGCGATATCTTAATTAATGCATCTGATTTTTCTTTTTGGTTTAAGAAATGAAATGAAATTCATTTCAAGGTTTAAGTTTTTGTATATGAATGCAATTTGAATTTTATTTTCTGTTTTCTATTTAATTCGAGTTTTTTTTTTTTTTTTTTTTGAGTTTGTGTTCGATCTGATGGCGTAAATTAAGTTATTTACATTTTTAATTTTTGATTTAACAGATTTGATGACATTTTTTTTTTTTTTCTTTTAATTCGAACTCTTTCGATTTTCACGGTTTCTTCGTTTTAATAAAGTAATCAAAATTAATTTGCATGGAAATTGGGTACAACTTCATTAATATATGTTAGAGAAAAAGTTGTAACGTTGGGAAATTTTAATTATGATGTTAATTTTATCATTAAAATCTTTTAATTGTAGAAAAATATAAATATGTATTTATTTGAAATTAGTGCTTGGATTTTGAATAGAAAAAGAAGAAAAAAAACTATGAAAAAGTGTGGAAACAATTAGTTTGATATAAGTTAATATCTCTATAGAGCACACATATGGAGAAAATTATGCAGTTATTTGAAAAAAAAAAAACACTCACACAATTAAATTTTGCGCCTGTGTGAGCGCTAAGAGAACTCGTTACGAAAGAAAATTCCCTGCATGCCGCACACTGTGTAATTTAATTAAAAGCTCTCTTTCCAGTTTATATTAAATCTTCTCTCTGTGCATTCAACATCGATTGAGTACTTATGCTAGTGTCGGTGTGAGAGCACAACAGTTGTTGTCGTATATGTGTGAAAACACGAGAGAGATGGCTAGCAGAGCTGTCGTTTTGAGTGGTTCGAAGTGATTTTTAAAAAAAAGTCAAGTGTTTTTGGATGCGTAATAAGAAATTGACATATTTTCAAAATTTATTTGGTTTAATGTCCTTAGTTTATGTGCAAAAAAAAAAAACTTTTGGTGGAGCGCTACTGTGTGGCAGACACAATAAGGCTCCGACGAAACTTTTTGAATAAGGGTACATAATTTGTTTAAGGGGATTTTTGAAGCCAAAAACAAAATGGCAGAATTCTTCGAAACTATCGCCTTTTTGCATAAAATCATTTAGAAATAAAATCCTCCACTTACCTTCTAAATCGTCCACCTCTTCATTTTAAACCAAATTCAAATAAATTACACAGTGAAACACAGATTTTCGGGACAAAACCAAACCAATCTCAAACGATAATATTTGACCTCGGTAACAAAAGGCTCAATCCCTTTTTGCTCCACTACGTCACAATTTTGGTCGAAAACCGATACAAACAATGAGAAAAATTATAAAAAAAATGTTATTTAAGGTGGTTCTTGTTTTCGGCGACCTATATTTAAATTTTCAGAGGAATATTTCCTTAGAACACTTTTTTCTCTAACTCTCACAAATATGGGTAATTTTGGACCTTTTTTTAAAAAACTCTTTAGAAGCTAGGTTTAGAGATAGTTGAAGGGTTAAAACATTCCAGAAATATATTCTCCAGAAAATTTCATTAAGGGCCACCGATGACAAGTAGTCTCTAGGTGTTAAAGAAAATCATTTAATGATATTGTAACATAATTTATGGACGGCAACATTATTTTTATGTAAATTCCATATCACATACAATCAGCATCACTATCAAATTTAACTTTTGCGAAATAAAGATTTACGACACTTTTAGTTACACTTTCGAATAAAATTACTCAAAAATCATCAATTTTGAAGTTCTCAGCTATGCCGCCTTGAAGTAACTTATACAATATTTTATAATTATAGCAAATAACCGTTGTACCACACCGTTACAATATCATTAAATGATTTTCTGCTGCCAAAGATTTCTACGATCCATATTTACAGGACATATTACAAGGATATTACTAATGATAATTGCAATATATGTTTACAAATAAATTTCTTAACACTTAATTTCGTTTTTTATGTGTTACCTTTAACTCCTAGAGACTACTTGTCTTCGGTGGCCCTTCGTGAAATTTTCTGGAGAATATTTTTGTGGAATGTTTTAACCCTTCAACTCACCTTAAACCTAGCTTTTAAAGAGTTTTTAAGAAAAGGGCCCAAAATGACCCATTTTTGTGGGAGTTATAGGGTTAAAACGTTCTAATGAAATATTCCTCGAAAAATTCGAGTATAGGTCGCCGAAGGCAAGAACCACCTTAAATACAACTTTTTATATAATTTTTCCCATTGTTTGATTCGGTTTTTAAGAAAAAAATAAAAATTTCGAACCACTGTAAAAAAAAAATTGTGACGTAGTGGAGCAAAAAGAAATTGAGGCTTTTTTTTACTGAGATCAAATACTATCGTTTGAGATTGGTTTGATTTTGTCCCGAGACATTGAACCTCAAATTGTTGCATTATTTATATATTTAGATTTTTTTTATCGAGTTTAGTCTTTCATTGAAACTAGGAAACCGAAGTGTTTTTATGAAAGAGGAAATGACAAAGTGTCAGGCTTGAAAGTATAGTGAAAAAGTTCAATTGAAGTGACAGCGACAGCACTGATGGCTAGTATTGATTTAGAGCAGCGGTGGCCACCTATGCATAGACAATGGTCGATTGAGCACTTGAAATGAGCTCAGTACCAGTTATGCCGAAGATACTCCGATCGGAGTATTCGTACTCCCCTCAAATATCAATCCTCCTGTCTTCCCTAATCGGAAAAAATCCTCCTATTTCATATTCTTGAATTTTTGAGTTGTATTCTTGAATTTTTGTTTTCAACGTAAATCAAACTAAATGTGTTCTGTTGCGCTATTTTAGCTTCTGTCAACAATAACAAAAACTGGAAGAATTTTGGTGTGAAATTTTTCGTTTAAAGAATGCTTATTATTATTATTTGAAGGAAGGACGACTCGAAAGTCAGGCACTGCGACCTATAAGATCTTTTGTACCAAAGCCCCAAGAAAGAAATGAAGAAAGGAAAGGAGAAAGAAAGATAGATAAGAAACATACCCAAGCCGAGAATCGAACTCGGGTCTCCAGAAACAAGAGTCTGGCACTCTTCCACTAGACCACAGTGGCGATGGTAGGACCTACAGTTTAACGCCGATTCCGAACGGCTATGTGGCAATTTTTTATCAGCTCGGTGGTTTTGCCATTACCAACCAAGGTGTGTACTTGTACACATTCTTATAATTCTCATCCACTTCATATCGATAGTGAATATAAGAAGTTTATGAGAATTAACCACCAGACCAAGACGGGAATCGAACCCGCAACCTTCTGGATGAAAGTCTAGTGCACTAGCCACTAGACTATCGAGGTCGCCTTAAAGAATGCTTTAAAAGAAAAAATGTTTTCAAAACTGAACAAATTTATTGGGGCAATTTTAAGTTTTCCACATAGCAAATAGCACATGTAATTATCTAAGTAATACTTATTTAAAAAACTTGTAAGACATTTTGTAAAATTCCTCCTCTGTAAAGCAAAATCCTCCGCTTGAAAGTAAAAATTCCTCCCCTTAAAATTGTCAAAACGACAGCACTGCTCTGTATGTGTGAAATTTCTTACGCTCATTTGCCTGTGTGCAAGTCTTTGTTGGCCTACTCTGATTTAAAGAGAAACTTAATGAAAAACAATGACAGCAACAACAATAATTTGTTATTGAGAGCTTATCATTTGCAGCAGCGATGCCAACTTGCGAGGAATTCCCCGATTTGCGGGGAATTTTACTGTCCTAGGAAAGTAGCCACCTTAGTCGGGTGAGTCCAAAGTTGTATTGTAGTTAGGGGAGTGGGGTGTAAGAGGCAGTCAAAGAGATGGGAAGTGTCTTGCGGCGAAAGGCCGCAATCTAGGCAGATGTTTTGTACATTATCATTAATCCTTGCTAGGTAATGATTATGGAACTGACTATATCCCGACGTGAGCTGTGCCTGGTAACACCTAGTTTTCCTGGGCAGCTTCTGCTCCACTAAAGCTACAGGCGGTGGTCTTCTGTTTAAGACTACGTTTGGCTAGTATGCATTGGTCACGTTTGCTACCGCTTCAGCGTGGAGACGCTTATAAGCTGCAGCAACATAAACGGAGTGGTCCAGAGATTTATTGTTCGTAAGTGATTGTATGTCTTGGTTGTAGGTCGTCAAGTCGTTCCTAATTAGTCGTGGGGGTGACGGTATGGTAGTAAGGTCGTTGATCGGATGGTCGTCCATGTGACAGGCGGGCCAAAACTGTTTCACTAGAAGCACATTGTGGTCATTCACTTTCAGCATCTCAGACTCTTCCGCCTGTCTGAACTCAGATTATGTGAGAATTTGAAAGCCGAACAGATTTTTAAATTTAAGAGACTGCAGACTTTCTTCAATTCTGCAATTCAATTCTTCATCCAACGTCGATTTCATTGGCATTAAAAATCACTGCATTTAAGATTTTAAATTAAAGAAAAATCCTTGAGAAAACATATAACGAAGTATCATTTTTTTCTTGAGAAATCTTCCAATTATAATTGCATTTTCTACCATATTCGAAATCCACACGTATGTAAATATGAAAATAAATACGTGAAGAATTTTTTTTTTTCATTTGTAATATTTTTTAATATAATTTTCATATCACTACTATAAACTGCAGGATTTAGTATAAGAAAAGGATGATAAAAAAGCTAGAAAATATTTGAATAGCTATAATATGATTTCTAAGGTAGATATAACATATTAAAATATATACAGTAGACGTCGAATAAAAAGTCAAGACAAATAAATTCAATTTAAATTTCTGTTCATGTCCATGCAAGCAAAATTTTAGATAGAAAGCAGTTGTAAGACGAAACAATCCATTGGCTTTGAAAATACATTAGGGGATCCTACTTTCCGTTTTATATCTATTCGAAACTATCCTAAAAAGACAGGGTTTGTATACAGTATGTGTTAAGTATGCACATCTATTCTGATTAGAATATGTTGCTCATTTAAATTCTTGCCATTCGAGTGAAAATTTTGAAGGCTTTGAGAAATACTTAGTTTTGAAGTTCTAAAACTTTTTATTTAAGCCAAAAATGAAAAAAAAAAAAAAAAAAGAACACGAAATATGATTTGGTTTCATTACTATGATGCCAATTTCCGATTTAATAAATTTTTCAACAAGTCACAGCATTAAAAAGTTCATTGTATTGAACGTCTACTGTATATAGCTCATTCATAAAGCTTCTTGCTCAACGCCTGCCTCATCGTTACTTTTATATAGAAGCTTATTGAAATTGACAGTGAGAAATTGCTTCCCACTACTACTAACCTCTCAACCAACCAACCAGCCAGCCAGCCAACTACTAAAGATAGCAAGCTAGAAGCAACCAACAACATTGGCAAATACATACACACTCAGGCACAGGGACAGACACTTGCACAGTGAATGCAGCATACAAGAATATCAATTTACACTTGGTAATCCTTAAGTGTATGTATGTATGTATGTAGGTAAATGTTGAAATATGAATAGCTCTCGAATTGATAGAGTTGCCATCATCCGCCACCGCTGTCATCGTCATTTCAAGATGAAACCATTTTGTCACTCACTAATAATTTAGCGCTTACATAAACCACCGAAAAATGAAGTGGTGCCGTTTTGGCATAAATTCTACGAGGATATGAAACGAACGCCAAAACGGAAATTAATTTTTCTATTGAAGAATTTCTCTCAACGAATTTTGCTACAATTTTTCTCTATACATTGAAGATTTTCTTGGAGAAAATTTGCATGCAATTGACGTCTAATTATAACTTGTTTGCTAAAAGCTGCTGCTCTTCATTGAAATTCATTTTCATACGCTTCTATACAATGATGATACATACTGCATGCACCTTTTTAGTTAAATTAGTTAGCTGGGTGTTTGTAAACCCAGTGAAAACAAATGAAAACAAAAAGGTGCTTAGCATAGCACATTCGTTTTCTACCTTAAAGTATAAATGTATCTTACCTAGTTAAATGAAGATGTTATTACCTTGAATTGCTGTTGTTTTTGTGGCATACACACACACACACATAGAAACACAAAGGATAATGAAAGGCGTTGCGGTTTGCATGATATTATAATTAACTTACCGCCTGTGGTTGCATTCAGTTGAAATTCTACAAGCAAAAATAATATAAAAAAAAAGGAAAATAACTGCAGGTTTCGTTTCTCTCTATCCTCAGCTTCTTCACCTTGACTGGTATTACTGCTTGTAATTGTTGGTATAGGTATATACATTTAAACAGTTTAACACTAAAGTGGCTTAGCATCTAAATATGTACGCATATCTCTCGATCTCAACCTCTTCTGGCTGCCTCCTTGTGTGTGTATTTCTTTAGAGCAATTAAAATTTCTAAGTAGGGCGTTTTTTTTTTTTTTTTGCAGAAAAAAGATTAAATCTTAGCAATTTTTTGTATTTGTTTTTATGTACGTGTGCATTTACTTAATAATATTGTACTTAAATGTGCAGCTAATGTGCATTTTTGAATGAAATGGAAAACGAAAATGGATTTAAGTGTAGAGAAAATTGTTCTGAGAATTTGAAAATCTTCTTTGGTTTTCGTTTTAAGCTAATAATTAGGGTGGGTTGTTGTTTTGCCTTATGAGTTTACATACAATAAACTAATTTGCCTTTAATTAAATATTCTTTCTTCGGGTTTTCATATAAATATAAAATAATTGCAATATTAGAAACTAATAATACATATATCAAATCTCTAAATGTTTGAATATTAACCCTTTCGGGACCGTAGAAAAACCAAAGGAGATAGCGCAAAACCGAATTCGGATTCGTTTTGTCTGACCCCCATTACTTGTTACAATTTTTTATCAAAACAAATGACGACCTCGATAGCCTAGTGGATAGTGCACTAGACTTTCATCTGGGAGGTTCGGGTTCGATTCCCGTCTTCGTCTGGTGGTTAATTTTCATTACTTTCTTATATTCACTATCAATATGAAGTGTATGAGAATTATATGATAGTGTACAAGTACACACATTGGTTGGTAATGGCACCAAGTGGCCACCAAGCCGATAAAAAATTGCCACACCGCCGTTCGGAATCGGCGTTAAACTGTAGGTCCAACTATGTGGTATCACAATGGGTCGTTCAGGCCTAAGTGTGTCTCTTGACAGCCACTCCAACCTAACCTAACCTTATCAAAACAAACATTTTGTGCCTCTAAAGGTGTGAACATGCATGGGTCACCGGTGACCCAATGAACCTCAATGGGAATTTTCGCCGAACTTTTTCTGTAAATTTTTATAAGATATTCTTTAAAGATAGACAAAGTAACTTAATATTAATTTTTTACTTAACCCTTTTTTGACCATTAGGAAACTAAAGCCGATACAGCAAAACCGAGTCTAGATTCGGATTCTTCGATCCCCATTTCATTCTGAAAAAAAATCTGAAAAAGTTTCAAATGAAGATTTTAAGGCCACCCGTGACCCATAGTAAAACTTGTATTTCCAAAAAAGTAAAAAAAAATTTGAAAATATTTAAAATCATGTTTGAGTAACCAGTTTTTCCCACAAAATATTAAAAATTTGGTTTATTTGGACTAATTTTGTATAAATTGTGGGCGATTGAAAATTAACAAAAAAACACAGTGTTACCAAAAAAAAAAATTTGTAAAGCTCTTTATTTGAAATTGAAAAACCATCAATTTTCTTTCCGAAATCCTTAAATTTATAAATATTGATTGGATAGTTTTTAAGAAATCGCAAAAAGTAAACTTGTGACACCGGTGTCACCATGGTACCCAAAGGTTTAAAGCTAAACCCCTTCATTGTCGGTGACGCATATATAAGCATCTGCATTACTTTAGAATCAATGAATCTGAATTTGATGTTTGAATTCAAAAACTCGAAATGGCTGACTCAAAATGCTGGATTGAAAGCATGCAAAATTTTCCGAATTTGACATCAGATTTTGAAGATTTCAAATGCCGGACTAGAAATAATGAATCTAATTTTATCAAGTTCGGTAAATTTTAAACTTTTTTAATCCGTCATTTGGAATTTTTTAAATCTGTTATAAAATTCAAATCCGGCGATCACAAAAACCTAAGTGGTCGATTAGAACGATCGATTTTCTAAAAGATCTCAATTTCAAGATTTTTCTTGGAACGTAAAATTAATTTTACTAGTGGTTAACCTTTAGAGAGCCGGCAGTTTTCCAAAAAAATTTAAAATTTTTTTTATGTGAAAATTTTTATTATTATGAAGTCTATTCGGTAAATACAGACGTCAATATATATATATATATATATAGTGGCCTCCCTACAGCATAATAAACGGCTATCTGTAAAAATGTTCTAATTCGTCTGAAACTTGTTTTTCGGGGGTTTTTGAGGTCGCTAAAATCCAAATCGGAAACTTTTTGATAGATAGGTGAAAATTGCTATCACGAAATATGTCAGGTTCTTCGTAATCCAAATCTGTTATCTCAAAATTGGCTGAATCCGTTTCTTCTGGTTCAGATTCGCCATTACTCCAATTGCGTGGCTTGGCGTTGGAATAAATAAGAGAAAATTCCATTCGTTTGGATGTGAACACCAAAGCAGTTGAATAAGTAAGAATAAAAGCGTTGAACGAGAATATTACGTGGATATGAATATTCAAACAGTTGAACATCTAAGAATGAAAATGTTGAACGAAAGTGGAAATGAATTTAAAATGAGCTAGATAAATTTTTCAAAAAGCCGTTCGTCATTTTGAATTTTGAAATTTTGTTAACAAATTTGGATTTAGCGATCCCAAAAACCCACGAAAAATAAGTTTCAGCCGAATTAGAACATTTTTTTTAATTATTCGTCCGCCATGTTGGATACGTCATTTTGAATTTTTTTGACAGATTTGGATTTAGCGACCCCAAAAACCCACGAAAAACAAGTTTCAGACGAATTAGAAAATTTTGTTCAAAAATTCGTCCGCCATGTTGGATACGCCATTTTGAGTTCTTTTTTGACAGATTGGGATTTAGCGACCCCAAAAGCTCCCGAAAAACAAGTTTCAGACGAATTAGAAATTTTTTTTCAAACATTCGTTCGCCATGTTGGATACGCCATTTTGAATTTCTTTTTGACAGATTTGGATTTAGCATCCCCAAAAACCCCCGAAAAACAAGTTTCAGACGAATTAGAACATTTTTACAAAAAGTTGTCCGCCATATTGGATACGCCATTTTGAATTTTGAAAATCAATTTACAGATGCGAATTCAACTACCCTGAAAAACAAGTTTCAAACGAATTAGAATAATTTTGCCAAAATTCGTCCGCCATATTGGATCCGCCATCTTGAATTTCCAGATTCTGTTTATAGATTTCGATTCAGCGACCCCAAAAACCCCCGAATATCAAGTTTAATGACTTTTTATAAACTGTATTTTGTTGGCCATTATAGTACTCCCCCGCCCCCCCTCAGCACCCGGTACTCTAAAGGTTAAAGATTAAGTAAAATCTGAGCTTTTTGATATTTATTAAATAAAATAATGACTAAACATAATATTTAACTATTTAAGGCAAGAAATGTTAAGCAGTTATGTTTGAGACTCAATTAGAGACTCTGAATTTTACCCTTTCTGGAACTGACTCATTCTAAACGAAAAGGTTTCTGACTCCTACTTACTGATATCATGTTAGAAACCCAACTCTGAATGCTGTAATACAAATACTATATCATGGTATTTTATAGTATTTTATTATTTTATTTTATTGTATTACGGTTTCCCGTTCTTCTTTTGGGGCTGAGATAATTCTGCAAGTTATTCAAAATTTTCCAGATTTTTTTTTTATCTAGACACTCTATTTTCAGTCCAATAACTACCAGTGAGAAGATTGGGTGCCAGTTCTCTCCATGATATTAAAGCAATTTTAGATTTTTTATCTAGGCAACCTGTTTTTTTAAGTTCTCTTCGAATTATTAGAAATATTTAAGATTTTTTTTTTAGGACAACCTATTTCACTTTATTTTTTCTCTAAATTATTACTGCTTCCAACATTTTGTCTATGAACTCATTTCTCTCCAATATATAAAAAATAATCCATGGCGGGTTACTCTGTAGTTCGATTCGAAAGAAAATTTACTCGAATTCGAATGATTTTTCGAATAATATTTGTTCGATGTTCAGATTTCAATTTGTGCCTTTTCGAATCGAATTTGGCATTCGAATAGAACTACCTTTCGAATCAAACTACAGAGTAACCCCCCAGAACTTTTAATTTAAGTTCCCGACTATGAAGTCAGAAAACTCAGAAAGCTCAGCACTAGCAATTATTTTCAGTAGCTTTTGAATTTTTCTAGGTATACTTTCTTGCAATTTAACAAAAGAACCCGGCACTTATTCCTAGTAAGACAGTAA
Organism: Toxonevra muliebris; assembly: GCA_963691655.1. Taxonomy (NCBI): domain Eukaryota; kingdom Metazoa; phylum Arthropoda; class Insecta; order Diptera; family Pallopteridae; genus Toxonevra; species Toxonevra muliebris. The sequence goes on along the minus strand of OY829327.1, from coordinate 93,103,896 downwards.
TTGTGATTCATTACAATGCAAGAAAATTTTATAGTTTCACATATGTAAGTGACAATATTACTTTACTGTATTTTTTTATTATTTATTTTTCTTTTTGTTCCAGGTAAAACCTCATCAATTATAAAATCAACAAATATATACAATTTCAACACTTCTTAACTGACAAAACCCAAAAACAAAATGCTATAAAGAAAAACCAAAGTCAGCCTATAATTACAGTAATAATTGTGAGCAGAAATTTAAAGGAAAAATACTACAAAAAACCAATATTCAACAAAAGAATATTGAAAACCACGTGATGATGAATCTATTAGCATTTGCTCAGCATATGTTGGTTTGAGGCTAAGAAGAACAAAGAACAGACGGCAGGACAACTCAATAACAAAGAGAACAAGCAACAAGAAAGGCAACAGGATATGCATAACACAAATAATACATAGATAGATATAGATAGATACAGTCAAATGAATAGATATCATTTCACACCTACAATGAAAGGAACAATACACAAAAACAACTACACGAAAAAGAAGCAGAAAAGTTGAAAGAAAGGCAAGTACAAAGAAATCAAACAATTATAAAAGTGAACACGATGAGATGACAGGATATCAGCTGCCTGAGATAACAGCAGCGTAACAGCCAAGGCAAGTATGAAGAAGAAAGAAAAAAAAAAAAAGGTTCTGAAATTTTAAAGAATCTTTAAAAGCGAATACTTTTAAATAGAAAAATATATTCCAAGTGTGTTATAAATGGGTGGACATTAAAACCACAAAAGCCACAAGTATGAAAAGGATAGAAAACCAAAAACAGCCGCCGGAGTCATGATAGATTGTATTGCAAGGATAATGAAGTTATTACTTGCTTAGGCCGAGCTATGCAAGTCTTTTGTAAGTAAATAGTAAAAGAAAATTGTTATTTTTAGATGAAAATATTTTTATTTCAAACTCGGAAAGTTAAAAAAAAAAAATAATATAAAACAAAAAAAAATCAAACAGATTTGAAAAGTCATTGGCTAAATAAATTATATAAAAAGAAAAGGAGTTATTGACAACTCCTACTAAAGCAGACATCTGCGGTGGTGAAAGATTGAAAGGATATTTAGTGTAAGATTTATTGAAGTGTTAGAAGTAGGTGTTGACAATATGCTGCAGGATATACAGAAGTCAATAGATGATAAAGAATATGGACATTAAGTAGCAGAAAAGAAAAATTCTTCTTTTGAAATAATTGATTTAATTTAATTAAATAAATGAAAAAAAAAATAAGTAGAAAATCTCTGTGTGTATGCCAATAATATTTCAAGCAACTAGCTATACTGTCAACAACATATGTTGCGTCTTTTTTATTGTGAAATCATGTGAAGATTTAATTAAATTGATACAAAGCCATAAGACAAAGTAAAAAGTTATGGCACCCAGCAAGAAAAGAGAGAGAGTGAGTGAGAGAAAAAAAAAGAAATGAATTAAAAAATAATTACTGTCAGCCACAGACAGAGACAGACAGACAGACAATGTTTCAATACTAATGCATTTTCTAGATATTTATATAATAAAATTAATTATAAATCCAACTAGCAATTTATACTTGCTATGTATGTCCTTGCATTATATTATACCTACATTAGGGTGGCCCTTAGCTATAGGTAATTTTTCAAAAGTATAAATGTTGCTACTCCCTTGCACTAATCTGGTACCAATCAATAAAAAAACCGGGCTGTGCAAAACTTCAGCTCCATCCGGCAACTTCTAGGTGACCCTCAAACGCCTTGAAGTTGAAATATAGTATACGCAACTATTAGCTCAGTTCAAAAGCGGTAAAGTCTTCCCTATCTAAATCATTTTCTTGTTTCTTTGTAGAGAAATTTATTTAGTAACATCCAGGAAATTGTGTGAAAACATTCTGAACCAAATTTTCTTAAAAATAAATTCGCACTATTCCTGAAACAATATGAAAAATATAATGACCCACAATTTCTATAGGAGAAACACAGTTATTTTTATTTACAAGAATAATATCTACATATATAATCAATTATGAATTCCACAAGAATTTCAACGAAATTCACTTGAAATGCCGAAAGTAACTCAGCAACCTTTAAACACATGGTTGTAAAAAGCAGGGAAAATATGGTATGATAAAATATTTTTTAGACATTTTGCAATTTTGTTTTTATAACAGCTGCTCTTGCAATATTTCTGTGGTAAAAACGAAAAACAGCATAACTGGAGTTAAGATGGAAAATATTTTATCACATATTCTTGACCATAAATAATAAACTGAATTTTTAAATAATTTTTGGAACTATATTTCGTTTTAAGAATGATCTTTAATTTGAAGATGCGTTTTATTCGCCACTTGCTACTAGTTATGTATAACTAGCAGCGATAATTGTATGGGAAAACAACCACAAAGCCGTAGAGATAACACGTATAATTATGGCACACAAATATTCTTCTTCTTCTCCAAACTTATAATCAATCAAAAACGAATTCAATTCTCTATGAAATTCCATTGTTGTCATGTGCCCACCTAAATTTAAAATTCGAAATTTCAACGAAATTCATTTTCGTATATTTGCACTATAAGAAAAATTTTGTAGTGGGTATTTTTTTCGGGTCTTCGACAACGATTTATGTAACAAATTGTTTCTCAGCTTAATTTTTTGTGAAAATGGCTGCATTCACGACACTCATCAATTGCTAAACAGTTGCAGCTCGTCAATTTTCGTGTTGTGAACATGCTGCTACTATTTAGCGTTAACTATTCAATTGTGAATAGTTTTTTTTACTATTTTTCGCCTTTAACAAAACTAAAAACTTGAATAATGAATATAAATAATTTAATGTTTTTGTAAAGTATGTTTGACTATGGCGTTAATATGAATATGCTTTGTCAATTATGACGCCATAATAAACAAAAATAATATATATAGAAGAAATAGATAAACATAAGCCGCTGTACACAAATCAACCGATGAAAAGTATCATACAAATTTTTCGCTACCAAAAATGACGTTTGCTCACTAAAAATGTTGCCATTCACAATAGAATTTTACAACTGTTTAGGAATTGATGAGTTTCGTGAATGCAGCCAATGTTATTGTATTCCTGAATGAGTTTCACATTTTTTTCTGCAACGTCATCGACAACAATTGTCTTCTTAAGATTTTCAATTCCATTTCTGTAACCTGAATCATTTTTCTATGTTGAAAGTTCTTTGTTTTTAAGGAAATCGGTGCTGATAGAAAATTTCGCAAAGAAAATTTTTGTACCAGGAGTTAAAAAAGACGTAAACTCGATGTTTATAATCGATGAAAACTGATTTTTTTGTAGACTGATTCCAATATATTTTAAACTTTATTTGTCTTAACCGCTGTTGGAACATTTTCATCAAATAATAATAGAGCCAGAGTTTGGGGAGCTTAGTATTCGAAGTGGGTGACAAATTTGTCCGCAGAACCTCTCTGATTTCTCGATCAATATCCTGATAATTTATCAATTGATGCATGAACAAAAAGTAATGATAAGGTGCTTTAACTCCATCTGGTGACAAAAACCAGGCTCGAACGTACACCCGAGCAAGAAAAATAAAAATTCTTTTTAAGAGTTCTTCCACTTATGAGATAACTGAAATTGGTCTTGAGAAAGGTAGGTATATCTTGAATGCATAAATCTTTGTTAACTCTAACAATTCTGGCTAATCATCTCGTGTTGTTTCTTCATGGAAAGGTGTTGTTCAAGAAATTCAAGAACAAAAAATTGATTTATCTGAAAAAATGACTTTCCGGGCGACAATGTACAACTTCATGGTCGATGAGGGCCGCCTCGCAGTTGTCCGATTGAGCTCAAATTTTGCACAGATTGTTTCTTTATAGATTAAAACAAGATAGGGGTCTGGGAGCTAAACTTTTAGAAAGTTGAAATATAAGGGCCACCCTAACCTACATATTTATATATATATATGTATGCCATACATGTTCAGTCTGTGCCTAATACTATGTGCCCACTGAGCCGAAATCGCGTGGTTTCGATCATTTACGTGGTTTCTGTTGAAATGCTTAATTTCGGCATATAAAAATATTTCAAACGAAACCACGGAAATGAGGTGGTTTCGTTGAAACCACATTCGAAACCGATTCAAAAATCTAATGCAACCCTGAATGTGTTCCCTGAAATGAATATTGAAATGAATTTGCTCTGACATTTCTATACAGACATTTATATTTTGTTTAGTTTTGTCATAGCCAAGGTATGGGCGGAAAAGTTGGAAGAGCTGAGTAAGGCCAAAAAAAAAAAAAAAACGACCATACATATGAACAAATGGCGGAGGAGCTGCAGCAACAAGGCTGCATTGTGGCTCCGATTGAAGTGAAACAAGATTCATAACAATTGACGATTTTATTTCGTTGCTAAATATTTCGTTTATCATTTGGATTCTCTTCGTATTCAAATGATTAAGATCGAAATATTTATCAATAATTATATTAGCCGCCGACATTTTACAATAAGAAATAAAGAATGAATTGTCAAACGAAACCATAATTCCGAACCAGCTTCATAATGTGAATGATTTCAGTTTCGTTCGAAACCACTCAATTTCGGCTTAGTGGGAACATGGTATAAGACAAAAAAAATTAATGGTATTTTTTAAACTAGGATAGGCGCATATGTTACCCATATTCTTTCTGCCTCTTTTCCCTCACAAAAAAAAAAAAAAAAAAAAAAGAACAATTACAACGTATAAAAATATGTCCATGAAATGAAAAAATTACACTAGAGCCTACATGAAATCTAAATGACAAAAAAGGCAGCTAGAAACGCTCATATCTCTATTAGATAAATATATTGAGTACACGTAAGAGAGCTGGGGGTACTACTTATATTTCTATACTTAGTTAGTTGTTGTAGTAAAATAGTAAAAAACAATTACCACATATGGTGGACACAAATCTCAGAAAGTAAAAGGAATCTAAGTACCAACAACAAAAAAAAAAATCGAAATGAAAAAATCCTACAACAGTAACTTGAGAGGAAGAAGATTTTTTGGCAAAACTTATAAATCAATTCATGTTAGTCTATGAACTACAGTGAGAACGAGCAGTGTATCAACCTAAAGTAGCTGCATACGCTTGCGGATCGAATTACTTTGATGAGGTTCTGTCTTCTTCGAATAATATTTAAAGCCAAAAAGAAATTCACAGAAATTCTTTTTCTGGACTCTTTTTTACATTTAAACAAGACAGTGTTCGATTAAAACCCTAAAGAAAAATAGCATTTGTCTCCTGCTAAGTTTCCTTACGGCTCAATTAGGCATAAGTAACGGAAAGGAACGTTACGTTCCTTTCCAACTGTCGCTTAAATATCTGTGATATAGGCAGTGCGTGTAAGTGAATATCGAAATCGTAACGCAACGTAGAGTTCTAGGTTAGGTTAGGTTGGAGTGGAGTGGCAGGCTTTTGCTTGAAAGCGCACTTAAGCACATTTAGGCTCATTGTGATACCACAGTACGTCGCGACTTTCCCATTTACGGATTGGAGAACCATGAGGATTTCATAATGAATCTTGCTATGTCCTTAATATTTAATAGCTCGGACAGACTAGTGACGAAAGGTGAGCCCGGGAGTTTAAGTCCCCTCTTGGCCAAGGATGGGCATTCTTTCTTGAAATAGAGGACTGTTTCTTTTTCTTCCTCAGAGCCGCAGACCCGACAGAAGTCATTGAATGGCAGCCCTAGTCCGGCAGCATGTCTCCCCATTATTCAGTGTCCCGTGAGCATCGAAATCGTAGTGCTGATGGCGTTTCTACTAAGGTTGAGTAGCTGTCTAGTCTGTCTATTGTCCATAGGGGTCCATGTTAGCCTGGTAATACCACAAGTATGCTCCGCTGTTACCTGAAATATCCATATGTCCAGGTACCCAATATAGGTGGACCTGCGAGTGACTCGACAAAAAGTTGAGTGAAGAACAAGCTTTGATGTAGTGAAAATACCGGCAAGGGACTTGATTGCTGCTTGGCTGTCCGTGTAGATATGAATATTCGCATTGAATGAATCGTTACGAATAAGCAACTTGGACGCTTGATAGATAGCCATTACTTCCGTTTGAAACAAGCTGCAATGGTAGGTAGTCGGAAAGAGAGTCTGAGATGTAACTTACTAGAGAAGATGCCACAGCTGACTCTTTCCTCCAATTTGAATCCATCTGTATAGATGTCAATTAAATTGACAGTGACCACCTCGTCATTAACCCATTCCTCTCTACTGAGGATATGGGTGAAGAACCTGTGGTTTAAATTAGGGGTAGAGCAAATACAGTCTACATTAGTTGGAACGGACGTATCGTCGATTAAAATCTTGGCATGGGCCAGGTTTGACCGGGTCTAGCGAATTAGGGCACTGAGTCTGGCAGCAGAGCACTTAACTTGTTGCTTAACCATCTATTCTATTTTTATGTTCCGTTACTTATGCATAATTGAGCCCTTAGTTCTTCGCTTGTTGAGAGAGTAGAGAGAGTGTGAGTGAAAACGCTGTTCAACAAACGGACACTTATGAAAATAAGCACAGACGAAACAAATGTGCTTTGGGCAATGGGGAGCTGCTGAGTCTGAATTCGTGTACGGTTTTGCTCTGCTACTCTAAGTATACTTATCTCGCCTCTGCTCAATTTGAAATCTTTCAAAAATCCCCGTGGATCCACTAGTGAATTAAATGATTTCTTGACGGAACAAAATCCCAGAATCCTTCGCTTACACCTTCTGCAACCTCTGCGGATCTCTGGCCTTTCTAGTAGGCTTCTTTTATTGACTTCGTAGAGGTTACAGTCTAAGGCTCGAGAACTTACAACCACTAGATTTTGAGAATTCGGCTAAGAAAAATTTTTAAATGCAAAACTTTTCAAACTTACTGTTTTTTAGTTTTGTTTTGTTTTTTGAAGAGCAGCAATAGAGAACTATTGAAGAGATAGAACAACTTTATTTATATGATATAATATTCTTGGCATATTTTTGTGGGGTGCCACCACATAGGCACACACAGAATAACACAGAGATAAACAACATTCTCATCATCATCCTTCTCCTCATCATCGTCATCATCATCATTGTGTCCTCAACATGTGAGCTGAATTAGAAATTAGTATTGAAATAGTTTTATATCATGCTATAAAGGAAAGCAAGCGAGGGCATTCAAACACGAGCACACACAGGCAGAGTATAAATGAATAGAATGAATGTCCTTTGGTGCGGAAAAGGTACAACACAAAAGTATACCGCAACACGTAACACAATCTTATTTCATAGTATACGATACTCGTATTTTGGGGTTACTACTCTTAAGGCATGATATACTTGCACTAAAATGAAAAGGTATAAGGAACAAAAAAAGAAGGTAAAAAGCATAATTCAAAATCTTAAGGATTTAACGTTTTTCCAATAGATTTTTCTTGTCTGTATGTATGTAGGATTTATTTATGCATGTGACATTTAATATGGCTAAAGCCATCTTCCCCCCCCCCCCCCCCCTCCCAAATTCTTCTTTATACTCCCTTGCGCTTTATGTTTTTCATAAAAAATAATATTTCATTCAAGAAAAAGGAAGAAAATCAGTCTAGAATTGCGTATGCGGCACGCTTTGTTTTTTCTCTCTGAAAATGATTTATAAACCTAAGTATTTGGATGGGTACCCCATGAAAATGAACCAAAATAATTTCCAAATCACTTCATTTTGCAATATCCTTATACAAAAAAAAAATACCAAATAGAAAAACAAAACAATAATAAGTGTAGATATCAAATAGATTATTGAGTTGTTGCACGATTTCTTTGGGTTGTATTTTGATTTCTGATCTTTTTACATAACAGAGAAAGTTCCTTATGAATTTTTGTTTCAGATTGAGATATATTAAAATATAACGAAATATAATTTTTAATTTATAAAGTGGAAAGTATTAGATTACAAAAAATTCTAACCTATGGAAATGTTTTCGAATAACACAGTCCAACAGCATTTTTGCAACAGAATAGCCACCCTATAATCCTGAAAGGGTCTGTTGTATAGATAATTTTTGTAAAACAAACTTATAGTGCAGCACGTCTCAGTTTTTTTTTTTACAGTGGGTCAAAGTTTTCTTATTTTGGTCGAAGGGAGCTGAAAACTAAGTGCAAAAAGTGTTATAAATTGATGTCTGAGGAAAATCTTATTGGCAAAGTTGTATTGTACAATTTTACGAGGATCATTTTTGTAGAACATTTTAACCCTTTAGCTCCTCTTTTTATGGGACAATTTGACCCATTTTTTAATGAAAACCTGAAAAGTCCATTCAAAAGAGACATTTAATGATTAAAATTTTCGACAAAAATATTTGCCAGAAAATTTCACTAGGGGTCACCAAAAACATAAAAGTCATATATATAACGGTTAACGGCTGATAAAAGGAAATAATTTTTTACTTCTATTAAAATTGTAGTTTATGCAGAACTAGCATGCGTTTGGTATGTGATCTGTGGATTCAATCCAAGTCATGGACGTAGAAAATGCCAGTGTCCTGTCCCCGCCTTTATATCTGGTTAATATCCCACTTTCTCAAGTTGTTCATATAACTTTTGGTATGAAAATTTCAGACAAAAATCATTACCGGCACCAAGGAGCATCGCTGCAAATGTCCCTTGCTGTTAAATGCGTGATCAGCAGACAAATATTAGCGTTTTTCACGCTTTTGTTTCTGCAAATGTTGCAGTACTGCATGACCGAATATACCCTACATGTGTATTAGATTTCCGTCCCCCACAACATTTATGAAAATCAGAAAAATCGGGACGTCCCCTTGTTGGTCAAAATTAATGTCACAGTTATCTAACATAATAATTATGCTGAATTCACATTATAGTATATTTTATGTATGTGGATAAGCTGCTATTTCCTTTTAGTAACCGTTAACCGTTATACATATTTATGTCTTTGATGACCTCTAGTTAAATTTTTTGGCAAATATTTTTGTAGAATATTTTAATCTTTAAATGTCTCTTTTCAAAGAACTTTTCAGGTTTTCATCAAAAAATGGGTCAAATTGTCCCATAAAAAGAGGAACTAAAGGGTTAAAACGTTCTACAGAAATGACCCTTGTAAAATTCTACCATACAACTTTGCCAACTTTTCAGCTCCCTTCGTCCAAAATTAGAAAACTTTGACCAACTGTAAAAAAAAACTGAGACATGCTGGAATGTAAGTTTGTTTTACAAAAATTATCTATACAATATACCCTTTCAGGATTATAGGGTAGCTATTCTGTTGTAGCCAAAAAGTCTTAATTTGTTGGACTGTGTAATTAACATCAAACAAAAATCAAATTCAGCAATGAGCAGCATCAGTCTAGCATTGATGGCTGTAAGGTGCCAATAGTAAATAAAGAGAAGCAGCAGCACCTTAGCACAGCTGAGGTTTAGCAAGAGACGCGCCCTAAGTTGGTCTTAAACGAATAGACTGCATAAGAATACGTGAAATGCACGACAACAGTTCAAACGATACGGCACACGCACATCTCCGGTATCCCAAGAACCTGACACCTCTAGTATTCAGAATATACCCACTAAACACGACCTGATTTTTAGGCCTTGAACTCACTGTTGTGAGTGAAATATAAATTTTTCCACCTTCGAAGCCTTGGAAAGTTAATGGTAATCTAAATATAACTTTTGTTCTGAGTCTGATGGCTAAATATATTCACTTTTGCCTAATTTTGAGTGCAGTATGTGGAATGTACCGTAGTACATATCCCGAAAAATGCAACCGTGCTCATTAGTTTCATGTTGAATCAGAGTTCATAAAAAAGCAGTCATCTGGTAGCTTCATTTTTCTATTCCGATGCGAAGGTAGCATTTGGTCATTGAAAGGGCTATCTATATTTGACAATGGATGATGAACAGGTGAAGTTCTGCTCTGATTAATTCTGTGCAGACCACATCAATGCTATGAGAGCTAATATTGAGCAGTGCGATTCTGAGATTTTTGGCGTTTTGATAGTATTCGTAGAGATTGTCTTTAGCCTGCCCTTTGTCGATCTTCAATGCTATTCCTAAATATAACTGGAGGAGTTTTGAATGCGGCTTAACACCCACTTCCCAACTGTGGTCTGCGATGGACCACGAGTACGCGAATGGCATTTGCCTCCCCGTACATCACCTAACCAATCTGTAGAAAATGGTAAGTCCTCAAAATACGGAGGTCACGTCAGCTGTCCTTAATATCAAATTTAAGAAAACCTTTTGACGACCTCGATAGTGTAGTGGGTAGTGCACTAGACTTTCATCTGGAGTGTTCGGATTCGAATTCCGTCTTCGTCTGGTGGTTAATTTTCATAACTTTCTTATGTTCTCTATCAATATGAAGTGTTTGAGAATTATAAGAAAGTGTAGTAATGGCAAAACCACCAAGCCGGTAAAAAATTTCCACACTGCCGTTCGGAAACGCCGTTAAACTATAGGTCCAACGATATGGTATCACAATGGGCCGTTCAGGCCTAAGTGTGTCTCTCGACAGCCACTCTAACCTAACCTAACCTAAGACCAAAGTTCTAAGTTTACCAACAAAGTTCAGCTGAGCTGTAGATATTTCTGAAAGCACACTTTAAGTAGAGACACCAAAAATTACAGAAAGCAACGGTCCCGGCAATGCCTGCCACCCGAACCAAAAAACAAAAGCGTTCCTTGGTATGATGCTCAACGTTTGGAGTGGCAAAAACTCTAAAACAAGCTTCAGCAAGAAAGGAAGACAATATTAAATCTACTCTCAGTATTTTTCTATTGCAGTTCGGCAGCTTGGTGGAATCTAAAGCGGCTTTTTATTAAAAAAAAAATCTATTTTATTTTAATTAAGGGAGCCTATTCGAAAGTATCAGATTTTGAGAGTATTTTGTGAAAATTTCACAGAGAAGCTCAGAGTATTTTTAAAGGTATTGACGTAATTATATGCTAAAAACCAATAGTTAAAACTTTGAACCCGTTTTTCACAAAACAATGTTTTGTGCCAATGGCGGGCAAGATAACTAAAAAAAAAAAATAACGGATCGTTCTGAAAAATATTTGAGTATGCTCTTTTGCATTATTTAATTAAACTTTTTTGTTTTGAAAAAAAAAAATCCTTAACCCATTAGTGATTTATGTTACATATCTGCATGTGGCAAAAAGGTTTGACTATGAAAGCTTCCCTCAAGTTGCAGAGAGAATTTCAATACATAAAATTGTGTTAAACTGATGTTATTATGGTCACCAATGAGTTAAAAAATAGTCACCAATGGGTTAAATCATCTAAAATTTACTTTGCAAAAATATATTCAAGTGAGATTGGTGTAAAATTGTGTTATATTTATGGTGCTTTGGTCACCAATGGGTTAACTCATGGTTACTAATGGGTTAAATCATCTAAGATTTACTTTAAAAAAATATATTCAAATGAGTTTGGTGTAAAATTGTGTTATATTTATGGTTCTTTGGTCACCAATGGGTTAACTCATGGTCACCAATCGGTTAGATCATCTAAAATTTACTGAAAAAGTATAGCTAAAATAAGTTTGGTGGGAAAAAACTGATTCCAGAGTGTGCGATGCATCCTGGGACAGGATTGAATACATTTATTGCTTAACTTCAGTTTTACTACCGATTCTAAGGTCGCTGATTGCCTCTATTTTTACCTGGCAAATACTTATTCTATTCACGTACCTACTTGATTTTTGGCGCTATACTTCTAAATATGTTTCATTTCATTATTTATTTCTTTATATCAACAAAAAAAAAATGCGCAAAATGTCCTTGTGATTGTTTTCTTTCCTGCTCTTGCTACTGCTAGGTTTGCATCTCTTTTTTTTTTTGATACGCTTGCATTAATTTTATTCAAATTGCTGAAGTGCAACGAATTTCATTATGAAACAATAAGCCAAGATATTTTTTTATTTTACAAAATAATAAAAGGACATATATAATCATTATCTACTGTGTTGAAAAATATATATATTGTGTTTTGTTGTGAAGTAATTTGTATGGTTCGTGTGCGGTAAAGGATAACAAAAGGCTTACTGCAGCTGCAATTTACTTAATTTTTCAAGGATATATTTACTTAATGAACGCTATCAAAAAAAGAAAAGAACAAAACTAAGAAAACTATAAAGTATATTAAGTAGCAAATGTAACACGCTTGGCTACTAAAGCATCTGCTTGTTCTCAATAATAAAAATAAAAATGTATTAATTTTCTTTTTTTTGAAAACAATCAAAAAAGAAACTCCCCCTGGACTTTGAATACTCAAAAAGATTTTCCATGAAATTTATAGCTTCCTTTGAAACATGGGATACTTAAAATTTTACTACTTATATTAAGTAGGAAATTTAACACCTTAAATAATGTCATAGATATTTAATTTAGTTAACTAGTGTTAAGAAGTATCGTTAGTTATTTCACGTTAACTTACATGTATGCATCCAAAAGTGTCAATTATCCTTAAAAAGGACGTCCTCATTTCAACGCTGAACGTGAAATATTGTTGCTTGCACATGTTGAATATTGTGTTGCATGGTAATTTGATGCTGATTGTTTACATTGACATGTCAACAACTGACTGCTAAAAAAAAAAATAAAAATAATGAAACAGGATGCTTCAACTACAAGTACGAAATGCAAGTATTTGATAATGAATTTAGTGGAAAAAATAGAAAAAATAAAGAATGCACTTATTAATTTTTGTTTTAAATAAATATAGTAAGAAGTAAATAGAAAATTTGATATGGTGGATGGAGACTGAAACGGATTTTGTTTTAACTCTTTCATGCCCAATGTTGCGTATATGCAACATTCACTATTATGTGGCATAAATAAGCTGTTTAACAAATTTTACTATTAATGCTATTTTTATTCGGTTCTGTTAGGTATTCTTCATGTTTTCTGATTGCCGAACATTTGTAATTTCTTGCTTAAGTAATTTGTTTTTGAAGTCCAGAAAAAAACCTGAGTGGAAAATTTTGTTTTAAAATGTTTTGTAAATTTTCTTTAGCAAATATGTTTATAAAAGATATGAAAGAATATGAAAATCAAAAAATTGGAGGAATCGGATTTTCCAGTGGTTGTCTACAGCTCCATAGCCATTATTTTCAACCTTTAATAACGGACAAACAAATCATTATAGAAACATAAAATTTGGTGTCATGATTGTGGAAGAACTAAGTAACCATAATTTCAAAACAAAAGGTTTCTATCCAGCCTCATTAAAATTTGGGCGTCAAAGGGTTAATCCTGAAACCATAGAAAATGAATCTGACATTTGATCGTGAAATTTTTCAGCAAAAAATTTATGAAAGACTGAAACTTTCTCCACCAGTTGAAGCTAGGTTAGGTTAGAGTGGATGTCCTATGATAATAGGACCTACTTAGACCAATAAGGCCCGTTGTAATACCACTTGGCTTATACACAATTCCCTAATCTTACATTGAACTTTGTTGTGGTTCTCTAAACTGTAGAATCCCTGATGCCAGCAGTAAGTTGGATAACTTAAGTAAAGTTGAACCATTTTGTGGTTTTAATACACCTATCTAAATCTCTGATGTCAGCAGATTCGAGGTCAGCAAGATTGCTGTAGAAGGGTTGACCTAAAGATTTTAGTATGCATGTAGCAAGCGCTGGACAGTTACAAAGAAAGTGGAGAGTAGTTTCCTCCTCTTCCTCGTCTAGGCAGCTTCTGCCTATCATTTGATGGTAGCCCCAATCTGCTGGCATGTCTGCCGATTGTCTGATCGTGTCCAGTGATTATTGCTATAGTGTTTGCTAAGAGAGGGTCTATTTAGCGAAGCTAGAGAATTTGACCTTTTTGGGTTGTAGGAGAGCCAAATTAGTTTTGTGTGAGAGCACGTGTACGTTTCTCTCCACCTTTTGTTAGCTATGTTAATCATTTGGCTATATATGCTCAGTTTGCAGGGTGCCATAGGCATACCTGGGTCTACGCGAGAAGTAGGGAATGTTGTGCCTAGCCTTGCCAGCTTATCGGCTTTACAATTACCCGGAATGTCACTATGACCTGGTACCCAATACAGGTGTACCTTGAAATGCTCAGATATCTCATTTGGGGATAGTCGGCATTTGGAGACTACTTTGGAGGTAGTAATTACACTATTAAGTGATTTAAAGGCCGCTTGGCTATCCGTGAAGATTTAAATATCACATGGTGATAATTTACTGCACTTCAGCCAGTCAGCTATTTCTTTAATCGCCGTAGGCAAAAAGATTTTTGAATGTCCAGACTGTTTTCAAAGATACTTCCTCTCCGTCTCTACCGTCCAGTTTGGACCCAATCGTAATGAATGAATTTACCAAGCTGAACTGATCCCTGAACTGAGCCCATTCCTGTCTGGTGGGAATATGCGCGATAAATTTATTATCAAAAGAGGGCTAAGCAAGTGTGTAGTCGATATTCTTGAGAATTGAGCTACTCGTATCTAATGTAATATACTAGAATGTCCGTAGCTAGAGTTGGTCCATGGTGAGACTGAGATGTTTAATCTTATGGCCGCAGTTTTTGCTGTATATTTTCCCGCGATATCCATTGGAAGCAGGTGAAGCATGGTTTCTAAGGCTTTGGGAGGTGTAGTCCTGAGTGCCCCTGTTGCCAGTAGACATCCAGTTCTCTGCACCTTGGCCAAATGCTCCTTTTCAAGAGATGTCCACGAAACCATAACACCATAAAGCAGTATAGGTCTGACTACAGCTCTGTAAAGCCAGAGAACTACTTTAGGTTGTAAACCCCACCTTCTGCCAATGGCTCTTTTGGAAGAATAGAGCGCCATTGAGGCTTTTTTCACACTGTCTTGAATGATTTGTTTCCAGTTTAGTTTCCTGTCTAGTATAAGGCCTAAGTATTTGGCTTGCTCTGCAGGTTACAGTGGGACCTCTTTAAGTATAAGTGGGTCAAATGAGGGTTAAAGCTTATGTTTGTCTTTTTTTTTTTTGGAATAAATATCTCAGTTCCTGAAACTTCTGCATTCGCCTTAACCCAGTAATGCCTAGCTGGTGCCATATGGCACCTTGGCGCTGTGCCGTTCCTGAGCCAGGTTAAAAAAAACAATTTTTTTCTCAAGTAACTTTCTTGATCTGTGTGTATCTACTTTGGTTTCCGCTCGTCTTTAATGGGTTAAAATTATTGAAATAAACTGAGAAGAGCTTGAAAAGTTCCAAGTTAATGAACTATATTTTTTTCATAATAAAATTTGTAAGAATACTCCAAAAACTGTGAAAATCTGTTCATAAGCTTGATGTTCAGTCCAAAAAAGGAACTCGCCCCTTCCCTCAGACTTCATACTTTAACCCTCAAAAGCCTAAGCTATGAAATGTGCTCACCGTAAAATGAAGAAGCACATCTGTGCATACAGAAATATTTTCTTTACTCCCTCACATTTCCTTCTAAGTAGAAATGGCATGTTTGCAATATTTTTTTATTTTAGTTTTCCCCATTTTCGTGTTTTTTTTTTTTTTTTTGCAACAACCAACAGTTTGCGTGAACTGTCAAAATGACATTTGAATTGCAACACACACACACACACACTCACACACACAGACACAGAAACTTTTAACTGTATGTATTGTGCATTATGTACAAGCACAAGGGGCATACCACAACAAGACAGAGCGACAGACCGACAGACGGATAGGCAAGCATGCACTGCCGTTTCTGTCTGCCTGCCTGCTTGCCTGATGTATCTTGTCTAACAGTTAATAGTTTTTCTGCACTATATATCTCAAAAATGTTTTTTGGGGGAAAAAATATTTACCCAACAATTTGAAAAAATTCATTGCAAAAAAAAAAAAAAAAAAAACAGAAGAATGAAGAATGAAATCCCAAGAGTTTTTTTCTCTCTCAAGTAATAGTAGCAGCATTTTCACTTATGCTGTCAGTTTCACTAATGCTACAAGACGAGCTGCTACTGCTGATGACGAGAAAAAAAGCATTGGTGGAAAGCAAGCAAGAATGCAAGTTGTGTTGCTTTGCTTTTGACAGTTACATAAATGCTGATTCCTTTTTTTTCAAACTTCTAATACCCACACTTGCTGCTGCCTGCCCGCTTCTACAATACATGGGCGTGCACTTTTTCACTACTGCTTCTACTAAGTACTAGAAAACGCTCTTTGCTTTTCTCATTCTCATACTTTGGAATATCTTTGAACTGTGTGTACGAAATGTCAAATGTTTCAAGCGCTTCAATTTTTGAAATTTGTTATTTGTTGATTGTGAAAAATATTTTTTAACAAATTGTTTGCCAAAAATTGACACTAATGGAAATTTTTACTTTTAGTTTTTTTTTTTTTTTTTTCTTGATTTTCAACTTCATCAATTTTGGAATACAGTTTCTTTTTATTACGCAATAAAGTTTCGTATTGAAAAATTGTTTGTATAGTGCTAATTTTTTGCTATTCGTTCTATTTTGACAGCTGTCAACTGATATTATATAATTTTTCTACTAAAACTACATATATATACACACCTGCTCAAAATAATAGTTACACTTCATAACTATTCATTTTAACTCCTCTGCACAACTTTTTTTTGGAAATTTAAACGGTAAATTGCGGAGAAAATATAAACAGGATAATCTAGCAACGCTGTTGTCAACAAAATAGAAAGTGTAAATCCTCAATATATGATTTAGTTGAACTTTCTGTAAATGAACTACAAATTGGCTTGCTCAAAATAATAGTTACACCTACAAGTGTAATTTAAATTTAATACATTTTAATAAAAGTTAATGTTACATTTTTTTCGGATTTTTTTTTAAAGAACGGTAAGCTTTCTCTAATATTTTTCTAAAACGACATAAATTAATAATGAAAATTCTTATTTATATGGGTCGTAAATCACATCGTACCGACGAAAAACCCACGATCGGTTTCCAACCTGAGAAAATATGGGGAAATTTCTTCGGTGCATGGGTGAACTTACTAACATATCCCATAATTTTGTCAGAAATGTGATAAAAAAGAGAGAAAATCGAAGGTAGGCCTTCAAAAACGAACACAACGCTTGATCGACATATAGTCACCTAATGCAGAAAGGACCCATTTAAATCATTAAAGGCGATTGCAGTAAAAATTGGAAACGAGGTTAGTGCTGAAATAATTTGGTGCCGGCTATAAAAAGTCAACCCACCAGAATGAATAGCCAAAAAAGTTCCCTTAACGCAAAAAAAAAAAATATTGTATATGAGGCTAAACTATAAAAAAAGGACCACGAAAATTGGTAAGGACCTGAAAGCAAAAAACAATGAAGAAATATTTTATGGTGTGACGAAACTAAGGTGAATCTCTTTGGAAGCGATGAAGAAAGGAATGTTCGATGCCCCAAAGGCAAAGATGTTTCATGTTTGTTTAACAAAAAAAAAAAAAATAATGAAGCATGGAGGTAGAAGTACTACGGTGTGGGGTGTTGCCTTTCATGGATATGTCCTATATACCTGGCAACAAATAAAATAACTGTCGCCGAATACAAGAAACAATTGGAAAATGTGATGCTACCCTATTCTGAGAAAAAAAATGCCTTTGAGTCCATTAGCAATATAACGACCCAAAGCACATCCCATGCTGGTAAAAAAAAACACTTTGAGGACCATTAAGTCGATTTGTTGTTTAGTCCCCGGACTTGAAACCGATAGAAAACTTGTGGGGAGAGTTGAAAAACAAATTGTCCAAGCAAACTTTTTCAAAACAAGCAGCAGTTGTGACAATTTGTTCGAAAAATGTGGTACGACATACTCAAGCAATCCTGTCAGACTTTAATCAACAGCATGCCGAAAAGAATCGTGAAAGTAGTCCAACATGGGGGTGGATATACAGGTTATTAGATAAATAATTAAAAATATATATACAAAACTATTCTTACCGTTGCTAATTTTTTTGTGGACCACTATGGACAATAGACGAACTAGACAGCTACTCAACCTTAGCAGAAACTCCATCAGCATTACGGCTTCGGTGCTCACGGGACACTGCATAATGGGGAGACATGCAGTCCTCCATTTCGTGTGCGAATGCCCATCCCTGGCCAGGAGGAGACTAAAACTCCTGGGCTCACCTTTCTTCACTAGTCTGTCCGAGCTATCATCCGTAAATATATATAGCCAGATTCATTATGGAATCCTCATGGTTCTCCAATCCGTAAATGGGGGAGTCGCGCCGTACTGTGGTATCACAATGAGCCTAAATGTGGAGGCTGCCACTCCAACCTAACCTAACCTAATTTTTTTGTACTTTTCTATAAAGCATAAGTGTACCTATTTTTATGAGCAGGCTGATTTAGGCAAAATAAATATTTATCGATCTCAACTTTTATACTTTACACTATATATTAAAGAAATTATTATTTATTTTATATGTATAAAATCAAAGAAATAATGTGAGTTTGTTTTGTTTTGAAAATGTTAAATAAAAATAATTTTCTGTTTTGTTGAAGTTAGAATTCTAATGTGTAACTATTATTTTGAGCAGGTGTGTATATTTTTATAGTGCATTTATTTTACTGAATACAGTTTGCTTCTTTCTTTCGTTTTTTTTTATTTATAGAACTCATTTTTGTGTGTTTTTTATAAAACTCGAATTTATTGCAGAACTTCCTTCCGTCCGCATGACCCGCGGCATTTCCGTTAATGGCCTTTTCTTGTTGTTTTTTTTTTTTGGTTTCTTTATTTCGTATTATTTTATATTGAGTTTATTTTTTTTTTAATGAATTTCAATTCAACCAAAATTTCAATTCAAAACATACTTCCGTACTGGCATTGTATGTTTTTCGCCATTTTTTTTTTCATTTTGCAAACAAAAACGAAAATTTTTTAATACATTTTTTGGTGAAATATTAAAAATCAACAAATTTCATAAAATTAATTTTTTTTTTTTTATATATGACATAATTTTTGAGGTATTTGTGGTATAAAAATATAGAAATTGAATGGTATAAACACAACCAATTTTATGAACTTGTATAGAAAAAAATCTGAGGTTGGCTGCCGCCTCAACGACGCTACAAAAGATTCTATTCAAATTCTCTCAACTTCAGAATGTTTTCTCTCTTGTGAGAGGGGAAACGTTGCCATATTTTTCACAAAAAAACCAAGTGCTGCCAAGTATTAATCCGTAAATAAAAGTATTTTTTCGAGTTTCGCTTTGTTTCTTGATTATTTTACTGACTTTGAAGTAAATTTTTTCAATATCTTTATTTAGTGAAGATATTTGGAATCAAATCTGCAATTCTGGGTTATTTATCATAGAAGATTATCCCTTTGTGGGAATTGAACCTGAGGTAGCCGGTTCTTGAATCTAGCACTTACTCACGAGGCCACGGAAGTGGGATACAATTTCAAATATCAGTAGCTTATATAAGATATTGAAAGATTAAGAATTATCACTAAGATCACTGATGAGGAATCGTGGCGGATTCCGAAACGGCTGTCTGATTTGCCCGTCTCTATATACACTGTGGTTGTTATGACTACATATATACGTTCCTTAAGCCTGTTATACATTACCTAAATTAACTAAAAACATGGAACAGTAGTCAAGACTTTGAAAAATTAACGCTTAGATTTAATTTTCATGGTCTACTAAAAATATAATAAAAAATTTTAATTTATGCAGAAATTGTTTCAAATTGTTAAATCTTGCATTTCTCCTTTTATTTTTTGCCAATTGACAACATAAATAAAAAATAAGATAAGTTGTAAAAACAAAAATTAAAACCAACTGCTTCTGTTTGGTTTTTCTTTTACATATTTTTGACGCTAGAGGTTGACGCTCCTATTGTGTTTATTCTCTCAGAAGAAGTTGACGGCTTGAGGTTGGCTGCTTTGGTTGTGTTTATACCATTACAGTGTTTTACTTTTTTTCCACTAGTGTTTGCATATACAGTTATGGTATAAACACAACAAACACATAGAATTTTATGAACTTGTATGGAAAAAAATTTTTGAGACTTGCTGCCGCCTCAACGACGCTACACTAGATTCAATTCAAATTCTCTCAATCTCATAATTTTTTCTCTCTTGTGAGAGGGGAAACATTCCCATATTTTTCAAAAAAAAGCCAAGTGCTACCAAGTTTTAGTATGAAAACATATGCTTTTTTCTCTAGCTTTGCTTTGTTTCTTTATTCTATTGATGATTTTGCACAAATAAACGAAGTTAAAAGTTTTAGTTTATACAGGAATTGTTTCAAATTGCAGAATCTTAAATTTTTCCTTTTATTTTTTGACAATTGACAAAAACACAATAAAATGAATTGTAAAAACAAACATCAAATCCAATTGCTTTTGTTTAGTTTTTCTTTTACATATTTTTGACGCTAGAGGTTGACGCTCTTTATGTGTTTATTCCCTCTGAAGAAGTAGACGGTTAGAGGCCAGCTGCCTTGGTTGTGTTTATACCATTATAGAGTATTCTTTTTGTATGCTAGCGAGAGAACAGTATAACAGCGTGGAGAAATAATGAGAGAATTCTAGATTGTGAGAGTCAGGGCCGTAGCCAGAAATTTTTTTCGGGGGGATTTTCATTCGAAGAAAATATTCATAAATAATTTTTATCAAACTGATTTTTAAATACAATAAATTAAATCAATGATACATTTGATGGACAAATTTTCAGATTTTTTTTAATCTTAACTTAAAAAAAATCGCCAAAAGTGACAAAAAATTACCAGAAGAATCAAATTAAATTTTTTCAAATAAATATTATTCAATGTGCATTCTAGTGCATTTTTTTTTATCGTGAGGGACATAATTTCATTAACTCATTGACTTCCCACTACTGATGATGTACCCAACCTCAAAAAAATTACCAAAAATAGTAGAGGCTCATTTTTTTCAAATGATCATCATTGGGAATTTGAGCCATTATCAATGATAAGGAACCCGGATGAGATTGGCTTATATTCCCTAAATACGTGAAGTCACAGCATTCAGAGATCTTTCTAGTCGTGGTGCTCTGAGCAATAATCTGAGGTCAAAAACTTCCCATCATGTCTTATTTTACAAGGATCCGATAATTTTTTCTATTTTTATTAATTTTAAACTTTTCAAACTGATTCAGGACGAAACCTTAAATCAAAAACAGTTACTAACCCAGAAAAACTATGAATGCAGGAGTGCTCAGTATCACCTTCTATTTTTGAATCCGAAGTCAAACCTCATGTCGAAGAAAACAAATCGAATTTGATCGCTTAGTGTAACTAAGATTTCAAATTTATTTTTTATATTTGATTTTTAGAAAAAAAAAACTGATGGAAGTAAAAAATATCGTTAAATAGATTTTATTTTTACTTTTTTTCCATCCATTGGCAAATAATCTCAAAAATTAGCATAAAGTTTCCACGTTTCGGGGGGAGGGGTCAAAACCCCCAAAAGGCCATCCCCCCCTAAATACGGCCTTGGTGAGAGTAATTTATGTATCTAAGTCCGCTCTACTTAAAGTAGAGCAGTGGTCACCAGTGTTGCCAACACAGCACTTTTCTGGTTACATTGAGTGCTTTTTGAAAATTAAAACGCGACAAAAAAGTGAATTAGAGCTTAGCGGGTTTTTTCAATTTAAAATATATATGTTTTTTTAATTTTTAGCAATATTTTTATTTAAAACTTCCATGAGATAACAAAATTTAGATTTTTTTTTTTGGAAAGTCGTTTATCAACGTGTCTGTTTCCCCGCTAAATATGAACGTTTGGCAAAGCTAAACTAAGTAAAGTTTGATAAATTTTTACTTGCGAATTCTACAATCTGACGGAATTTTGTTTTCTTTTCATTTTACCTTTTTTTGGGGGCACCAAGTGTTGGCGAGACTGGCCAGCTTTCAAATTATTGGAATGGTTAAAATCTTTTTGCAAGCAAGAATTGAAATGCCCATCGCTGAAGTAGGGTGACTTGAGCGCTGAAGTAAACCACAATGATAATGCCTCTTTCTTCACAAATTGTGTAGAAAGCGGGTTATTAAGGCATATTCAACAAACTTGTTTGCTTGATATACGCTTTCTATTTCTTATAAGTATAAACTCTGATGGATCCAAGAAAGAATTTTATGAATAGCTCACACTTCCTCCCCTTCGCCGCCCCCAACATTATGATTGTTTCTCCAGGAACGAACAACTGAAAAGCCTTTTCGCAACCTCTATATGCGACGGTGGGGCCCAAAGAATAGCACGCGTGCACAAGAGCATTTAAAATTTCACATGTGCGTGGCTCACTAAGTAATAGTAAAAAAGCTCCGCTGATCAGCAAGTACAAATATAAATTTTTTTAAGTGCACAAAGGCACACAAATGTTAATAAAAGAGAGGAAATTAGAAAAAATGAGAATAATTTGATTTATGCTCTCCAGAACTAAATTTATATCAAATCAAGAATTTTTTTTTTGAATTTTCATTTGTTGCTGTATTTTTATGTTTGCAATGTTAAAATTAATTAAAAAATCGTATATATGTTAAAAGGAGAAAAAAAAAACATTTTCGTAAAAGCAAAAAGAAAAAAAATAAAAAATTTCATACGGAAATGTGAAACGTGGAAAATACTGTGTCGGTGTAGACGGGATAGAAAACAGAAAGCAGAAAGAAGGGGGAGGGTTGTATGAGAATGAAGTTAAGAGTTGGTGTTGCGAATAATAAATGGCGGCCGCACGATTGCATGCAATACCTCCATAAGGGTAAAACAAGAGTTTCAAAAGTGCTCCTAACGCGCAACTTTGATGGTGGCACTGATGAAGCGGGTGGGGTGACATAATATCAACGGACATAATGTTACATGACAGTATATTCATTTCAAGGTGGCATAATGCCAATTGGCATTATGTCTCTTAATAAAGTCAAATCTTAAATGGACGTATTGTCAAATAAATTGACGTTATATCCGTTTCGTTATTCTAAATTGGTCGTAATGTCAACTCTCAGTTTTTGAAATGGACATCAAAATTTATTACTCTCAAGACAATCATTGCCAGTCATTTAAACTTTGTTACGCTCGCTATAGCAAACAAATGACATAACGTCAACTTAAAATGAAAAAATTGACATAACGCCAACTTTTAAGCGGCCATAATTTCAGTTATCTTTATTTCCATTGTCTAGAGGCATAATGTCAATTGGCATTATGTCTCTTTGAAATGGACATATGCGATTTCATTCTTTGTTAGAATATTTTATTGTCCACTGCCGTGTGAATCGTGCCGTACCGTTCAGTGAATACCTTGAGCTGAAATTTCTAACAAAGAAATTAACATTTTACTTCAGCCTAATTTGCAATTAAACTTCAAGTAGTAAAACTTGAATAGTTACTGGGTTCAGTCGAGTTATTTTAGTTACAATTGGAGTACAATTTTGGCTTACGATTTCGGTTATGCCGTGCCGTGCTCAGTAGCGTGGCGTGCTCTGTAGCAGGGGCTATAGGGGCTGAAGCCGCTATGCTGGACGTGCCAATAGGATGCACGTTACAGTTCAACTGGTAATTAAATACATTCAAACTGCATTAAATCCACAATTTCAACCCCAGCTTATAAATGTCTTACTTTTAGAAAGCTTGATAATGGTCTAGTTTTTGGATTGAATTTTGTACTGAATTTTAGTCTGATATTGGTTTAACTTCTCCGTATTTGGTCTGAATTCTGGTTTGATTGTAAGTCAGAATTTTGTTTTAATCCATGTTTGGTCCAAATTTTGATTTGCTTTCCAACATTTGCAGACCAGCGTTTGATCTGATTTCTGGTCTAAATTTCGGTTTGCTTTAAATTTGTACTTGGCGTCTTTTTAGCCTCAGTTTTAGTCTAACTCTTAGTTTGAGTTATGGTTAATATTTTCGCCTGAATTGGCTTGATTTTGATACTATTTTAGTCTGAATTTCGATCCGAAATTGGTCTGGATTTTGTTTTAAAATTTGGTCTGAATTCGTCTTGCGTTTTGTCAAGTTTTTGTTTAATTTAGGTTAAAATTTTAGGTTACTTTCGTTCGGTATTTGGTAACCTTTTGGCCTAAAGTTTTGTCTAACTATTGGTGGTGGTCTAAATTTTTTTTTGAATTTTGGGATGAATTTTAAACTTATTTTGGTTTTGATTCGGTCTGAATTTTGGGTTTTTAGTTTGAGTTTTGACCTGAATTTGATCTCCGATTCCGATTCGTGGTCTGAACATTGTTTTATTTTAACCGGTTGTTGCCGGTACTCCAAAGAGTGAACGGATCTCGTTGAAATTAAGATGAAAATGTATTGGTTTTTTGGTCAAATTAAGATATATTTACATTTAAAGTAATGTATAACAGGCTTAAAGAACGTATTTAATTTTTCATAAAAATAAAGTGCTTTGTTATGGAGTTGTGAGATCGTAAACTCACCACCAGTGATATGAATATATATTTTGAAAATTCGTTTAAAGTACTATCCAAATCAACTGTTGTCTTAATTTAATTTTTTTTTTGGGGTTTTTGTTTCGACCAGAAATTACTCAAGAAATGTATCAAATTGTTTTATCAAAATTTTTTCTCAAAAGAAATTAAAATTTCCTTCAAAAAGTTTTCTCAAAATAGATCATTTAACAATATAAATCCATCAGAAAAGTCATAATCAAGATTTAAATCTGAATTTGGTCTCATTTTGATCTACATAGATTTTTGATTTTAATTTGGTCTCATTTTGATCTAAATTTTTTATCTGAATTTGATTTCATTTTGATCTAGATTTTTGATCTGAATTTGGTCTCATTTTGATCTAGATTTTTGATCTGAATTTAATCTTATTTTGATCTAGATTTTTGATCTGAATTTAATCTTATTTTGATCTAGATTTTTGATCTGAATTTGGTCTCATTATGATTTAGATTTTTGATCTGAATTTGGTCTCATTTTGATCTAGATTTTTGATCTGAATTTGGTCTCATTTTGATCTTGATTTTTGATCTGAATTTGGTCTCACTTTGATCTCGATTTTTGATCTGAATTTAATCTTATTTTGTTCTAGATTTTTGATCTGAATTTTGTCTCATTTTGATTTAGATTTTTGATCTGAATTTGGTCTCATTTTGATCTAGATTTTTGATCTGAATTTGGTCTCATTTTGATCTAGATTTTTGATCTGAATTTGGTCTTGGTCCGGGTTTTGGTCGATAGTGAGTCTAATATTTATCTTTCAATTAAGTAAAATCAACCCGGCCCCCCCTTGCCTCCCCCCCACCCCCAAACCCAAACCCTAGAACCACCACTGCCCGTACTTGAAGTAACTCTAGGTTTTTAGCAATACATATCCTAGAAGGGATCAGTTTACATATGAATTTTTTAAAGTTTTTTTTAACTGAAAAGTGCGTGCTTCTGAAATGCTACTTAGAATTAAGTATAAGAAAACTGCGCATTGAATGCATTTCATTTTTTGAAACGCTTATCAAGCTATTGGGTATATGCAAGTATATATATACATAGAAATTGTGTTATATTTCGCTATACCACTAACAGATAATTTACTGCATGCTTTTCAAATATTTTTACATCTATGTATATGTTTATATATCTACATATAGTATATGAATGTGTTTGTGTGTGTGTGTGTGAATAAAAACGGATATAGAAACAGAAACCGGAAATGCGCTAGAAAAATGAACTTTGTTTAAATAATATACATAAACACAAACAAGTGCATGTTGCATATTTATGGTTTTGTGAATGTATGTGATTTCGTAAAGGAAATTCAAGTGCAAAAACACATACACACTGATACAGTAGTGCAACAATAACACCAATTGTACTGGTATATGTGCAATACAATAGCAGCCAGCACACGAACTACCAAAAAGTAAATCTACTAAAATTTATGTGTAAATTTCCTTTTGTAAATTACAAAAACAAAAATTTTAAAAAATTCACCATGAATGAAAAATATAAATGTATTTTTATTAAATTTACTTTAACTTAAAATTGATTTCATATTTATGGAAATTATACCACAGTGGGGAAACAAAACATAAAAAAAAAAAAAGGAAAAAAAAACTGATAAAATTTTTTTTTTTTTTTTTTGCAAAATTCAAACGTAAATCGCGTTATTTTAATATACAAAATTTTTTTTTTTTTTAAATGTTTGAATATGTGTGTACATGTACGTGCAACTGCAGCACCATCAACATCCTTGGGGTAATAGTTTTCTACAGTTCTACGGTTTACGCTCGTATATTTGTATCGCCGTATATTTCTTTCTTTTATTTTTTTTTATTTTTTTTTATTTTTTTTTTGCTTTTTTACAATGTAAAATTTATTATTTACAAGTGTTTTTTTGTATTATTACTCATTCTTGTCGTTGTGTTGGTTAATTTATATACCCAGTTGAACTTTGGATGATCGTAGGAGTAATTATTGAGCGCTCCAAAGCGAGCAATCGATTATTCCCTATTGCTCTAGAGCTCTTGCATTTTGTACTCCTTTTTAACATTGCATGTCCTAGGGTCGCTGTACCCTAGTGGTTAGTGTGTTGGACTGCTACGCAGAGGTGCCCGGGTTCTTATCTCGGCACGCTCAAAAATAGAAAATAAAAATTTTTCTACATGGCACCACCTCTTGGCTGGCAATGCCAAATACATACGTTTCGTCTTTCATTATACAACATGAATATTTTTGTATGAAATTCGTTTTTAATTTCCGAACCTTACTTTTGGCGTCTAAATTTTTTGCAGCATTTCTGTCTGGAACTTTTTGGACTTTGTATGTTTTCAAACCTGCATTGGCTTTAACTTTTCGCACCAAATAGTCAGAGCACTGGGCTAACCGGGCAGCTTTTTTAACAGATGTGTTTGGAGATATTTTCAATATGCTTTCTATTTTCTTGGCTTTACCAATATCATGTGGTCCTTGTTTTCTTCCCGACCGAGGTTTCCTATCGATGGTCAAATTCTCCTAAAACTGTTTAATAACATTGAAAACAGTTTGACGGCAGACTTTCAATTCTTTGGCCAATTTTTTGTAGGACTAATTTGGATTTTTTTTGAAAATTTTTAATAATTTTAAAACGTACTTCTTTGTCGTCACTCATTTTGATCAAACTCACAATAAATCAACATAAATCAAATAACAACTGACATATTTTTGAAAGATAACTAGATAAAAGAAATTTTTAAATTTTACACCCAAAAAAAATTATTAGGTAAAACGTGTGTTAAGATTTTTTCAATCTCACTCCTTATAAGTAATTTCAACTTTTCGAGGTGGTTTAAAATATATCACACTATACATAAAAAGTTATGCTGGGCAGTTTTTACCCTACCTACCGTAAAGGGTTAACTGGACAAGAGAGAGTAAGATATACAAATTTGAACTTCTCAATCAGGCTGTCTTTGGTTATCATTATTTCTAAAAATAGACCATATGAAGTTATGAAATTGTGTTAGTGAAATTCAAAAATTTTGTTAATTTTGCTCGTTTATCCCTCATTAATCGTTTGAGGAGTACTCAATGTTTGTGCAACTGGGTACGAACATACACAGATACACACACACATACAGTTGCATATGCACTGCACTTGCAGTTACTTTAGATCTTTTTGCATTTTTTTCCAACACATAAAGTTATTTAAAAATTGCAAGGCATCGTTATTTTTTATTGTTTTTTTTTTTTTTTAAATATTTTTGCCCCTACCTCCCCGACTATTTTCGCATTGGTATTATGATTTGTGTTTGCATGTGGTCTCGGTCTCTGGTCGCTACGTTGGTTGTGTAAATATTAAGTCAATGCTGTGTTTATATAGAGAGTCGAGTCCTCTGTATAAAAGTAGAAAAACAGAAAACAGGAGAGTAGCACATGTTGTTGTTGTTGGCTGCTATTGCTGTTCTTGCATAAAGTTAATAAATTTTATTTGAAAGAAAAAAAAAAAGTATATATATAGAACAGTAAGGCAAATGGAAACTAATAATTTAAACACGTGTATTTTGTAATTGTGCCAGTTGTGCCGCCAAAAAGTATGCAATTATTTATTTTTAGTTACTTTAAGATGACAATTTTTCAAGTGTAGGTGACTTTATTCTTTATTTCTACTGGTTTTTCATTTATTTATTAATGTTCTGGCATTTGAAGCAGATGTTAAAAACTTTTACGTTTTGTATTTCTTTGTTAGAAAACTTGAAGGAAAGAGAACCATCTTGAAAACGGCGAAGAAAACGAAGGAGATAAACTAGAAAAATGGAGAAGAAAAATTTGTCACATATTTGTGAAGATAAATTTGATATACTTGCTGTGGAGAAAAACTGGACCAGTGATTGAAAAAAAAGAAGCTGTAGGGAGAAACTAGAATCAAAATTGACCGCAAGCACAACGCAAGGCGTAAAAAAACTGGGCACTATAAAGTGCCCAGACATATACACCCTGGAAAGTTAGTGATGAAAAACTTGAAAAACTATGGAAAAAACTTGTTAAAATGGGGGAAAAAAAACTTGAGAAATGAGGAGAAAAAATTGAGGAATAGTGAAAAATTACCTAGATGAAAGGAAAAGCGGAGAACTTAGGGGAAAAACTTGAGAAAGAGCATAAATAATTCTGAAAACGGAGGAAAAAATCTTGAGATACGTTCGAGGAAACAAACCTAAGAAAAGCGAAGAAAATTTTAGAAAACCCAGGAGAAAACTTAAGAAGCGGTGGAGAAAAACGGAAAAACTGCAAAAGTTGGTTGGTTGACTGGTTGGTTAAGGTGGCTGACCCAAAACAGACCCACTGTGAACCACAATTAGCGCCATAGCGCTGTTTTGAAATCACTTTCTCACCAAACTGGAATTAACGTTGGGCTCTTACTAAACCCATCCTAGCAGATTCTTTGGATTGACTGCCGTGCAATCGGATAAGTTATCAAGGAAATACTTTCTCAAGAACCTATATTTTGTCCTCGACAAGCCTGGACATTCACAAAGAAAGTTGGAGATTGTTTCTTTTTCTTTAAGTTTCCTCAACTTCTGCAGTGGGTGTTAAAAAGGATGCGCAGTTTCTCTGCGTGGGTACTTATACACCAGTGGCCGGTGTAGGCTGCTCTTAACCTAGCAGTGTCGGTACGATCATAAGTTAAAAACTCGCGAGATCTATTCTCATTATATGAGGGCCATGTAGCACGTGAGGTAGTGCAGGTTGTTAGTAAGTTGCACTTCCGACTAGCCAGTTGAAAACAGTGCAGGTACATGCCTCTTTTGACGACTCTTAAGGGAACTAGAACCGGTACCCCTAAAGACTCGTCAAGAGAAGCTCCTGAGCGAGCTAATTCAATAGCTTTCTCATTCCCTTCAATATTCTCATATGGCCAGGAACCCAGATGAGAATGATGTCAGCATAATGATTAAGCTCGCTCAGTGCCTTCCTGCACTCCTTAACAAGGTTTAATTTTATGGTGATGCGAATTGCGGAGAAAAACTAGAAAAATAGTGATGAAGAGAGTTGGAAAAACTTGATAAAATGCGGGAAAGACTTGAGAAACGGAGAGAAAAACTTGAGAAATATGTAGAGAGAAACTTAACTCATATCGTTCCAACGTTCGATGAATTAAACAGCAACTTTGAAAATTCGTCAAAAATATTGGGAGTATGAATGTATAAACTCGTATTTTTTTCGTAATTTCGACATTTATTTTGAAAAAGTGATTATAAATTTATTCTTTAAAGTATTGTCTATCGTTAGCCACAATCTTTTTCCATCTTTCTGGAAGCATACGGATTCCGCTTCGAAAGAACTCCTCATCTTTTGAGGCTATCCACGAATCGACCCATTTTTTTAGTTCTTCGAAAGAACGGAAGTGCTGTTCAGCCAGGCCATGTGTCATCGATCGGAACAAGTGGTAATCAGAAGGAGCAATGTCTGGAGAATACGGCGGGTGGGGTAGCACTTCCCATTTCAGCGTTTCCAAGTATGTTTTTGCTTGCTTTGCAACATGCGGCCGAGCATTGTCGTGCTTCAGAATAACTTCGTCGTGTCTATTCTCATATTCTGGCCTCTTATCCTTTAATGCTCGGCTCAAACGCATCAATTGTAGTCGGTAGCGGTCGCCAGTGATCGTTTCACTCGGTTTCAACAGCTCATAATACACGACAGCTTTTTCATATCCCACCAAATATACAGCATGAGCTTGGATCCATGGATGTTCGGCTTTGCCGTTGATGTTGATGCATGTCCGGGCGGTCCCCATGATTTTTTACGCTTTGGGTTATCGTAACGTATCCACTTTTAATCGCCAGTCACAATACGATGCAGAAAACCCTTTCTTTTCTGTCGTTCAATCAGCAGTTCACATGTGAAAAATCGTCGTTCGACGTCTCTCGGCTTCAATTCGTACGGCACCCAATTTCCTTGCTTTTGAATCATTCCCAATGCTTTTAATCGTTTAGATTTGATTTTGCAATGATTCGCACTGTTTCACGGTTTACTCCCACTTCCTTAGCGATTTTTCTCATTGAGCGCCTTGGATTTCGCTTGATTTGTTTACGAATTTTTTCTGTTAAACCAGTAGTGGCAACTGTTGAAAATTTTCCCCGGTCTCTATCTTCAAAACCCCCAGTTTCATTATATCGAATAATAGCTCGGTCTACCGTACGACTTGACAAATTTAAAGCCTTTGCAATTTGACGGCTACTATAATTTGCCAAATGAAATTTCATAATTTCACGACGAATATTTTCCTTGTCCATTTTTATGGAAATTTCAAAATGTAATAACAAAAATTCAAATGAAATTAAAAGCAAAGCCAATGATGAATGAATTTGCTTTTTAAATTAAAGTAACAGTAAATGGCAAAGCTTGCTGCAGAGTAGTAAACTTGCGTCACTTTACAATTGTCACCCTGTATAATTTGATAGATATGGTTATTTTTAAAGGCGAATCCCAAGGGTCTGTAAGACCAGTTCGCTTCCTGAAGGGATACATTCTCATGAAATTCATTCGTTTAATCGTTAATTTTATTTAATTTTATTCTCATTTAGTTAGAATAACTTGATTTACAAATAAAGGAAAATTTAAAAATTGAGAAATTTTTTAAATATATCTGGCAGCTAGTTTTGTTTTATTTAATTAATGTTAATAATGAATTTTCACCTGAGTATTTAAACACTTTTTCTTTACAGACAAGTTATTAATTTATCTTTTACTCGAATTAAGTATAGAACCTAAAAGATTCTAGTTTTTAGCATAAAGTCTTTTCACAAATTTTATCTTATTTAATGTGTTTATCAAATAACAAATCAAAGCTTTCCAATGAGAAATTATATATTCATCTATAAATCAAAAAGAAAACTTCCGCACTCATTCACATGCACTTTTGGCATTTCTTAAACTTTTCTTTCTCTGCTTATTTACGTATGCACATAATTTAAATATTAAATATGCAAAATGTACATTTGAGCATTTTGTTAATTAAAATAAATAAACTTCCGGTCTGCATGTCTGATGAGTGTTTTCTAGTAAGTAAATAAGGCAAATACGTGGAAGGGGAAACAAACAGCAACCACACAAGCAAAGATTTGCAATTGAAAAATTCACAGTTTTTGGGTTTCAAAGGAAATCATTTACGCATCACTAATACATATACAAATATTTGCAAATGCATACAGACCCCTTACTTTAGCGAAAATAATTCAAGATTTATTTGCTTTATGCTAAAGGGCGGGAAAATCCAAGGACAAGTTTTTAATATCAATATTAAGGAATTTTTACTGTTTGTAAGTTCTCTAAATTACCAAACTGTGAAGTACAAAATCCCTGACATGAAATCCCTAACAAATACAAATATCAGCACATTATCTAAAATTAGGAGAAAAGGAATTAGCGTGTTAACTTAGAAAGGAGAAGCGAAACGCTTGTTTTGGATATTGGCTATCTCAAGGTGAAATTTCTTTTTCCGCGAGTCTGGTGTCCCACACATTTTTTATTTCTTACCATTTTCTGGGATTTTTCCCATTTTAAGTATACGAAGTCTGTGATTTTATGCTTAACACTCACACATACACCGTTAAATATATTTGCAAAAGTGCACTTCCTTTTGATTTGCTTTGCTCCTTTCCTCCTGCTAAAAGTTATTTACACACACATTTCTATTTATTTACAAAACAGCGAAGTGACTGTGACATGCAGCTGAGGGGTCGCGTGCTGCCACACAACACACAAGTGTATTTGAGTTAAACTCATCATTACTATCGTCCTCCTACAATCTCCATCTCATCTCATCATCATTGTCCTCATCAACATGAGCGTCATACTCATCGTCATCATCTTGAAGCTCAGCGTTCACCAGCTTCAACCTTTTTCTTTTTCTTCTCTTTTTTTTTATCAACAAAACATTATCGCTTTGCGTAGTCGTCGTATTCGTTGGCGCGATGTCAACGTTTGTGTATATAGTTTACAACATTGTCGTGGATTAAATTTTGTCATCAACTTCAATCTTTGTTATTTTGTTGTTGTTATTGCTAGCTGCTGTTGCTTCTGCTTCGACTTCTGTTTTGGGTAGCGTATGCATATTATACTCTTGGAAAAATGATAGTGAAAGTGAGGTATAAATATTTTTGCATTTGAAAGTATTCGAATTTTTCTATAAAAAATGTTGCGTAAAAAGATGGTGAAAAAGTGAAATGTAGAGCGTAATCAAACATCATACCAGATATGTTAAAACTAAGTTGGAAACCAAAATGACAACCAAGTTGGGAACTAAGTTAGAAACCAAAATGACAACTAAGTTTACAACCAAGTTGGAAACTAAGTTGAAAACCAAGTTGGAAATTAATTTGAAAGTTAAATTGAAAACGAAGCAGAAAACCAAGTTGATAACCAAGTTGGAAACTAAGTTGACAACCAAGCTAAAAACCAATTTGGAAACTAAGTTGACAACCAAGTTGGAAACTAAGTTGAAAACCAAGTTGGAAATTAATTTGAAAATTAAATTGAAAACGAAGCAGAAAACCAAGTTGAAAACTAAACTGAAAACTAAAACGAAAACAAAGTCATGCTATGCATTAAATTGAAAAATTATTTCTATTCCAAAACAAAACAAACGGATTTCTATTATGAATTCTGCTTGAACTACAACCAGTTCATAGAATATCAGGTAAAGTAACTGATTATTTTCATTAGCTCTATTTGAAATAATACCAGGTGATGAATGTAAAACAAAAAACCTAATCGGTTTTTTTTCTACAAATGGAAACTTTTGAAAACGAGCAGAGACGGGACGAATGCACTTAGGGTAATGGGGGGTCGCTCAGCCCGAATCCGTGGTCGGATTTTTTTATTTTTATTGATAGATCAAGAAAGTTAACTTGAGAAAAAAATTATTTTTTAACCTGGCTCAGCGACAAGGTGCCATATGGCACCGCTAGGCATGACTGGGTTAAGCTAACAACGAGATAAAAGTGAACGATGATAACGAGGATGAACAAAATTTAAAAAAAAACAAATTAATTAAAAAACAAATTTTTTAAAGTTAAAAAATAAAAAAAAATCGAAAAAAAATTTTCGATTTTTTTTTTGGAAAAATTAAAAAAAAAAAATATGAACTGAAATCGAAAATTTTTTTTTTGGAAAAATTAAAAAAAAAAAATATGAACTGCATTTTTAAGTTTTTTTTTTTCAATTTTAAAATTTTAAAACTGATGTCAATAAAAAATTGCGACGTAGCAGAGCAAAACAGACCACGGATTCGGAGTCAGCGACCCCCATTACCCTAAGTGCATTTGAACCGTCTCTGCTTATTTTTGGCAGTTGAACAGTGTTTTTAGTATGGAAAATTATTATAATAGGATCAGGTTATAAAATATACGCACAATGTCCAGTTGAAATAAAATCAGGTGACGTATCAACGCAAATCATATGGCAGCCCGAGACTACTTTTCGGGTTATTGCAGAGTCGAAATCTTGCAATTTTTTACATTTTAGACATATTATATTTATCTTCGAATTTATAAGATACTCAGCTCATGTTGAGATTTGAAACTAACTTTCCAGCTTTTAAATATTTGGAAAAAAAAGAAACTTACTACCAGTTTCCCCAGCTCGCATGCTTTGTCGAAATTTGTCGAATTACTTTCCTTGAGCGTATACGCTCAGTATGTAAACTATGTAAAGTTTATTTAACAAGAAGCGCAAGAAGGGTTGTAATCGTCATCGCCATCGTCATCACCATCAGCACTGTTATAGTTCTTAAGGAGGACCTTTCGTCAATGTGGTAGAGAAAGGATTAAACTTATGTTAAATATTCTGAGCAAAAGGAAAAGGGTTTCGTTTTTGGTATAGTAAGTAAGCACGCGTTTATGTTGGTAAACATTTGAGAACAGTTCAAAAAGGCAGACAAATATTATTTTTTCAGAGGAAAACTTAAGTAAATATTAGCAAACCAAAGATTGAGAGACAGAATTTTTGATTTCGATTTAAATTCGAAGTGTACTCCAAAAAAAAAAAAAACATATAAGCAACTCTCAACTCACCACAAGAACTCATATGGCACCTTTTTGCTTTAATAATTTTTTACTTTTTAACTACACATAAATTAATCAAAATGAAAAATGTTAATTTTATTTAAATTTGAAACGATCTTAACCCACACTAAACCGGAAAACAATTATGAAAATTATAATCAAATTAAAAAACAAGCAGCTGCCAAAAAAAGAAGTAAAACAAATGCATATTGGTAGACAACTTTAAATTAATATTCTAATATCCAACGAAAATCCAATGAATTCATATTCAACCCGAACTGACACTGCTCTGGTCATTTAAATGCAACATTGTTTTCTTTTTGTTGTTTTTCCCTAAATTTAGTATTACTCATAAAGAAGTATTTAAAAATTTAATAAACCCACAGTTCTCAAAAAAAAAAAAAAAAAAAACAATATCACACCTGCCAAAACTTGCTTTGAAATGTATAAAAAAAAAAACAAAAGAAGAAATGTTGTATGTTTGTAAAACCACGCCCACATGTGTAGTTGGTCTTTAGTTCTCATTAAAATTTATGTCTTAATTTGTTTTGTTTCGTGTATACTTATTTTCTTTTTTAAGTATTCTTTATTGAGTTATTATTGTTTTCGAATGAAAGCAGTAAAGTTTATAGAATGGAAGAGTTGAAGGTTTAGTGCTTCAGAGAATACAATGTAAAACTAACCGATTACTTTCAGCAGTTCAATTTGAAACTGGATCCAGTCATAGCATATAAAAACCAACAAAAACCCGTTAAATTCAATGAGAACTTCTTGAAATAAAAGCAGATAATGAATAATATTTTAAGCAGGACCAGTTTATAGAATACCCAACCAAAAAAACCGATTACTTTTATGAATTCTACTTGAAATGAAAAAAAACTATAACACATAAACCAAAGCAGTCGATTCTTTTTTTGAATTCTAGTTGAAATATAACCAGGTCCATAGTAAACAAAGCAAATATTTACAAGTTTTATGAATTCTATTTCGAATTGAATGAGATTATAAAATATGGAGTAAAGAAACTGATGATGAATTTCGTTTCAAATAGTATCAGGTCATAAAATATTAAATAAAGGAGCAATTTTTGTTTGTTTTGTACCTGCAGTAAAATCCGGTTATTCGAATAAAAACCGATTACTTTTATGAATTTTGATTGAAAATAAACCAGGTTATAAAAATCGATTATTTTCATGAAGAAAGTTTCATATAGAACCAGTTCATAGTATGCAAAACCAATTACTTTTATAAAATTTACTTGGAATACATTAGGATTATTTGTGATTCTGGAAGTTACCGTAGTTAATCGCCTCTTATGTAGCTCACATTGGAACTCCAGGCTTTAGTTTTTATTCAAATTTCAAAATCGACAACTTATCGGAATACTACTTCTGCATCAACCTTGATACATTTATAAACATGTTCAGGTCTTAGTCACCAAAGAATTCAGAGTAAATTTAAGTGGAAAAATTCTACAATGTCCACCGCAGATACTCAAAATTTTTCTATAGCGAGCTGCACAGAAAGGAACTCACATGATCCTCTGTAAATCTCAAACACAAAAAGAATGAAGCTGGCTCTTTTTCTATCAACCTAGCCCACTATTCTAAGCACCCTCCATCTTCTATCTGGAACCTAATCTTGTCACTATCTGCCAATATAAAAACAAGATTAGATTAGATTCTGTTATGAATTTTTTATCATTTTCGATTGATTTTTGGCATGAACTTTTTATTTTAATTTCCTTTTCATTTTACTGTTTGAGAATCCATAGTCTCAACTAAAGTTTTGACTTGGTTTTGAACTTTACGTATATTTTTGTCTTAACCCTTTCGGTACCATGGTGACACCGGTGTCACAAGATTAATTTTTGCGATTTTTCAAAAACTATCCAATAAATTTTAAGAGTTTTTGGAAAGAGAATTGATGGTTCTTTAATTTCCGTTAAAAAAATTTGCAAATATTTATTTGGTAACGGTACTGTAGCTGATCCATTTTTACAAGATTTGTCCAAATACACCAAACTTTTAATATTTGGTAAGAAAAACCATTAACTCAAACATGATTTCTCATATTTTTAAATTTTTGTTAACTTTTTTGGAAATACTAGTTTTGCTATGGGTCACCGGTGACCCTAAAATCTTCAAATAACCTTTTACAATCAAATGGGGGTCAAAGAATGCGAATCTGGACTCGGTTTTGCTGTATCGGTTTTAGTTTCCTTATGGTCAAAAAAGGGTTAAGTGAAAAATTAGTACTAAGTTACTTTGTCTATTTTAAAAAAAAAATATCTAATAAAAATATACAGAAAAACTTTGTCAAAAATACCCATTGAGGGCCACTGGGTCACTGGTGACCCATGAAAGTTCAAATCTTTTGGGGCACAAAATGTCTGTTTTGGTGAAAATTTGTAACAAAAAATGGGGCTCAAACAATATGAATCCGGATTCGGTTTTGCACTATCTACTCTGGTTTTTCTACAGTGCCGAAAGGGTTAAGCTTGACTAATTTCCCGGGCTTAATGGTTTTTTGACTATATCGAAATAATCACAAATTTAAATTGTCGAACATTTTTAACCTTTATGCAATTTTGAGTTTCGAATCGGTTCCAAGTCTCAACTCTATTAAGAGTAACCACCAAAACTACAACACAACCACTCGTTCAGATATACTCGTATACATGATACTAAACAATGAACGTTGGTCTTTGCTTCTGGCTGACTGGCTGGCTGGCTACCTATTTACGCCTACCCTATAATTAAGCTGTTTCAAGTATACAGTGGGGTAATATTAAATACGTACTGCTGCTGTTGTTGTTGTATTAGTATTTTGTCTGAGGTCCAAATTAAATTGTTTCAAATGAATTCCGCGCGCTACGAGCGACTGCGTTTTGTATATATTTTTTGTTTTTTAATTTTTTAGTTTAACAAAACTGCAGAGCCAAAGAAAATAAAGACATCATCATGCTGCTTGATTACTACATTGAGGTACCTAAGATTACTCCTCCTCCTCCTCACCAGAGACCAGACTGTGGACATTGTGGATGGACAGACAGACAGAAGGACGGACGTACGTACGTACGTACGGATATTGCAGTCATTGTCCGTCGTCATCGTTCGTTGTAGCCGTTGAATGCCAATTATTTTAGTTCCTTGCCATATGTAGTGCTGAATGACTGGCTAGCGATGAAGAACTGCTTCCGTATTGAGCAGCAATAATAACTTTGATGCCCCTTATATTTTTCTGTCGTTGTTGTTTTGTTATTGTATGGAGATTTTAGTTTAATTTTTCAATTTTAAAGTCACCGCGACTTGTGGGCTTTCTTAAAAAAAGAAACAAAATAATTGAAGGCTACTCAGAGACTCGAGATTTCTTCTTTTTTTTTCTCTTTTTGATTACATAATTTTGATGCCAAAATTAAGAAATTATGTTGGATGGTGTTTAACTGTTTTTTTCAGAAGGTATTACATAAAAAATAACACAATTCTATTCAAAAAAATTTTAATTTTTTATTTATGACCGATGTTAATACTCAGAGGCGGGTTTACAGCCGCTCTTCATAGTAAGCGTTGAACTTTGAGAGAGCTTATAGATACGATGTTGTTTGGGGAGGTGATGCAACACCGAGGTCCATGGCTTCATCTTGAGTCTAATGGGGAGAAAAAAATGCGTGCAAAAACTTTTAGTGAAAAATTTATACATAATTTTCCAAAGGATTTTTCTGATTTTTTCTACTGTAGTTTTCTTCAAAGTTTCTTAAATGAAATTTTAATATGCAGTGGTGATTGCATAAAAGGAAATGCAAGCTGACAATTGCAAGTTTAAAGCCACATCAGGAATTGGAAAGAATAATAAAGGACACACTTCATAAAATTGTACAAGAGCAAAAAAGAATAAAGACACCAACCAAAAGAAAAAATTGAATTAATTTGGAGTCCCAAAAAACAAAAATGAAGGTGCAAAATGATGTCGGTAAATGTCAAATATTGCATCGATAACAACAGCAACAACAACAACAAAAATAACAATGAAACCACAGCAACAATACACAAAAATTCATGGAAAATTAAGCGCGGCAACATTTTTGGAATTTTAATGATAAGCTACGAACGCATGGATGCACGCTCGCTCTCTTGAGTAAAGTATGCATATGCATGTAAATGTCTGCATTTGTTTTGTTTGTTAAGTCCAAAATGACATGCCCCCAATATTTTTGTGCCTTGCAGCAAAACGATGCATGAATATAATCAGTGATGCCTGGTGCAACTTTTGTTGTAGAGAGAAGAAATATTGCAACAAAAACTGCATCGACTACACTCAACTCAACTCGACTCGAACGATGTGCAAAAACCAACAATAACATTCAATTAGCAGCAACAACAAAAGCAACAACTGACTGAATGATGCAATCAAACAATCATAAATTAATTTGAATTTCCAAACACGCCCACATTTTGTTGTTATTATTGCCTGCTGCTGCATGAATGCGAACACGTTATCGAAATGAAATTCGCAAAAATTTGCATTTATATGCGTATAGTTTCTACTTTTTGCACACTACTGTGCTTGCGGCAGGCTCTGCACTCTCTCTCTCTCTCTCTTTCTTTCTATCTCTCTCTCTCTCTGTCTCTTTGTCAGCCACTCTCTCTTTCTCTGTTTATTGTTCACGTTTCTCTCCCTTTTGATTCGAAATTGCATAATGTTAATTTATTAACAATTCCAAACTGATTGCATATAATTGTTGGTGACATCATTATTGTTATTATTATTGCTGTTGTTTTTGCTTATGTTGTTGTTGTTGTAGTTGTTGGAAAATTGTAAATTACGAACATTTGTTTTTCAGCAGCAGCAGCAGCAGCAACTCAAGCCCTCGAGTATTTGTCAATGTATCACGGATATTGTTTGCCTGCATTACTGTTGCTGTTGCTGCTGCTGCTATTGCTGCTGTTGTTGTTGCCTCGGTTCACTTGGTTGATTTGGTTTTGTTTGGTTGAATTGTGCATTGATATTTTTTTTTGTGTTTCTCGGGTTTTGGCCTTAGGGACACTGCGTTCCTGATGCAGCGCCGCCTCATTTACTGACTTCAATTCTGTGTAATAATAACTTTATTTAAAGCTGGTTTTATTGGTTGGTTAAAGGGGAAATTATTGTCATCAGCGCCAAATTATAAACGTGATTGGAAAATGAAGTCAATGAAAGAGTTTTTGCATTATGTAATGCATAGAAGATGTTCGTCATTCAATAGAGACTTTCTCATAGAAATCTTATTTTAAAATTTAATCAATCTTTGTAGCTCTTCAGTAGCATTTCATATTAACTCCTTGCAATATATTTCTGTATATCTCAAGGAGCCCAGCAATAGCAACATCAATTGCTAGTTATAACTGCTGCAACGCTGAAGCCATTCATAAAAATCGTTTTAATTCTAACTAACAACAACAAGTAGAAGAAAAAGAAGAAAAACTTTATAATCCATTGGAAGTTCAATTCCTTTCAGTGGATCATTGAAAATTATTATGTGACATCAATGGGAAACGAAAGTAGAAAAATTGCATATCACATGTAAGATAGGGTAAGCTGTCCAATGATGGGCATAAAATATGGATTGATTTTTAAAATTAATAAAAAAATTAAATGCTTTTGAGGACACATCATTGGTGGATTTTGGCGAATTTTAGCACTCACCTAATATCGTCTATTAATTATCTATAAACTTGAAGGCAATGCAATAAAACTAAAAGAAACGTACCTATACAATTTCATAATAAACTAGCTGATCCGGCAGACGTTGTTCTGTCTTTTCTACGAAGAAGTGGAAAAAAGTTTATTTGAATGAAGAAGAATGAAGTTTCTTAGTGTTTAAAATTGAACATTGGTAATGACAATTCAAGCTTAAAGGACGTACATTGAATTTGGTAAAAGTTCTAGATTTAAAAATGAGGCATCAAAATTGGCATTTTTAAAAGGATTTAATTTGCAGAAGAATATCAAAGACCGTTCTAGAAGTTATATCTAATTCCAAAAACTATTTAAAAATATCGACCCATTTGCTATTAAATATAAAAATAGAATTTTTTACTATCGGATTTCAAAATAGCTAGGTAGATTCATGAGATATTTCATGAATTAGTAGAAATAATAGTAAAAAAAAGAAATAGGCAAAGTAATAGAAAATAGTAATGAAAAAAACAGTAAAAAAGTGGTAAAATCTAGCAGTAGAAATAGTAGTGGAAAACGTAGTAGTAAAAAGAGTAGAAAATAGTATTACAATTTGTTGTAAAAAAGTGATAGAAATGGTTTACTACTATAAAAGCAGAAAAACAGAAAAAGTAGTAGAAAAATAGTAAAAATTAGTGGGAAATAGTAACAGAAATAATAGTAAAAGATTGTAATAGAAAAAACTGTGAAAAAGT
Source organism: Toxonevra muliebris (assembly GCA_963691655.1). Classification (NCBI taxonomy): domain Eukaryota; kingdom Metazoa; phylum Arthropoda; class Insecta; order Diptera; family Pallopteridae; genus Toxonevra; species Toxonevra muliebris. The sequence continues at coordinate 93,063,050 of OY829327.1, read as the reverse complement.
AGTAGAAAATAACAATAATGTGTAGAAAAATGTAGTAAAAAAGTGGTAGAAAGTATTAGTAAAGTAGAAAGTAGTGAAAAAGTAGTCGAAAATAAGAAAAACATTTTGAAAAAAAGAAATTAAAATAGTAGTGGGAAATAGAAATAGAACATGGTGCAACACCCAACAAACTGAAAGAATTTTTTAAATCCAGTATTGACAAATAATACTTCCCTACTAAGATATCGCGTAATGAAAATTCAGGGTATATGGAAGTTGTCACATCCCCTTTGTCAACCCAACCATATTTTTGTTGTAGCATGGCATTGTTAATTCGCGTTCATTCATATTCATATCAAAGACCATTCTTGAAATTATATCCAAAATCCAAAAATTATTAAAAGATTTGAATCAATTTCATATTTATTATAAATACAGAATTTGTTAAAGCGCCACCTATCGGATTTGAAGATAGCTAGGCAGGGCCTTAAGATATTTCATAAAGTAGTAGAAATAATAGTAGAAAAAGGAATGGAAAAAGTAGTAGAAAATAGCGGTAAAACTGTAGAAGAAAATAGTAGTAGGAAAAAGAATAGAAAATAATATTAAAAATTGTTGTAAAAAAAACATTAAGAAGGTAGGTAGAAAAAAAGAAGTAGAAAAATAGTTAAGTATAGTAATACAAAAATAGTAAAAATGGAGTAGAAAGAGTGGTAGAAATAATAATGAAAAAAGTGGTAGAAAAAATTGTAAAAAAGTGGTAAAAAAACTGTAGAAAGCAAGGGTACAAAATAAAAAGAAACTGTAGAAATTTTTTTTTTTAAAGGTAGTAGAAAAATAGTAGTGGTAAAATAGTAGTAGAAAAAGTAGAAGAAAATATTAGCTGAAAAAGTGGTAGAAAATACGAAGAAATTGTAGAAAAAAAGTAGTCGAAAATAGTAGTAGAAATAGTAGTAGAAAATAAAAGCGAAGCATAGTGCCACAGCCACTAATCCAACAAACTAAAAGAGTTTAAACTTTAGTACCGTACCATAAATGCCTAAGATATCTCATAATGAAAATTCAGGTTATATGGTAGGTGCCACACCCCCTTTGTCAATCCCATCCATATCTTAGTTGTAGCATGGCATTGTCAATTCTCGTTATTGTACCAAATTTCTGTACTGTGCTATAAATGGTTCTTGAGATATACCCAAAAAACTATTAGGATTGTAGCGGAGGTGCCATGCCCATTTTCCTAAAAGTCATTATGAATAGCTATGTTTCATCTTACCGCCCAAGAAAAAATATTCTGGAAATATGATTTCAATCGGTCAAGTCGTTCAGAAGTTACACGATGTCATACACACAAAACTCTACAATTATATATCGTCGTCGTTATCTGGCAGAATTCACTAAGTCCATTTTTTTTAATTTATGAGATGAAGTTAGTTTATACAGTGCATGGTGCTTTACAAACACTGGCAAAAATTAAAAAGTTAACAGATTGATACACACATTAAAATACTTTTTAGCTGCATCATCAAAAGTCGAATTTGTTATGTCATTCGAATTACAGAAACTGATTAATACGGATCCAATTAAAAAAATTAATTTGGACTTAGTGATTTCAGCTTGAACGACGACGATATATAAAGATAAAATGAGAACTAGAATTTTCGATGTTAAGCTTAGTTTAACATCAAAGTTTTCAGAGAGACTAAAAGTACTGGAAACACTCAAAACTCAGCAGTTTAACAATGAATATAGAATTTAGACAGATAAGACAAAAGTTCAGGCCACTAGCTCTAGAAGTAAAAAAAACTCAGTAATTTTAAAAGCAAGACACGATTTATATATATATTTTTTTTAAACAATCAATTTTAATTTTCTGATAATTTTTCCATCTATTGCTCTAAATTACTGTTAGTTGTGTTAGTGATTTAAAAACTAATGAATTTTGTTTATTTTCAGAGTAAAAATTTTGCAGTTTCTTAATCTCTGAAAAATTTAGATTCGGAAATGGAATTAATAATGCCTTAAAACTGCTGACAGGTTAAGTAAAATTGTAAAAATTAACGTAGAAAACTTCAGTTTCACAGAAAACTTAAAAAAAAGTTCAAAACGATTAAGATTTAGACCTTTGACGATATTTTTCATATATAAATCATTACACATTGTTTACAATAAAAGCCAAAATAAACATCTGAATTCGAATTTTGTCCATTTGCAGAACGTAGCACCTAAATTATTGAATCGATTTAGATAATTTTATTCAGAAATAAATAGAATAAACTTATAAATTAATTATAATCGAAAACAGTTCATTCTGAAAGACTCTAGAATATGAAATCTGTGAGATTGAGAGTTTTTAGTTATGGCAAATGTAAACTTTTTGCGTTCATAGAAAACGCCACTTTATTATCCGAATAGAGATCACTACACCAAATAATCTCTAAAAACAAAGTTTTATGACTCTTAACTTGGAGACCTTCTAAAACAACTTACTGGAACTTCATTGCCTGCGGATTTTCTTACGTTCCATACCCATAACTTGTCATGTTACCCTATCGACATGAGCTTTTCCTTTTTCTATAGCTCAATAAGGAATATTTATTCTTCACATATTCACCTCATCTATACACGTGCACACATAAGTTCTCATCAAACTATGATAAATAAAAAAAAAAATACATACAATTTCAGGAAAATCCTTTTCCTTTTTTTTTGTGTTGAAAAAATTATAGAAAATTGAATAAGAACTTTATTTCAAATTGATGGAAAACTAAAAAAAACATAATAAAAAAAAAATAGTAATAATTTCAATGATGCCACCGTCATGCCACAAATATAATAAACTAATCCGATCACGAGCGTAACAGGATTTCTCATGCCATTTACACTGAAAACATAGTAGATAAAGATACGGAAGTTGGTTAAAAAATAAAGAAGAAGTAGTAGATAAATAAAGCAGACTCGATGTATCGGAAGTATATGAAACAAGTTAGTAAATTCAGGTAAGTCAAGTAGAGGGAGAGAAAGAAGTGCAAATTATTGGTGTAAAATTTAACTTTTAGGTAAGTATCTGAAATTCTATAATGGGAGAGTAGGGGTTAAAGGATTTTTCAAGTTTATGAAGTACTTGTTATTTATGAGTATGTGGTGTTTACAAAAAAAAAAAAAAAAACGAAGAAAATATTGATTTACTTCATTTACATTTACGAGCTCCTGTGGATTCGTGAGATAGGTGAGGGAGCATGAATATTTGCATACCTGCACAAGTATAAAAAACACTTACTTAACTTGAAAAATATAAAAGTAAAAGCTTTCGGAGATATTTTTAAATGAAAGTGGTTGAAAATATATGTAAATAATAAATTATGACTAAATTAGAGATATTAAGTTAAGCAAAGACACAAACCAATTTTCTTTAATATTAATGAAACAGAAATAGTTTCGAACTAAGTGAGATAGATGCAAAATTCAATTTGACTAATGTCTGAAAAGTAATGTTTAAAAGAACAATTATCAATCACAACTAATAACTAATTTTTATTAATTAAAATTATTCTTCGTACTCGATACTTAAAAATATTTGACGAGTAATTTTTAAATTTTGTATAACACTTATGAATTGGATCAAACTAATGATTGAATGACTAATGACTAATTGATTTAGTGGTGATTATGACAAATTATTTACTCATGATTCGTTCATCACGATTAAAATTTTAGTTGACAAATTAGTTGATTGAATAAATTAATTTAATACACTCTTCCTTCCAACCTCCCCCCCCTCCCCCTCGACGCTTTCCCCTCCCCCCCGCCCTTTGAATCCTCTAGTGCATGGTAAGTAGCTAGGTAGAGTGGCTACACCCTCATAGAGGGAGCACAATTATCGCTACAGCGCCGTTTAAATACCACAACCTCATTTGTAACTGGGTGTTTGCTCTTTGTTGTCTAGAGCCAGTTTGTGAAATTAGAGGAGTTTTGCGATTTCGAGTCGGCTAATGACAAAGAAGGTGGGTTGGAGTCTCTTTTTTTCAAGTTTATTGGAGTTTCTGCAGTGCGTGTTGTGTGGTATGCAGGGTCTGGCCACATGATACCCTTTTGCCCAATGCCCCGTCAGTACTGCAGTCAGTTTGGCTACATCAGATCAGGTGTGACAAAGAAGGTCCCTAGTTCTACTTCGTTTGAATTTTGGCCATGTTTTCCTGGTTACGCCGCATGTGGAAAGGCTTTTCCACCTGTTATCTGCAAGGGTAAGAAAGCAAGAGAGTATATCAGCATTGATTTTATTCAGGAGAATTGTTACAGATTGCGCCTGAGTTAAATCTAGAGCTGAACCTCGCCTTTTCTTTGCTTTCGATGTTCCTGTGACCAGGAACCCAAATAATGCCAATGTCCAGCCTGTGACTTAGGGTGGCGAGTAACTCCCTGCATTGCTTAACTAATCTAGAAGATATTATTAAGGCATTAATTGCCGCTTGGCTGTCTGTGAAGATGGCTACTTTAGCTTTCCTTTGAATTTTGGTTAGTGCTTTGCAGGTTTCTCTGATCGCCAGAAGTTCGGCTTCATTCGGGAGTCTAAAAGATTCGTCAATACTGAGGTGTTCTGAGTAGACTCCTGCACCGACACCGCAGTGCATCTTTGACCCGTCGGTGTAGAGTTCTATCTCAAGACCAGTTCTCACACGTTTTCTTCTCCAATCTGCTTTTGTTGGAAACACGGTGTTAAAGCCCTTCTTGAAGTTTAATTTGGGTATCATGTAGTCAGTGTTGTGTTAGTTTGGTATATTCGGTACTTGTGTTAGAATTCTTCTGTGTCCGTAGTTTTTGGCAGTCCAGGACCTTATTTCTCTGAGTCTGACTGCACTTGAGGCTGCGGAAGTTTTGGTATAAAGTTCCATAGGAAGCAAGTGTACTAGCACGTTTAGGGCCACCGTCGAGCATGAGCGGATAGCATCTATAATGCCTATGCATGCTGACCTTTGAACTCTACCCAGTTTAATTTAGTTATATCCCTTCCACATAGCATGCCACCTGCATGCATACGACAGGATTGGCCTTATCATGAATGTGTATGACCAGAGTACCATTTGTGGACTTAGACCCCACTTTTTTCCGAGCATTCGTTTGCAAGTATGTAACGATATGTAGGCCTTCTTGACTCTAAGTTATATGTTGACTTTCCAACTGAGCTTAGTGTCAAGGATAACTCCTAAGTATTTGGCGTTCTTTGATAAAGTTAGTGTATGATCATTCAATTTGGATAGATTAAAGCTTGGTTTCTTGGTTTTTTGTAATGAACAGCATAATTTCCGTTTTATTTGGATTTACTCCCAGACCGCAATTCACCGAGCAGTTAATGAGTGAGTCCAAAACCTCTTCCATAATCTCGCTTTTTATGTTTGGAAACAAACCTGAGACTATGACCACAACATCATCCGTATACGCTACCACTTTAATCCCTCTTTTATTGAATTCAGTCAGTATGCCATCTATGACAATTAGTCATAGTAGTGGTCTTACTGACTTTTTTATGCTGCTGGATAGTCACTGTCTTAACGCTATTGAAAGCGTCTTCTATGTCAAAGAAGGCAGCTAATGAGAATTGCTTATGTTCCAGTGATTTTTCATATGTGCTGACTACCTCTTGTAGAGTTTCTGTGGACTTATCCTTTCTACAATAAGATAAACGTTTAGAAAGCGTTCTAGTTATTTGAGTACAAAGGACGATAATATGATGGGCCTGAAGTTTTTAGTTTTTGGCTCATTCGTGCACACTTATGCCTACTTTTGGAATGAAAATGACCTGAACCCTTCTCCAGGTTTTAGGGTTATGGCCTAATTGCAAGCAAGTATGCATAAAGCATTAATGGTCTTTAGAAAATTAAGTGTTTTTTTTTTTGTAACCGAGTAGGTCAATGGGACGCTTTTGCCTCAACTATAACGTAACCCAACTGAGTAACTTCATATTTCATTACATTTAACCTTTATATCCTTAGCAACCTTCGAACTAAACACAACTCTACAACTTCGTTTCTCTCATCCTTTCATTTCAATGACCAAACAAATAAATATATCATTTGAGAGGCTAAATCGATGAAATCAGGAAAAAGTGGAATAATTTTACTTAAGAGCAAAAGCAAAACGAAATATGTTCAGAGCAAAAGTGAAACGAAATATGTTCAGAGCGAAAACGGAATAAAAAACTATGCTGTTCTTGCTCTGAAAGAATTATTATACCATTTTTGTTCTTACTTTTATGGCGTTTCATTTTCACTCTAAACCGTATTACTTATGCCATTCTTGCACTGACACACTAAATTATTTCACTTTTGCTCTTATATAAATTTTAGCCCGCTTTTCCTCTCAGCCTGTCATTTATCATTCGAAAGTGATGTAAAACCGAATCGTCCTCATTTGAGAGACTGAGAGGAAAAGTGGTATAACTTCTACATTCAGAAAAAAATTGAATAATTTTACTTAAGAGCAAAAGCAAAACGAAATATGTTCAGAGCAAAAGTGAAACGAAATATGTTCAGAGCGAAAACGGAATAAAAAACTATGCTGTTCTTGCTCTGAAAGAATTATTATACCATTTTTGTTCTTACTTTTATGGCGTTTCATTTTCACTCTAAACCGGATTACTTATGCCATTCTTGCACTGACACTCTAAATTATTTCACTTTTGCCCTTATATAAATTTTAGCCCGCTTTTCCTCTCAGCCTGTAATTTGAACCTTACATTTTTTAAAAAGGTGGCAGTGCTACTCACAAATCTTTCGAACCACTTTTTACACAGTACACTGAACTCATAAACTAAGCCACTGATACACACACACACACACATGAAAAGTAGTGATAATATGGCAGCAATGAACGCCCAATACCCTACCCTAAAAACGAAACGAAATGAAATGGAATGACAGTCACCGCTTCGCTATTAAAAAGGACCTCCCGCATTAGAGCCAGGAAGTGTTCGGACACATACATACTCCTCTCACTCATTCTAGGATATTACTAGAGGACTGTCGCTTGTCCTTTTCTACACTTTCATAAAATGTTTTAGTGGCGATGACGCGACGTTCGACGACGTTTATGTCTACGATATCCTGCTGTTGTATTGTAGCTACTATTATTATTGTTATTTACTATTGATGTCAATGACAAAAACAACAACAGCAATAGTAGTAAGTAGCAGCAAGCAGCAGCAGCAGCAACAATTATTGCAATAAGTACAACAACAACACCAACAATAATAGCAAGCAAGCACACAGAGTGACTTCCATTAAATCTAATCGCATTAAATGAGCAGAAAAATACGACAGCCAATACAATAAAAAATACATACATACCATATATATACGTGTATATGTGTATATCGAAACTGTTGACAGTTATCGCAAATTTATCGATTGGTGATTGAACATTAAACTATGTAGGGGTGGTTAGGGGTAGTTAGGGAGGGTAGATAGATAGTTAGTATTGTTTTGTGTCTTTGTGTGTGTGCGTTTGTGTGTTTGTGTATTGGTCGATTCGTCGAAATCACAGGAAATTAATTACAATTATACTAAGCGTTAAGCGGATGGAAGAAGGAAACCACACAACGACAACAACAACAACTAAGATAATAATAAAGCACAAAATGACTAGGAAAATAAAATCGCTGGATTTATAGATTTTCTTTTTTAGAGGTTTCTCTTAAGTGAAAATATTTTATGTGATGATTAAATGATGAAAAAAAAAAAAAGAAGAAAATCATTATTGAAAATTAATTTGTCTGTTGTTGCGGACACACACCTTCACCATATTTCATGGAATCCACTAATGGATCTTCATATGTATTGCATGCATAATATTTATTGATGTTTCGCATATAAATTGATATAAGCTTCCAAGTGCATACAAGTAAACGAGACAATGGACACACACCCAAGTGCATACATTCAAATACATTATACACACGCACACAGTTGCACTTGCACTTGCGCGAGCCATTGTTGGATTCTTAAAGTAATTAAATGTTGCTATCTGCATCTGTGTCCTATTGTTGGTTGGTTTGTTGCTTGCTTACTTACTGGCTTGCATCCTGAATCCGAGGAGAAGAAAGGATATTGTGTTGGAGTTGGTTGTATACGAAATGTGTGTGTGTGTGTGTGCCCGAGCGAAGGTGTTTTTCTGACCGTAGCCGAACTTCGGCCATTCCTCTAACCTTCGGCCGAAGCCGAAGACCAAAGGATTTTTAAAATATAAAAGAATGAAAATCCGAAAATATATTTGTTCTACCTATTTACATACATAAAGAGGAAAACATAAATAACACGGGACAATTTTACTTAGGGTAATAGGGGGTCGCTGAGTCCGAATCCGTTTTGCTCTGCCACGTCACAATTTTTTTTTATTGACATCAAAATTTGTAAAATTGAAAAAACAAAAAAATTAAAAACGCAGTTCATATTTTTTTTCATCAAAACATCCATTTTTAGAAAAAAAATTTTTTAGATTTTTTTATTTTTTAACTTTAAAAATTAAAAAATTTTTTTTTTTTTTTTATCAATTTATTTTTTTTCGTTATTTTGTTCATTCTCGTTATCATCGTTATCTGGTTGTTAGCTTAACCCTGCAATGCCTAGCGGTACCATATGGTACCTTGTCACTGAGCCGTTCCTCAGCCAGATTCAAAAACAATTTTTTTCTCAAGTTACTTTCTTGATCTATCTACTTTGGTTCCCGCTCGTCTTTAATGTGTTAAAGCAATGATGGCCAAACGCGTACTTAGAGAAAACAACGAAAATATACTAGCTCTGTATTTGTATCAAATATTTATCAACATCTCGAGAATAATTTTAAATTTTTCGCTAAAACACTTTGTTACCTCTATTCTTCAATCGCGTATCTCAAAAAGTACCATTTCTCAGAAAACAGAAAAAACTGAAGGTTTGAAAATCGAGTTTCGTGTTCAAGTGGGAGATAAGACGTTGAAAAACTGGTTCTATATTTTTTTTCACACGAACTTATTTCACTCTGGATTTTTAGGTGATTTTAAATAATGTAAGCTAAAAAAAAAACTTAATTTCAGCCAAAGTGGAGATACGTGAATGAAGAATAGAGATAGCGATATATAATTTAATCATTTAAACATCTCTAGAACGATATCCGTCTCAAAAAAAGTTTGACGATAGATGCAATGATTCCATCTGTTCTGCTCATCAAAAATTGAATCATTGTAATATTTTAAATTAAAATAAAAAATATGACAAAACACACATTGATCCTGGTTAGGGTTTGAAAAAAAAAATTTGAGGTCAATCGGTTCATGAGTTTTGGAGATCATGACAGTCATTTCAAGAAATAAAGTTACGAGAAAAACGTGTTTGAAAGTTCAAGTATGCATGATCACTTTTCCACCTCCTGCCAAGTTCTACACCTATAATTTTCAATAAACTGTGAATTTAAAAAAATCGCTTAAACACATATTCTAGCGGCGTTATTGATGCAATATAATTAAACAACATTTTCGATTTTTTTGACCCATCACCCCAGACGGCCCCCTTAAAAACGGAAAGAAGTAGATCGCCAGTAATGGAAAATATAGCCTCTTCGAAAAATTAGGTAGTAAATCTGTGGACTACTTCAAACTTAAAAATTGAAAAATCAAGCAATTAATGGGAGACCCCCTGCCCCAAAATTTGGGACACGTGAGACTCGAAAAAAGTTTTTTGAAATTTTTAATTTTTTGAGGTTAGAGACGACATGTAACATTTCCCGTGGAAAATAATATTAGATTCATGTTTATCAACTGAAGCTACACAAAAATAAGCTGTTCCCGTCGTTTTATGATGACTTTGGTAAGCGTAAGACCCGAGAAACAGCCTTTTTGGACCTTTTTGAGGTTTGCCGTGAAAAATAATATTAGATTCATATTCAACGAACAAAAATATACGAAAAAAGGCTTCATCTGTTTTTTTATAAATACTTTGGTAAACGTACGCTTGATAAAACTATTATTTGAGAGGCTGAGAGGAAAAGTGGTATAACTTCTTCATTCAGAAAAAAGTGGAATAATTTTACTTAAGAGCAACAGCAAAACAAAATATGTTCAGAGCAAAAGTGAAACGAAATATGTTTAGAGCAAAAACGGAATAAAAAACTATGCTCTGAAAGAATTGTTATACCATTTTTCTTCTTACTTTTATGGCGTTTCATTTTCACTCTAATCCGTATTACTTATGCCATTCTTGCACTGACACTAAATTATTTCACTTTTGCTCTTATATAAATTTTAGCCCGCTTTTCCTCTCAGCCTGTCATTTTAAGGTGAGGTGGTAGACTTGCAGCCGCCATATTGGTCCGCCATCTTGCAAAATCAAAAAAGGCCTTGTTGCATTCGAAACTAGAGATAATAAGCTTTCCTTTGACCAATTTAGGACAGGGGGGAGGGGGGGGGGTCTCTCATTGACAGAGAATGTCCCATATATTTATATAATATATAACCACTTCAAATTTATTTATTTCTATGTATAAATAATTCTGCCAGTCTATAGAAAAAATTATTATGAAATGAAGTGTTTATAATCTTTGGCTTCGGCAAAATACTTCGGCCACTTTTTGCAGAAGCCGAAGCCATAGCCGAAGATGCGTTTTTAGGCCGAATAGTCGAAGAACCGAAGCCGAATATTCGGCCGGACACTAGTGTATGGGCATGGATGTGAGCATCATCAACATATGTTTGTATATTGTATTCCTTAAGCACACACATACACACACACACACATATATTACCATGCATTCACGCATATGCATTTAAAGTGCGTGCATATTCACGCACACATACACATACAGCGCAGGGATACACATGCAGCATGCTGCGGTTTCATTGTCGATGTGTGACGACAATGAATACAACAACAACAAGAACATTGTTGTTCTTGTTGTTGTTACCGTTGATTTCGTTGCTTTTCTGTGTGTTTATTTTATAGTGAAATTATTGCTGCTTTGGTTGCTGTTGTTGTTGTTGTAATTGCAATAATGAATGTTTCACCAATGACCCGAATGTGATTATCTTATTTGATATATCTTGCGTGTTTGTAATTCTTGGCGTACGCACTAATGATTTAAAAGCCAACTACCTTACACATACCGACTCTGAACTACGGCAATGTGGTCTTTTCCTACTGACTATACATGCACACATGAATAATGATTTCAATTTAAATATTTATTACGTTTTCGTTTTTTTCGCTAGAGATGGAGGCTTTTACTCAATAGAAGATTGATTTCAAAAATCCTTTGAAACGTTATGGACTATCGCTGTATGAAGTACAGAAGGAGTTGAAAACTGAAAACTTGATCGATCTGTACATTCTCACCTAGGCACAAGATTTTACAATTAATGCTTATTTAAGTGAAAAATCACATCTATGTGAGCAGAAACCTAAGCTATTCAATTTATAGAAGAATTGAATGCAGAAAACTTTGGCTGGACTTTAGCTTGGTCTGATGTATGGTTGCAACCATGAGCGTGTTGGTGAAATGTTTCTGTTTCTACCTAAAAGAAGGTAGAACAATCTCTAAAGACTTTATACTTTCATAAGAAGAACTCGAGATACCCAAATAATGACTTGCCATTGTGGTTCCCCTCGACAAAAAAAAAAAAAAACTCGATTAAGGCCTAAAAATTATGAATAAATGCCCAATGCCTTCTTAGGTCAATCACCTAACACCTGTTGCAGTATTTTGTCTCGATTCTCTGAATTTGGACGTAATATTTTCTCAGCTCTCTACTATTACCACTCGATACTGTTCTTGATGCCTGTGAACAATCATGTGCCTTTTATCCGCTTCGTAAGAAGATATGATGTCAAGTTCCCGGAACGTGATTAATGGTTAAGTCCAGAGGTCGTACTCTGAGGTTTCCGTCATCTCTTCTCTACCTACGGATCGAAAACCTCAAAGGGCACTGTATCAGGTTGCTGCTTGGACGACAAGACCAAGTGCTCTTTTTTCACTGGACAGATGGCGACAGTCTTCCAGGACACTATGGTATTGCAGGTAATGATTTAGCTGATGAACTAGCTGATGAAGATTCTGCAATTACACCATGGGGTCTGGAACCTTTTCTTGGCGTAAGCTCTGGGGAGGTCATTCGTTGGAGCAACGATTTCGTGGGTTCTATCCATAAAGAAAGATGTTCCGAACTTGACTCTTGCAGAACCGCAAAGTGCTTCGTGCGACAGCCTAACAGGAAATCAACGGAATTTCTTCTAAAACTAAGAAGAAAGAACCTGAGATTACAAGTGGGTGTCATCATCAGGCACAACACACGTTATCACCGATCCAACCTGCCAATCGTATCTTGAGCATTATCTTTGCAGCTGTCCGGCGTTCGCGAGAATCAGATTAAGGCTTTTGGATAGTGATGTCTTGAGTATGAATAATATCCCTCTTCCTGAGCTTCTAAGGTTCATCAGTGAAGCAAAGAAGTTCGAGGTTGAGAGACCTTAGATCTTTCCTCTTCCCATTTATCCCCTCACATATCTTTCCTGTCTTTCTACTACTTTCTTCTACTGGTTCTATCTTGGTTATAGTACAATGATCTTTGAGACTGAGTACTTTGGTTTAGACCAGCCCACCTTCAACTCTAAATTCTGAACCACTTGATAGGGAACAGCATATCGAGAAGGCAAACACAGACTCGTACATGAAGACATATAAATCTACCAAGGCTTTAAATCAGACTAAAAAAATCAGCGAAAATGTTGCCAAAATAATGACTAAACACGGAACAGTTATTGATGCACACAATCTTTAGGGGCGCAGATATAACGGCCCTAGATAGAAAAAAAGAAACCATGGAGCATTTTCTTTGTGGTTTGGTCAGACAGAATTTAGGAAGCTGTAGCTGAAACCGGCAATATAGTTCACGACTCCATAGGTGATGATGTAACTATAATCGCTGTTTGACTCTGAAAATGGTTTTGGCTGTTTTCTTTGCTCTTTATTAAGGTTCGTGCAGATACACGAACTTTTAACTACACGTGTTAACTACACGTGTATATATTACAAGGTGAACTACACGTGATTAAAATACACATGTAGTTCAGGTTCGTGTTTCTATAAGTAAACTACACAAGATTCGGTCGTTCGTAAACACGTGTACGTCCAAACACGTTTAAAAACGAAAACTCTCTAATTGAGAAAATTATATCGCATTGCCTTTCGCAATGCTTAAAGAAAACTATTAAAAACTGTGAAAGGGGGACAGGGGGAGTGGAAGTTGGCTAAATCAAGGCCGTATTTAGGGGGAGGTTTTGGGAGTCCTGAAACCCCCCCTCCCCCCCCCGAAATGTGAAAACTTTTTCCTAATTTTTGATATTGATTGCCAGTGGATGGAAAAAAAAGTCAAAATAAAATCTATTGAACGATTTTTAAATATTTTTTAATCGGTTTCTTTCTAAAAAGTCAAATAAAAGAAAAAATTTTAAAATAAATTTGAATTGAAATCGTACGAAGTTTGTAGCACGTCATGGCCAAAAACGGTATTTTCAAGGGTTTCAACCCCATTTTTCTAAAACGTTACGTAATGGGAAGTTTTTGACCTCAGATTCGTGTTCAGCATGAAAAATTCATTCGCAAACACTAGGAACAATATTGTTCACCAAACCCATGCAGGACAGTGTTATGGAATAAGTTTCAAAGTTCTTAATCTTAAAATTTAATTATTGCTTTAACCCATTATTGCTCAGAGCACCCGACTCGTAAGATTTCACGAATTAAGGGAATATATGCAAACCTCATCCGGGCTCCCCATCATTAATAACAGCCCAAATTCCCACTGATAATCATTTGAAAAAAATTAGTCGCTGAGTATTTTTGGCATTTTTGGTCATTTTTTTGAGGTTAGGTTCATTATCAGTAATGGCAAGTCAATGAGTTATGTCTAATAATAATGTATTATGTCTTTCACGATAAAAAATGTTTTGGAATCCACATTAAATAATAATTATTTGAAAAAATTGAAATTGATTATTCTGTGAATTTTATTTGTTATTTTTTGCCATTTTTTTAGGTTAAGATTAAGAAAATTCGGAAACAAAAATTTTTTCCTAAAGCTTTAAGACATCCACTTTTTTCCCTAGTCCATCAAATGCATCATCGTATTTAAACATCAGTTTCATAAAAATTTTATATGAATATTTTCGGCGAATGAAAATCCCCCCCGAAAAAAAATCCTGGCTACGGCCCTGGGCTAAATCATAATGTATTTGATTATTTCTAATTATATTTCACTTGGAGTTAAAAACCAAATCAAATTTTTTCAAAGTTTTAAGTGCAAAATAACGAAAAGAGAGATGGAAGAGGATAAGGAATTGGGATAAAATACTTTTCTCCGTTTCCAACAAATATCTCAGCCATTACTATCGTTACTTTTGAATATTTGTTGGAAAAACGAAACTGCAACTTCTGGATCGGCTATAATATAACTCAAAAACTACATGATTTATTAAAAGCTACAGAGATCCGTGCCGTTACGTATAATCTTAAGAATACATTAGGCTTTTATGATTAAGGGGCCTACCTAGTTTTTATTTTTTTTTCGTTTATTATATGATGAAAGTGATCCGCTAAAATTTTCTCCTTTTGTTCCTCTTTTCTTGCTGAATAACTTGAAAAAATTATAATCCTGAAATATTTCTAACCTGACATTTAATAAAGTGCTAACTCACTCCAACATTTCAGTAAAAAAAAAAAACTTTTTATTCTTTGACATTACATTTTACCATTACTAAATTTATATTTTTAAAATCTGTTGTCATTTCATGTGAAAAATTTTAAGCATTTCCATAATAAAAATGAAATGTAACTCAACATTTGTGAAAAAAAGTATGTCGCTTTGCTTCTCTTTTTTTTTTACCAAAATCACGCAAAATCGCGGCTTTTCTCATTTTCATTTGCAACCACAATTTGAACGAAAATTTTTTTTTTATGTAGCAACATTACAATAATAAATTTCGCATAAAAAAAAAAAAATGCGAAAAAGAAATAATATGTAACAATCATAATAACTACAACCACGCCCACATGCCCCACCTACTCAAACCAACTTCAATTCAGTTGTTTTATTTTACTTTTGTTTTCACTGTTTTTTTTTTTTTCTGTTTTGTATTTCTTAAAAATTGTTGGTTAATTTTTGATTTAACAACGTCATCAAAAAAATTTTACGTTTCATAAATTCTTATTTCTGCGGTTGTATATGTATGTGTGTGTGTGTGTGTGTGTGTCTCGAAGGAACCTTTTGCTTTTAAGTATATATACAGTGCGCGCAAAGCGGTTAAGTCAACGTCATCATCATTTGCAAAATGAACCACAAAATTTTTTGTGTGGCAAAATGTTGCAATAATAAAAATTGCGGTGAATTATCAACAGCAACAACAACAACAACAAAAACAGGGAAAAGTGTTGCCCACTATAATACATACACTTTGTTTTTCCCCCTTGATGTTTCTGTTTCAGCTTTCAAAAAATAAAAATAAAAAAATAAAAAAAAGGAAAGACAAATTAACGACATCAAAGATTACAAAGCGGAAAAATGTTGCCAATCGTTGAGTTTTTTCGCTTTCACTCAAACGCTAACAATTGCGGGTCACGGGAGAGAAAAAAGAGAGTCAGACAGTGGCGCTGAGAACTACAGCAGGGTTAACTTACTTAAAAGCTATTGCAAAAAAATAAAATTTATTCTTTTTTCTTTTTTAACTCATCCAAGTAAAATTGTGCTTTGGTTTTGGTCACTTTACTTTAGGTTTTTGCTGAGTACACACGCTGACTGGCTAGTAGACAGACAGTGAAACATTCAGACAGACACTAACAGTACACGCTTATCCTTTACGAGCAGGAGTTTTTTCTTTTATTTTATTTTTTTTTGTATTGCAGATAAATGGAAGGATTTTCCAATTTTTTCCATATATTTTTTTATTGAACTGTGGTGCATTGAGTTGTGTTAAAAAAAAAAAGTTTGTGTTTTTGGTAAGTTTTTTATATTCAATAATTTCAAACGTCGATTTATTGAAGAGCATGACGTTAGCGATTGAGTGCTGGTGGTGGACGTTGATGTTAATATTGGTGAGGATGTTGGTGAGAGTGATGGTGTGTAGTTCGATGATAAGACAATATGCAAATCATACTTAAAACCAATCAAGTATTCAAATTGAAGATTATAACTATATGCATGTGTAAAGTACCTATGAAAATTTAAAATTTTGGAAAAATAATTTGAAATATTTCAAAAGCAAGAAAGAGATATTTGGAAGTAGGATTAAAACGCAATCATTTATACAGAGTCTTAATGGCTAACCATCCAGCAACCTGGTTTCCCCTTCTCCCCTTTTAGCGTTCGACCTTCCCCTTAACTTAAATTTAGTTTCCAATTAACCCACCACTGATCATGTTCTTAATTCATCGGTTTTCTTTCTTCTGATGCCCGACTTTTCTGATTCTATATTAGTAGCCTAACCGATCAAAAAACAAAAAGCTCGACTAATGGCGATTCCAATTCGGCCGATGTTGTTTCCAATTCAGCTGATATCGGACATCGTTCGTGGTCCGATAATCTGACTTCTTCAACTTAACTACAGTTTACCCGATCTGTAATGACTTTGCCTATATTAGTTCCAAAAAGTAAGAAAAAAAAGCTTCTTCAACATATTCAAAACCGTGTCGAGGTTTTCGGCTCCATTTCGGCCGATGTGTGAAATCATTACGGTACTTTTTTTATCTTTTTAAGTATAGAATATCAGATCTGTAATGACAGCACAGTAGGTTCCAGGTCGGCCAATATCTGGCATCGATGGAGTTACCAGATCTATCCTGACTTTATCTATTTTAGTTTCAAATATTTCAAGGAAAAGCAAAACAATGGAAAAGTTCCAAAACAAGTCAAAATTTCCATGCTAAATTTCTTATAAAATTTTTGTTGTGACTGTAGAAAAAACATAATTTAAGATGAGCAGATAATATAATTGCAGATTACTTTAACAATAGACTGCTACTTTATGAAAAGGAAAATGGCTGGAAAGAATACAAGGTAACAGGAGGCGTCCCACAAGGATCCGTACTCAGACCGCTCCTCTGAAACGTTATGTATGATGGCGTTCTCAGACTCAACACCCATGATGATGCACAAATTGTCGGATTCGCAGATGATATTGCAGTAGTTGTTGTTGGAAAACACAAGGAAGAAGCCGAACGTATTGGCAACGAAACCATACGAACAATACGAAATTGGCTCACTTCGGTAGGACTGAAGCTGGCGGAACATAAAACGGAGGCGGTACTCATTACCAGTAGAAAGGTTTTGGAGGTGGCTAGAATAAACGTAGGCGACTGCAAAATTGCGACCAAAACGGCAGTCAAATACCTCGGTATTATGATAGATGCAAGACTATCATTTAAGTAGCACTTCACGTACATTGCAGAAGAGGCAGTCAAAACAACACGAGAGGTCCTCGACAGGGACGACAAAACTAATTTCCGAAAAATTGATTCCGTGTACCGCCTCTGTGCCCTCAGAGTATGCTGCGCTTTTCGTACGGTGTCGAATGATGCAGCCCGGGTGATTGCGGGTATGGTACCAATCAACTTGATTGCTCAGGAGACATACGATCAAAGCAGGCGCGAACCGGAAGAAGCGTCTCGGGCAGATATAAGAATAGCAGCAGCTCTCTGATGTCTTAGTATATGGTAGAACAGGTGGCTTACCGCTACCAAAGGCCGCTGGACATACCAGTTGATATCTGACGTTCGAGTATGGTGCAATAGGAAGCATGCCGAAGTCGATTTTTATATCACGCAAATTCTTAGCGGGCATGGGTGTTTCCGTGAGTATCTACATAGTTTTAAACGCGAAACAGACCCATACTGTACATGGTGTAATAATGTGCCTGAGGATGCAGAGCACGTGTTTTTAAATTTTTTTCGGTTCTCTTCAGAACGCGAACAACTGACGAACTTATTACACCAATCAATTTGCTTAAACATATGCTGCGTTAACACAAGGATGGAACAATATTTGCAGCATGGCTGCTACTGTGATTCAAGAACTGCGACGCCTTGAACGGCTAAGACGGCAAAACGAACAAGTCCGTAATTAACGATGCACAGCTTAAGCTGATCCAGCCCCGCGAAGTAATACCTAGAGGTAGTCCCGCGGGGAGAGTGGAAGAAGAGAAAGTAGGTGGTTTTAGTCGGTAGGAATCCGACATAACCGTAGAACTGGAATATCTATGCAAGATTTCCACCTGCCAACGTACAAAAAAAAAAAAAAAAGGTTAGGTTAGGTTCACAGGGCTGAGCTCTAGGCTACTGTGGGGGTCTGCGGGTAGCGGATAGCTGAACAGCCGGCAGTAATGTCGGTTAGCTGCGAATACCCAATAAGCAGTCCCCGACCAAGAGCGGCAGAAGTGGAGGGTGTGTCTTAAAAGGCCACAATACCCAATGAAGATCTGCGACAGGACGAGCAGGCACCGTCCTTGGCGTAAGTGCTCCCCACCCCGGGGTGGCAACGTGGGACATCGTTGTTAGGTTAGGTTAGGTTGGGGATCATTGCATCACCTCACAGCCACACCTAAAGTACTTAGGGGTACTCATCGACACAAGGATGACATTTAAGGAGCACTTAGCAGCCGTCAGTGGTAAAGCGGCTAGAATAAACGGCGCGCTAACGCGCATTATGTGGAATATCGGAGGCCCACGGGAGGGCAGGCGTCAGCTGCTTTCAATGGTGACCAGCTCCGTTATACTGTATGCAGCACCCATCTGGGCGAACGCAAAGAAGACACATCTGAAGGGCATTCGCTCGATTTATAGGCTCAGTGCACTGAGGATTGCCAGCGCCTATCGTACGGTGTCGGACGACGCCATTTGCGTCATAGCAAGAAAATTGCCCATTGACCTACTAGCAATAGAAATGAAGCGCCTTTATAGTATAACTGGAGAAAGGCCAACGAACGTCAGGAAAACAGAAGAGAGGAAGCGTACCATTATGGAATGGCAGCGAAACTGGGAGCAGTCCAAAAAGGGTCGCTGCACCTTTAACCTAATCCCTAATATAGCAGCGTGGATGGAGCGCAAACATGGAGAAGTCGATTATTTCGTCACCCAAATGCTCAGCGGGCATGGGTGCTTTAAACAATATCTGCACAGATTTAAACTTGAAGAAGACCCGTTCTGCCCGAGCGAACCCGAGGACTCAACACACATCATTTTCCACTGCCCACGCTTCAACAGCATCAGGGAGGAACTAGAGAGAGCTTTTGGGGAACCCCCCACGGTAGCCAACTTGACAGCACAGATGTGCCAAACGATAGAGAAGTGGAATGCAGTATGCAAGATGGCGAAGAGCATTCTGACATTATTAAGGAATGCTGAATCTGAACGTAAAGCCGAGCGTGCGCAACGAAATATCGCAAATACAGAAGACGACGAGGATGGGTGATGAACAATAAACAATTATTGACACAACACAAATAGATCCAAACAACAGAATCAACAAACGAGTAACAGCATAAAGCTGAATCAGCCCTGCGAAGTAATACCACCTGGTAGTCCCGCGGGGAGAGTGGTAGGAGAGGAAGTAGGTGGTTTTAGTCGGTAGGAATCCGACATAACCGTAGAACTGGAGTTCTACGGTATCTATGAAGATTTCCACCTGCCAACGTACAAAAAAAAAAAAAAAAAAAAAAAAGGTTGGGTTAGGTTAGAGTGGCTGCCCTATAATATGACACACTTAGGCGAGTGCGGTCAGTTGTGTTAACACTTGGGCTGTTTCACAGTTTCCCTACCCTTTATTACCAAGTCTGTTGAGTCTCTAATACCAGAAAAACTTAAGGTCAGCTATATTGCTGAAGGAGGGTTGAACCCTTTTGTTACTTTAACTAACTTATTCAAATCTCTGATAACAGAAGATTCGAGGTTACCAAGCTTGCTGAAAAATAATTGGGCAGTTGCAGAGCTCTTCGTACATGAGATAGATTTGTTGGTTGAAAAGTGTAACATTTACATTTTCTGATTCGCTACGATATTTAGCCTCTGTCATGTATTTCAATACACCTTGACCGGAAAATGTTTACACCTTAGCTTCCCAAAAAATTCACTGTACTCGGCTCAGTGACAATGCCATTGAAAAGGAAATAATATAACCTATAGAACCACTGACCCTTTCACTAGCGGGTTCAAAGTGAGAGTGGAGTTTGGGGATAAAATCCACTTTTCAAGATAAATACTCTGTTCAGTTTAGTCATCTCCTAAGCAATCGATACCTAACCTTCAACCCCTTTCTCGATCTACTAATGGTCTTATCCATTTATAATTTTAGTCTTAAGCAATTTTCATGGTTGAAAACGAGTTCGAAATTAGTTTAAGCCTATTAGCTTACAAACAAATAATCCTCTCAAATGACGTATGTGTTTTATGACGCATCAATCTGTTAGGTAGTTAGGGTTGAAATGAATTGGGAGTATACCAAACATGTATGTATATCTATCAAAAAAATCTCACTTGCTTAACCTTGCTTCAAAATTGAAATTGTTATTACAACTTGTTACAAAGTCTCTCTACAAAAAAATGATGCACGTGCAAATTTTCAAAACTTTTTGAATTTAGTTTGAAAGAAAAAAGAAAAAAAACAACCTTAATAAAAGTTACCTCTAAGTGCTACAATCAACAAATTGCATATTGTTGATAACTCTATCGCATATATGGAAATTTTGGGAAAATTATACAGAAAAACAAAAGGTGCAGTTAAGCGATTTAGCATAAAGGGGATTTTAAAATACAAAGAGCAATGTGAATAAAGACAGTTAGAGTGAGAGAGATAGAGAATTGAATATTGCGGGAAAAAGCACATATGTGTCGCAAATACACAGCGTTGCTTTTTTTTTTAATGCATACATGCGACGCTGCATAGCTAGCGACATTGATGATGGTGATAGTTTGATTGGAAGGTATACACTCTTTTTTTTTTGCACATTTTTGGGTTGCTGTTGTTGTTGTTGGTATAAGTACTTAATCCTATTTCGCGGTAAACTGCATAAATAACAAAACAAAAGCAAAGTAAAATGAAATGAAAGAAAAAAAATTTTGATTTGAAAATTGCTAGACTGATAGAGCTAGACAAAATTTATATGCAAGAAGGGCGAATTGTGGTAAGAGATAGAGAGAGGAGAGAAAGAGAGAGACAAAATGAAATGATTTGTTTTAGTCCTGGTACAAAAGTGTATGAAAGTTTTATTGAATTCTTTGAGTATAACTTCATTACCAATTCAATTTTCACTTGAAGAATTGACATTTTTCTCAACCTTACGCAATCCGAAAAAATTGTGTAAATGCATTTTTCATGTAACGCATACTCCCAACCAGAAAAAGGGACATTAAAACATAAGTAGAAAAGGACACCCCAAAAAAAAAATTTCTTTCTTCTTTTCACAAACATTTCCATATGCAACAACAACAACAGCAACAGCACATGGGTTAATGCAACATGACGTTGATCATGTTGATGACAACTTATTCACTTTTAAGCTGCACAATGCACAAACAACAACAAAAAAACCGGGTTGAATTTTTTTTATCTTCCGCACAAGATTTACATATGCCAGAAAATACAAGGGGAGGAGGGTTAAGTTAAACCAGAGCAAAAAACAAAAAACAAAAAACATTTATTTCAATACAATTTTAATATGAAAAAATTAAAAATATACAAAAGCAAAGCAAAAGAATTTAACGATGACCCTCAGCAGGCAGCACAGCAACAACAACAACAAAAATAAAAGAGGGCATGGCATGGCTACAAGATAAGCGCCTGAAAGCGAAAATTTATTGAGCAGAAAAACAAAGGAAATTAAACTTAAATGTGGTTAAGGGACATTCATTTTGAATGAAGAGTATGTGGCCTTTAATGGATTAACATATAACAATAACAACAATGCAGACACAATAAAAAAAGAAGAGTTTTTGTTACATAGTTTTATTTATTTATGATTAGCTTTAGTGTGTGTGTGGCATTAGGGAGTGGAAGGGGCTTAGCTTAGTCAAAACTGGCTGCAAGAAAAAACCTTGCAATCTTATTTTTTGTAAGAAGAAATTTCTATTATTTAAGGTACCCTTAAGGGGTTTCTTTCATTTTTTAAGTAAGTTAAATATGCAAATAAAAAAAATCTTAATTCATATAAAACACACACACACACACACGCACACACGCATGAGCATAAATATTTTCAAAAAAAAAAAAAAACATAAAAATATGTGCTCACATATTTCATTTATGAGCCCTTTTGAATAACAACAACAACAATACAAATAAATAAGAAGAAAAAAAAAGGTTGCCTCTTCTTCGTTTCTTTTCGTCTTTTCTTCCCCTTGCAGGACACTCTCACTCATTTAACATAAATAAGCAACTCTATGCTATTACTTTGCTTTATACACATTCAAACACCCACTTTCGTATACTAATATATGAATGTCCTTTAATTCACTTGCATTCATTCACTCACTCACTCACAAATAAACCTGTAGTAGTTCATTTACTTGAAAGCTTTGGCAGCTCACAGCAGCAGCATTCATTCATATGAAAGATGCTCATAAAAATTCCAAAAAATAAAAAAAAACACTATATGCAGATATGTGCTAGCTTGCTCACTTACTAACACACTCAGTGAAAAAATTAAGTTTCAAAAAATAGTAAAAGCTGAAAAGAGTAGAAGATGAAGTCATACCAAAGTTTGAGTATTTATGGATCAAGCTCTAAATCGGAAAGTGTTAAAAAATGCTTTATTGATTCTTTCTGATATTGAAATGGATTTCAAAGCGATGACTTTATTGACTTTCGGGAAAATTGAATCACTTGTCTCCGTACATCTAAGCCGCCTGACCACTATAAACTGAAATGAAGGAAGGCAGACTTTTGCTTATTACACAGGGCTAGATTTTTCAGATCCAAGAATCACATCAATAATTTTCCTATGTAATTTTGGATTTTAAATCTGAATTTGGTAGCAATATTGGGAGTATGAATGTATAAACTCGTATTTTTTTTTCGTAATTTGGACATTTATTGTGAAAAAGTGATTATAAATTTATTCTTTAAAGTATTGTCTATCGTTAGCCATAAACTTTTCCCATCTTTCTGGTAGCATGCGGATTCCGCGTCGAAAGAACTCGTCATCTTTTGAGGCTATCCACGAATCGACCCATTTTTTGAGTTCTTCGAAAGAACGGAAGTGCTGTTCAGCCAGGCCATGTGTCATCGATCGGAACAAGTGGTAATCAGAAGGAGCAATGTCTAGAGAATACGGCGGGTGGGGTAGCACTTCCCATTTCAGCGTTTCCAAGTATGTTTTCATTTGCCTTGCAACATGCGGCCGAGCATTGTCGTGCTGAAGAATAACTTCGTCGTGTCTATTCTCATATTCTGGCCTCTTATCCTTTAATGCTCGGCTCAAACGCATCAATTGTAGTCAGTAGCGGTCACCAGTGATCGTTTCATTCGGTTTCAATTGCTTATAATACACGACACCTTTCATATCCCATCAAATATACAGCATGAGCTTGGATCCATGGATGTTCGGCTTTGCCGTTGATGTTGATGCATGCCCGGGCGGTCCCCATGATTTTTTACGCTTTGGGTTAACGTAACGTATCCACTTTTCATCGCCAGTCACAATACGATGCAGAAAACCCTTTCTTTTCTGTCGTTCAATCAGCAGTTCACATGTGAAAATCGTCGTTCGACGTCTCTCGGCTTCAATTCGTACGGCACCCAATTTCCTTGCCTTTGAATCATTCCCAATGCTTTTAATAGTTCAGAAATGGTTGATTGATCAACTCCTATAAGTTCTGCAAGTTCTTGTTAGAAGCTCAGGAAGAGCGAGAGTATGGACGTTATTCATACTCAAGACATCACTACCCAACGGCCTTAATCTGATTCTCGCTAACGCTGGACAGCTGCAAAGACAATGCTCAAGACACGATTGGCAGGTTGGATCGCTAATGACGTCCATGTTAGTCATATGTTGAACACATATGTTATGCCCGGCGATGACCGCCAGCAGCAATTTCAGGTGTTTTCTACTCAGTTTCAGAAGAAATTCCGCTGATTTCCTGTTAGGTTGTCTCACGAAGTTCTTTGCCGTTCTGCAGGAGTCAAGCTCGGACCATCTTTCTCTATGGATAGAACCCACAAAATCGTTGATCCAATGCATGATCTCCCCTGAACTTACGCCAAGAAAGAGTTCCGGACCCCATAGTGGAATTGCAGAACTAGTTTATCAGCTAATTCATTCCCTGCAATACAACAGTGTCCTGGAACCCATATAAGGCATAACTTGTTTGGTTTTGCAACACTATTTAGCTTTGTCTCATACTCGTTGACCAATTTGGAGGAGCTAACAGGGTTAGCAAGGGCCTTCAGTGCAGCTTGGCTATCACTGCAGATACCTATGCACTTTCCATGCCATCTCTTCTCAATTATCCAGCTCACCACGTCTGGGATAGCGAAAACCTCAGTTTGGAAGACTGACGCCATCTTTCCAGTGGAAAAAGAGTATTTGGTCTCATCGTCCAAGTACCAACCGGATACAGTACCGTTTGAGGTTTTGGATCTTTCGGTATAGAAGATATGACGAAGACCCCGGGGTACGACCACTAAGTCTCACAAGAGCAATGTATACCCAGTATACCAGAGCTGGATTCAGAAACCCAAGTCTTGCCGAAAGCTCGCCTGCACTGCCAGAAAACCTTTAGTGCACGCGAGACCTTCAGCTCGCTTTATCTTGGAAACGGACTCTTGAGACCTTCTGAGATATGCGGCATAAAACCTAATGCAATTCTTAAATACGTTTGTAGTCTTAATTTTGAATTGTGTTGAAACCAAGGGCTGCACAAAAGATCAACAATGGTCAGTCACAGTGCACTATAGCCTGAAACAAATCTCTAGGAAACTTTTTTCTAGATCTATCCTACCTCTCGGCTGTCAAACCGAACAAACTCCTTAACTACCTTAACCCCACAAAGTAGATTCTAGTTCAACATTCATCTTTTTATTGTTAGCAGAGGTATTGGTATCAAAACGGCGCAAAAGCGCTAATTGTGATCTACGCGTGGACTGCTGTAGATCAGCCACATAAGCCAACCATGTATCTGCTCGATTTGGGTTGCCGTCGGAATGGAATCTTTCTCAGATACGTGGATTTCGAGCGTGAAATGTCTGTACTTTGGATTGTAGTAAACATTTAAAGTGTGGTGAGCAAGGCCGTATTTAGGGAGGAGGTTTTGGGGGTTCTGACCGCCCTCCCCCCCCCCCCCCGAAATGTGGAAACTTCATTCTAATTTTTGAGATTAATTGCTAATGGATGGAAAAAAAGTCAAAATAAAATCTATTTAACGATATTTTTTATTTCCATCGGTTTTTTTTATCTAAAAAGTCAAATATAAAAAATAAATTTGAAATCTTAGTTACACTATGCGATCAAATCCGATTTGTTTTCTTCGACATGAGGTTTGACTACGGATTCAAAAAGAGAAGGTGATACTGAGCACTCCTGCATTCATAGTTTTTCTGGGTTAGTAACTGTTTTTGATTTAAGGTTTCGTCCTGAATCAGTTTGAAAAGTTTAAAATTAATAAAAATAGAAAAAATTATCGGATCCTTGTAAAATAAGACTTGCTTGAACCCCATTTTTTTCCTAAAACGGGACGTGATGGGAAGTTTTTGACCTCAGATTATTGCTCAGAGCACCACGACTAGAAAGATCTCTTTCAATGCTGTGACTTCACGAATTTAGGGAATATAAGCCAACCTCATCCGGGTTCCTTATCATTGATAATGGTTCAAATTCCCAATGATGATCATTTAAAAAAAATGAGCCTCTACTATTTTTGGTAATTTTTTTGAGGTTGGGTACATCATCAGAAGTGGGAAGTCAATGAGTTAATGAAATTATGTCCCTCACGATAAAAAAAAATGCACTAGAATGCACATTGAATAATATTTATTTGAAAAAATTTAATTTGATTCTTCTGGTAATTTTTTGTCACTTTTGGCCATTTTTTTGAGGTTAAGATTAAAAAAAATCGGAAAATTTTTCCTAAAATTTTAATTTTATAGGGTCCATCAAATGTATCATTGATTTAATTTACTGTATTTAAAAATCAGTTTGATAAAAATTATTTATGAATATTTGCTTCGAATGAAAACCCCCCCGAAAAAAATTTCTGGCTACGGCCCTGGTGGTGAGATTGTGAAGTTGCACTTAAACTTTTCCTAAAATTAACCATTTTCATTGAGTGTATATTTTGGTTTATGTTATTATTTTTAGTATTTTTTTTTTTTGTATTTTTTGTTGTTTCTTAACCATAATATGCAAAGTTTTTTAAGTGTTTTCTGTATATCTTTATGCTACACCACAAACACACACACACATACATTTACATGCATAAATACAAATAGCGATATATGTGTTTTTTTTTTACTAATATATGAGTGTGTGTCTCTAACTTTTTACTACTAAAAAAAAAAAAAAAAATCAACAACAAAACAAACATACTCCTTTTATTTATTATATATATATATATATATATAATATATGTGTAACTATTTTTTGTTGTTATTTTCTTTTGTTGTGTTGGTCTCTATGAAAAATATTCATTGTCCTTTTATTTTTCAACTTGTATTTCTTCTTTAACTTTTTGTTGTACTTTTTCATACTCATAACATTTTTCATATAAATATCTTTGTGCTTTTTTTCTTGTTATGCTGCTGTTTTTTTGTTTTTTTTTTTCTGTATAGGTTATCATAATAATAAAATTTGCATAAAAATATTTCAAAAATGAGTTTTATTTCTATTTTCTATGATTTTTTTTTCCCCCCCTTTATTTTTGTATTGTTGGTCACTTACGTTGGAATCTCATCTATTGTAACTACTTGCCCTAGGGAGGAGATGGTGAGTTTTTTTTATAGAGTCAGTTAGCGCCAGAGAGAAAGTGGAATTTTATTTAAAGTTAAAACTTTTATAAGGATATTTTACTACCACCAGTGCACACTTTGAGGTAAAGGTGTAATAATTCATGTTAGATATAACAAGTGCATGCAAAGAAGTTGATTTTATGTAGATTAGGACTAACTAGAAAATGGAAACTTAGTTGAAAATTTTTTTTCAGATTTTTATAGATATGCGTACCTAGAAATATAGAGACTTTTTTAGATCCCTCTTAGTTTTTCTTCACTTACGAACTTTTGCACTTCATATAAACATAAAATGAGTGCTGCACATAAGTGCAACATATTGCAAAAAAAAGAAGCACACAAAAAAAAAAGTATTTAAAAATAGTATTTAATTTTATTACCAAAAGGACACAACTTTCATATGAAATGAGGATAAATACTGCTGCTCTGCCTCGCTCAAGTTACAATTTTCACTACAACTCTTAATGGCATAAAGGTGAATACCGCCAGCTCCACCTTCATCTCTACTTCCACACACACACACACACACACCCACACACACATGCAACATATCGCGTCATACTTATGTGCATGTGTTGCTCAACTGATACCACGGTATATTTGCACCATAATGATGACCAGCAGCACAGCAACAACAATAAAAGCAAATAAACCACAAAAAAAAAGGACATTAATGTCCTGAAATTTGTAGCAGAACAAACATGTACATCTGAAATTTTTTTTTCTCTCTTTTTTTTTTTGGCTTATATTATTCTTTTTCTTTTGGTGTGTGGAATTTTAATTTGTTTTAATGTTTTTTCAATGCATTTGTTACCAACATTTAATTACTTTTACGTGCAATTTTTACAATTAATATTTTATTGAATAAGGAAATGGAGAAAAAAAAGTTGTTTAAATGTTTTATAATTGAAAATTTCAATGTTGAACTGTTAGTTTCATGAATTATCTAGATAGATCTTAAATTAACTCTTGAATATTATTTTATTCCTTATTCGCTTGTTTGAATTAAAATCGTTTCATTTCTAGTTGTTCCACCATCTAAACAGGCAGCAATATGCATACTAGAGTGCAGGGCCGTAGCCAGGATTTTTTTTCGGGGAGGAGCCTTTCATTCGAAGAAAGAAAATTGACATTTACTTGCCATTACTGATGATGAGCCCGACCTCAAAACAATTACCAAAAATACTAAAAATAGTCAGAGGGTCATTTTTTTCAAATGATTATTAGTGGGAATTCGGGCCATGATAAGGAATCCGGATGAGGTTGGCTTATATTCCCAAAATTTGTGCAGTTACTGCATTGAAAGTGATTTTCCGAGTCGGGGTGCTCTGAGCAATAATGGGTTAAATAATTAATTACATTTTGTTCCCTAGAACTTTGTAGCTGATCCACTACTACTGCTTTGCGAATAAAATGGTTCAGAGTGTTTGTGAATGAATTTTTTATACTGAACACGAATCTGAGGTAAAAAATTTCCCATCACGCTACGTTCTAGAAAAAATGTGTTGGAAAACCCCAAAATAGAATTTTTGGCCATTTTTAAAAATTGGAGAGCTGAACACTGGCGTGCTATAAACTTCGAAATCCAAAAATTATAGGCTGAATCATGCTCTTCCAAATTAACCCTAAACCCGAAACTGTAAATCGAAAACAGTTACTGACCTAGAAAAACTATAAATGCAGAATTGCTCAGCATCACCTTCTCTTTTTGTATCCAAAGTCAAACCTTTGGGGGTTAGAACCCCCAAAACCTCCCCCCTAAATACGGCCTTGCTAGAGTGGACTGCCATGTGAATCTTCATGAACTTCATGATTCTGCTTGCTTTATTCACGATGTGTGCGCATTTATGTTGGAACAGTCCTTAACCCATTAAGGACGTGCGGGAACCAAAGTAGATAGATCAAAAAAGTAATTTGAGAAAAAATTTATTTTAGGAAAGCAATGAAGATGGTGTGTTGACTTAAATCAAACGGAGTCTGACATGATGAAAATAATACTAGATACAGATAAATTCAACACCAACTATCAGAGCAAAGCCCATTGTTTCTGATGCCAGTCGACAATCTTGTGCCCCTTATCCTCAGACGTTTCAAACATGCTTTCCATACAGACGACTCAAAATATTAATTATAACCGGTTCTGGTTGTTTCTTCGATGAAGAGAACAGGTGCTTCTTCGATACTGGAGAAATGACAAAGGTCTTCCAATCGAAGTTTATGCAGTAACATTTAGGCTGCACTAAAGACCCTAGAAAACATCTCCAATTTTTCGAAGATCGTAAGCCAATGTAAAGCAAATCTTAATACCGTCGTAAGACTAAATAAGTTGTCCTTACATATATAAGTTCCAGGATAATTCGGTGTGCGTGGTCATGAAAGGGCTGATGAAATCGTAGTTCTGTGGCAAATCCTACCAGCCCGAAATCAATTATTGGCGTCAGGAACTATGCAAGAGGTCAACGCATCCACAAGAAAAGATAGTCCAGTGTCAATTCCTGCAAAACTGTAAAGAGTTTGGTGAAAGAGCCGAACAGGGGAACAGCTTACTATCTTTTGCAGCTGGGGAAACATGATCTGACCACCCTGACCATATATTGCGAGAAATGGATGCCATTCTTGATCTGGCGTGTGGATACTACTTTGAAAAGTGAAGCGAAACTACAAAACGTTATCTATGTTAATCTCTAGCTTTTGAGAAAGAAAGATGATGCGCCTGCTGGATGGCGATGTCTTTTTCTGCTTATTCCTTTCCCCTACCTGAACTTCTTAAGTTTCTTAACCCTTTCGGCACCGTAGAAAAACCAGAGTAGATAGCGCAAAACCGAATCCGGATTCATATTATCTGACCCCTATTTCTTGTTACAATTTTTGATCCAAACAGATATTTTGTACCTCTAAAAGTGTGAACTTTCATGGGTCACCGGCGACCCAGTGACCCCAAATGGGAATTTTTGACGAACTTTTTCGGTAAATCTTTATTGGATATTTTTTAAAGATAGACAAAGTAACTTAATATTAATTTTTCATTTAACCCTTTTTTGACCATAAAGAAACTAGAACCGATAAAGCAAAACCGAGTCCAGATTCGGATTCTTCGACCCCCATTTCATTCTGAAAAAATTCTGAAAAAGTTTCCAATGAAGATTTTAGGGTCACCGGTGACCCATACCAAAACTTGTATTTCCAAAAAAGTAAACAAAAATTTCAAAATATGAGAAGTCATATTTGAGTAAATAATTTTTCTTACAATATATTAAAAATTTTGTGTATTTGGACAAATTATGTAAAAATTGTGAGCGATTGAAAATAACAAAAAAAAATTTTTTAATTGAAATGAAAAAAAACATGAAAGAGAATTCTTTTCAAAAACCCTAAATTTAAAAATAAAAAACATGATTGGAAAGTTCTTAAAAAATCGCAAAAATTAATGTTGTAACTCTGGTGTCACTATGGTACCAAAAGGGTTGAAGAAATTAAAAAGTTGGAGAGTGTGTGAAATTATTCGTTCCTTTCTTTTTCTTTCCTTTCTAAAGCCTTTCTTCTCATCACCATTTTCAGCGATGCATAAGATCAATTCAATCGTTTGCAGTGATTCGATTATTTTGTGCCGGTAAAAACGAATCAATGCTTTCATTCTTTTGTACGAATTGCGTTCCTTACTATGATCTGCAATTTTTCCTTTACCTTTTTAAGTGAGCTATGAGCTAGTACAAGTGTTTCAATTTCGGTTATCTGATCATTAACGCAAATCAGATAATCACTTTTAAAAGTAGATAATGATTTGTTAACTTTATTCTAATGATTTACAATTTGAATATTGTTTCCTATGCATTTTTCATATAACAAATAACAACGAATAAATATTTTAAAATGAGAAAAATGCTGACAAACCGAAACGAATCGGCTAGAAAAACAATAACAACACGTGTTTGCGCATCAGCATAGAGAAATCGCATTTACTACCAACTATACACCACAATCAACGCTGCGGTATAAGCAACGATGCTTTTTTTTTTTTTTGTATTTGAAAATTGCAATGCATATGGCATTTTGAGGTAAATGTTGGTGATGATGATGGCGAGGGCAGTGGTGGTGGTGACGGTGTCAGTGGTGCGTGCCAATAACATGAAAAACAGTCATGCATACACGTGCAAAAAAAAAAAAAAACAAAACATTGAAAAAACAACAAGCAACGCACTTTTGCAGTTGCTTCTTGCGTATCACTAGCTGCTACTATGCTATGCTGTATTGAAGGAGGGGGCGGGAGGGGAGGGGAGGGTTACACGATTTACACACACTAGCAGCATACATATATATGGAAGTTACCATGTATTTTGTTTTGTTTACTTACGCGCCTAAATATATGCAATAGAAGGAACGCAATTAAGCGCATCAATTTCACAAAGTAAAAGTGGTGCATAACATAGAGTCAGAGACGACGACGACGACTACGACGACGATGATGTCAGAAACGGAAATGAATGAATGACGATGGCGTTGGCATTGGAGTTGGGCGGTGATGATGATGATGATGATGATGCAGCACCATGACTAACTACTATAGAAACTTCAAAACATTTGTAGAATTTAAATGATTTCGGTTGCGGGTCCGTGTTTCAAAAATTGTAGACGTACATATGTGTGAAAATGTGTATGTTTATGCATGTATGTGTGAGCTTGTGCCTATTAGTACTCAAGACAAGTCTGGACACATGGCGGTTTTGTAAAACGTTTAATTACAATTTTGTTGTTGCTACTGTCGCGCTTTTAGTAAATTGAAGGTGCGTACATTTGTTTAAATGGCATTCAGTAAGAGGAAAGAGAATGAACACAGGAAAAGGGCGGTGTGGGAAGGTAGAAGTAGCAACTTGCCAGTAATTTGCTATTGTACCCAAAAATGTTTTGTTTCGAGGGTAGCAAATATATGCATTTGCTTGGTCATAGCTTGAAAATTACTTGAAAAGTGAATTCAAATGAAATTTTATAGAATTTAATTTTGAAATGTTAGAATTTATTGGTTATCAGCGGAGTGAGAGGTAGCGAGAATGAAGTGTGACGTATGCCAAATTGCAATTTTGAAATTTCAAGCAACGGAAACGGATATTAAAGGCTTTTAGCTTTTTAAATGGAAACCTGGTACTAGTTAGTAAGTTACCCTCAATATCCAAATAAATAAAAAGGGGTGCTAAAAAGTTTGCTTCGTTCAGTGAAAAGGGGGTGTTAACCCTTACACGCCATAACACTGATTAACATATGTTGGTTTTTTCTGGTCGTTGTTGTTGTTGTTTCTTATGCTGACATAATTAAAATTGACAAATTTTTCATTTATTTTTTTGGTGATATTGAAAGCGTAAAGTTTTTCTTAGATAGAAACAACATTAAATTGTCATTTATCATTTGATTTAAATATACAAATTCATATGTACATATCTACTAAAAATAAGCAAATGTCATTGTTTTTGACATATGTCTTTGTTGTAATTGAATTTTGCCACTGTATGTGTAGTCTAAGAAGATTTGGCAGGGTATGAGATTATATTAAATTTCTGATTTTCATACTGAAATAGAATTAAAACTACGAACCAGATAATTTTGGTATTCTACTTGTTTGGGAGGAAATTTTTAAGCAATAAGAACAAGGCTAAGGGATATTAAGCTTAAGACTAAAGTCTATTAACTGAGAAAAAGTATGAATACGCTAAGATCGCACATTTATGAAACTTTGATGGAAGCTAAGAAACAAAAATCATTTAAAAATCATTTCAAACCTAGAAAGAAAGTAATTGCTATATGGGAAAATATTCAACCAAAAGTGACAAAAAAATTCACAGAATAATCAAATTAAATTTTTTGAAATCAATAGTATTCAATGTGCATTCAAATGCATTTTTTGTTATCGTGAACGACATAATTTCATTGACTCATTGACTTCCCACTACTGATGATGTACCCAACCTCAAAAAAAAAAATACCAAAAATAGTATAGGCTCATTTTTTTTCAAATGATCATCATTGGGAATTTGAGCCATTATCAATGATAAGGAATGAGGTTGAGATCTTTCGTGGTGCTCTGACCAATAATGCTTTAAAAAATTAATTATATTTTAAGATTGCCTCCTAAACTGCATGGATTTTGCTAATAAGATGAAGTTTTTGCGAAAGAATTTTTCACGTTAAACCGAATCTGAGGTCAAAAACTTCCCATCACGTCACGTTTTAGGAAAAAAAATGGGCTTCAAGCAAGTCTAATTTTACAAGGATCCGTTAATTTTTTCTATTTTTATTAATTTTTAAACTTTTCAAACTGATTCAGGACGAAACCTTAAATCAAAAACAGTTACTGACCGCGATTTAAAAACTATGAATGCAGGAGTGCTTCAGTATCACCTTCTCTTTTTGAATCCGTAGTCAAACCTCATGTCGCAGAAAACGAATCGGATTTGATCGGATAGTGCAACTAAGATTTCAAATTTATTTTTATATTTGACTTTTTAGAAAAAAAAACCGATGGAAAAAAAAATATATCGTTAAATAGATTTTATTTTGACTTTTTTTCCATCCATTGGCAATTAATCTCTAAAATTAGAATAAAGTTTCCACATTTCGGGGGGGGAGGGGGAGAGGTCAGAACCCCCAACCTTCCCCCCTCCCCCCTAAATACGGCCTTGACCTAAATCATGAAGAAGAGTGGGTAAAATCAAGATGTTTAACATATTTTTTTTTTTAAACGAAGCCCTATTTGAATTATTTTTTGGATCAAAATAGAGTCCAAAAAAGAAACTTAAACAAAATCGCCCGTTCAATAGATGACGCAGCAGCACAAGGAAAAATTCCTTTCTCCCAGATTTTTGGAATATATTTCAGATTAAAATAGAGGCCATAAATGAGTTTTCTGGCTCAAAAATCACTGGTGTCTAAAATTTGAACACCATCAGTCTGTTTATAAATAGCGCCCCAGTGTAAAATAAAATTCAAATTTCTCCTATTTTTCTAACCTTTGCTCCGGTGCCCTTTATGAAATATTTTTCAAATCAAATGCCTGAGTACCTTTAGTTTGTTAGAATAAATCTCAACTATTTCACTATTTCTTACTTTATTTTCTTCCCGTTTGTATTATAAATATGGAGGGAGAGAGAGAGAAAAAGGATATCCCACAAAATATACTCATTTCCATTAAATATTGCCTACAATAAAACACTTGAATCATCTCAGATGAAACCGTCTGAATAAACAATACTCAAGCTATGAAAAAGCATACGAGATAATGCCAAATTTTAAACATGTGAAAAGCAAAAGATTTAAGACTTTTATGCCAACTCATTACAAGAAAATATTAACTGCATGTCCTCGAACATTTGTTTATATGCACCAGTTTTTAATATTCGTGAAAAAATTATTTTCATAAAAAATATATGTTTGGATATACTTAAATATTTTTATATTGTAATAAATAAAATAAAAAATCCTTACAAAAAAATCTTCTCAAGATTATGTTGATTTAAGCGATATTTCTTTTATTTTGCATGTAAATTTTTGTGCTCATACACATGCTCCACAGACATATAACTGCAACATGAATAATATTTTCATTTTAAGAGGTTATTTAACACAATACGCTCAACATAAGAAGGTTAGGTAAAATTTTATAAAATTTTTATTGCTGAAATTATAAGTTTAAATAATTTGTAGAACATTTGCCCAGTTCAAGAGAGTTGAGAGAGAAAATGTGATACGTTACGCTCGCAATTGAGTTAGTTCTTGTTGTCAAGTTCTTAAACCCAATTGAACTAAAAGTCTTATGAGATTTTGATAGCGCAGACACATGGGTGAGTTATTAAAAATAAAAACAATCAATTCTACTTGTTAAATAAAAATTGGAAAATACAAGTTTTTTAAATAAATATAAAGAAATTTAAATTTTAAAACTTTCGAATAGAAAAATCTTAACACTTCGTGTCACAATATGATAAGAGAGAAAATTACACACGTTATGCTCTCAAATTGTGGTAACTCCGATTGCAAATGAGTATCCATTAGAAATTGCTGCGTGAGTACTTTTTGACTCACGCTCACGCATGCTCACGGCTTCGAAAATGCTACTCACGCATGTTTACGCACGCTGACATTAAAAAAAAAAAAATCACGCTTACTCACGCACGTTTAAATTGTACTAAAAAACTTCACTCATACTCACGCACGCAGTCTTTTAATTGTTATATTTTTAGTTACGTAAATAAAAAATTAAGTGCTTATATAAATAATATGCATATTAGGCCGGGCCGATTTGGCAACCGATACCGCGCCGCCAAAATTATGATTCCTCTTGTCCTTACAAACAAAAAATCCTTCTACGACATAGGTCTAAAATGAATTTCGAGGCTCCGGAATTTAATTTTTTTGAAATTTTCAAGGCACTTGGAATTTTTTTAATTACACAGCGTAAATGCAAACGTAAATTTAAATGTCTAATGGATAAAAAATGTCTAAGGGTAATTTGGGGTCACTGAATCCGATCCTGTACTCAGGTTTTCTATGGGGGCCGAAACCCATAATTTTTATTTTACTTTTGTACATGTCTCATAGCTAAGAGAAACTTATTTATTATGGAAGGGAGGAAAAAATTACTTAAACAGAAACACTCCACCAACCCTCCTTACCCGCCCTTTGGGGTGTTATATAAAGCCTCTATTCGATATATGACTATACCGGGTAAACGATCGCGAAATCTATTATTAGGTTTTGGTAAAAAATTTTCCACATCGAAAAGTAGTTGGGTTCACCGAAAGTCAAAAATACCTAGGTCCAACATTTTTTAAAAAATTATCCCTTGAAAAAAAAAAAAAAAATTTATAACCTTGTGATTTTATTTTTCCCAGAATAAGGGGGTGAAGGGCGTTTTATATAGAATTTTTAAGACACCTGGAATTTTTGTAATTATTTTTTCTGTGAAAATTCGTAATCGGGGGTTTTTCCGTATGAGAAGTTCATTTTTGATATTTATTTTAACTCAAGCGTCCGATAGGGGGCGCTATTGAACATTTTTAAAAAATTTATTGTATGGTTTTGAGTGCTAATTTTATCCAAAAACACTAATTTTTCTTTATTTTCTTACTTCTTTCATTTATTACACTATGCAACAGCCCAAATCGGACTGGTGATTTTTATATATGTTTTTCAGTAATTTGGGGTCGTTGATCTCGAAACAGAAGACCATTTTACTCCATCACGTCAGGTTTTCGAGATAACGGTACATGAAATCATGAAAATTGCTTTAATAAGACTGCACCAGGACATTCCTTATTTATGTCTTATCGTTGTTGTTGTCTATACAAAGGTTGTAGAAAAAGTAGATAAAGAAGCACATTTTTTGTGAATACAAGAATCTTCCATCTAAGCTCCTTACCCCAAATTTTGGGAGCTTTTTTAGTACAGCTTTGAACAAAATTGCCTACAGGCTAAAGGAATAATAAAATTTTGATAGTGTGTTTGAGAAAAAGTTTGCTTATCAAAAAGTATAGGGGGTCCTAGAACATCAAAACATCCTCCAACCCCTTATTCTTGCAAAAAATTACCTCAAAAAGTATAAGCAATTATTAAAAAAAAAAAAAATTTTTTTTCAAAGGTTAATTTTTTAAAAAATGTTGGACCTAGGTAATTTTGACCTTCGGTGAACCCAATTACTTTTCGATGTGGAACAATTTTTACTAAAACCTAATGATAAGTTTTGCGATCGTTTACCCGGTATAGTCATATATCGAATAGAGGCTTCATATAACACCCCAAAGGCCCAAAGGGCGGGTACGGAGGGTTGGTGGAGTGTTTTTGTCTCAGTAATTTTTTCCTCCCTTCCATAATAAACAAGTTTCTCTTAGCTATGAGACATGTACAAAAGTAAAATAGAAAAAATTTTACATTGGTTCCACGTATACCAAAATTATGGGTTTCGGCCCCCATACCGGGGATCCCAAACGTGATAGAAAAAATCTGAGTACAGGGTCCCCCAAATTACTCTTAAAAATGTATCCATTTGACATTTGAAATTTACTGTTGCATTGTGTAATTACAAAAATTCCAAGTGCCTTGAAAATTCTATATAAACCGAACATTTTCCATAAAAATCAAATTCCGGAGCTGCGAAATTCATTTTAGACCTATGTCGTGGAAGAACTTTTTGTTCGTAATGACAAGAAGAATCATAATTTCGACGGCGCGGTATCGAAAAATTTTAGTTCATACAAATCGCTCCGGCATAATGCATATACTATGTGTTACATAGTGATGACAGATTTCGAAGATTCTTAGGTGTAGAAAAACACAGGGTTGATTTTTTAACCATCAAAGTATTTAAGAAATTGTGAATTATAACGACGTCATGGTCAAAAGTAAATTATACTCACGCATTTGCACGTCGAAACTGTGTCATGCTCACGCATGTTCACGTAGGAATTACGAAAATCAAACCGCGTTCACGCATGCTCAAGTGGAAATTATGTCGTGCGCGTGCGTATTCACGCGTGTCACGTAAAATTCGTGTCACGCGTCCATCTCTAGTATCCATTTATTTATGATCGCCTGGAGAGTCAAATTCATCTCTCATGCACTTGAGCATTTTGAGCATTGTTTACTGATATTCACGTAATAGTTTTAAGATTTTCCAAAATTTTTTTTCTTGAGCGTATGCTCACATATTTTTATTTTATTCTCGTTGTGCTCTTAATACGGTGTTATTCTTTTTTTTTTTTTTTTTTTTACATTTTTTTGCCGATATATATGATGAAGAGAGGCAACACCAAAATATTTCAATATTATTTTTAATAAATGCAGAATGTTGTTGTTGTTGTGTTTTTTTTCTTTCATCACCACCAGTGAGTTCGCGTTCTTTTCATAATTTATGTATATTTACAATATGTATATGCAGTAAATGCATTGCAATGAAATGAAATACATACAATTAATATTGGTCATAAATTTTCAGCACAAAAAAAAAAAAAAAAAAAAAATGCAGCTGAATGCAATGAAGTGAATACGCCATGAATACAACACGCTCCTTGGAGCTCATCTGGCCGCAGAAGCAACCAGCACCAGCAGCAGCAGCGACAGCAGGAGGAGGACGCTGTTTATTTTTACATTTAAGTCGACGCTCAAGGATATTGAATATGAAAGTATACATTGCATATGCATACAGTTAATGAATTACAAATACATCTACATAAAGTTATGCACACACACAATAAAAAATTTAAAATTTTAAGCACACTTTTAAAGGACAGGCTCCACCTAGGAGATGTAAAAGCGGATAGTGAATGTAGTAAGCTATAGGTTTACAAAGTAGATGAAGTGCAATAATGGTTACAGTTATGTATATGTAAGTTATGTGGTATCACAATGGGTCGTTCAGGCCTAAGTGTGTCTCTCGACAGCCACTCCAACCTAACCTAACCTAAGGATATATGTAGTGCATACTGTCACATGTATAATATTATCAACAATTTTCATATCATCATCATCATATCACAGAAAGTTTGTTTGCATAACTTTTCCATAGCTCGAAAATTCAAAAACACCAAAACCTAAAACTCGAAATTGTTCAAAAACTAACTACATGAACTCGACAATGTCAAAGAACTTTAAAACTAACTCCATTTTGTTGTTAGAACTTTTTTCGCGTATGTACAACAGACGTTGTTTGTCAACGAAACCACTATTCACATTCTATACAAAAAGGTGACCATAAAGCACCAACTTTCTGTCAAAATGTTAAGCATAAATTTCCATACTGCTGGTAGAGATGAGTAGTAGCTACCTCTAAAATATGCGCTAAATATGTGCACACACACGCATACACAAACATATCCACACATGTTTTACAACTTGACAACTTTTGCCTGTTTCTGTTTTTAGGCAATGTTGGTAGATCTAAAAAAGAAAACAAACACAGCAAACTCTTCTCTTTTATTATCTTACTTGCCTGGGTTGCTTAACCCATCACAGAAATAAGTTTAAGCCAATGTGTAAAGCATTAGGCGCACAGCAGGATATCATAATTTTCAGGGTTGCATGCAATTAATAACGGTAATTTTAACTTCATTGCATTTTGTTATAGTTCGAGTCATTGGCGCTTCATTATTTGGAACCATAGGGGAGGAGGGAGACTCAAGAGACTGTTTAAAAGGAAAATATTGCACAATGAAATTTTTTAAAGTTGTTATTGAGTTTTATTAACCCTCTAGTACCCAAATGTGCCTCTAGACAGCATTCATCAAAACGTATGTAATTACCACATTAATAGTTTTTTGTGGCGATATTTTATCATTTCGTTATGATATATCGTCACAAGCTTTGAAAAAAATGCATCAGTTATGAGTTATTATGTGCTCTACAAAAGTTAGAGACAAGCAAAGACCACGCCCATTGAATTGTTTAGGGTTTTGAGATCAGATTTAAGCTTTTTACACCAAAATTTTGCAATCCCAATTTTTTTTTTTAATTAGTCAAAAATTTGTGAACTAGAGGATTAAGTTTTAGCGAAGAAATATTCTTTAAAATGCTTAGGCGTATCTAGTGGAGAGCTCTACTTCATTGTTGCCAATACTATGGGGAATTTATGGGCATTTACAGAGATCCATGGAGGATCGGAATTGCAATTAGATTTTTCAATTATCGTGAGAGAAAATATTTTTGAAAATTTTCATTTAAAAATAACAAAAAAAAAAAATATAAGTATTAGTCCGTTCTCTTTTTTTTTTTACCAATTTTGCTGTTCTAGAAATTCGTGGTACTGGGATTTCAAAGCTAAGCCCCCTACCTCTCTTCAGATAAATATCTAACAAGTTTTAATCATTTCTCATGAAAAATTAAAAAAAAAAAAAACTTTCGGCTCCTTTATTCGTGTCCGATTAACAAGCTTGCTGCTCTGTCGAATATAATAATCTTCGTGGACAGTCAGACGGTTATTAAATAAATTCAATCACATAACTATAGTTAAATCAATGGAGGTTTCAACATTTCGGAAAGCGGTAAACGCGCTACAATCCCACTGGGTTAAACTATGCTGGGTCCGGACATAACGATACACATAGAATAGAACAATATAGTCGACGAATTGGCCTGACAAGGTTCGGAAATCGATCTAAGCGAAGCAAATGTAATGATACTTACACCGATTACACAATTATGCAGTGTGATTAATAGTGCAGTAGAAGCTGTGATTACAGAGTTTGGAGTGAAAAAATAGTTTGAGATTGATCGGGGGGGGGGGGGGGGGGGGGGAGGGTGCACTGTGTAATTAGGGTACGCTTCAAAAACAGCAACTAGAGTTCAACGATTAGAGCTACAATGATGTAGAAGAAGTTGAATGAATTCAACATCCAATCTGTAGACGCCCTGCCTTGCAAGCTCAATGATTTCGTATACTGGAGGCAAGGTTCTTTGACAATTTGGCAGACATATTCGGAGTAAAAATTACGGATTTGTAAAAATTTGTTAAAAGTACCAAGAGGTTTCATGTAAATTTAGATTCGTGGTAGTGTTCCAAAAATACAAGAAATAGAAATCTAATGTCCTCGTAAAAAGCAGCTCAGTTGTTAGATGTAAAAAGGCAGCCGCTGATTTTACCAGTGTTGCCGATTCCGAAAAAGATAAAACTTCGTGAAGCTTTTTCATATCAGAAAATAATCACTGCTGATCACACTAGAGTTAGAAAAAAAAAATATTAAAAAAAATATGCTAGCAGCTATTCATGATAAGACTAGAGCTGAAATTCCAAAAAAAAAAAAGAAAACCCAATGACTGAGTTTTTCGCATCCATTCGCTTTAGTAAAATCCTACAGTTCTATGCCAAATTCAAATAGCGTAGTGAACTAATTTCTAAGATAATTTTAACCCTGAGGGGCTTGCCAATACCAAGCCAGGAAGTAGAAAAATTGAACTTGTTCACATTCTAAAATTTCATTTTGTTCACATTTTGAGATATGGAATTCAAATTTATTGTGGGTGTAGTGCAAGCATTACAGTTTATGAATGAAACTCGATTTCGGTCATATGACTACCACGCACACATTTTGACGGGAACGTTGGCAATTTCGCGTTTGATATTGCTCGTCTAAAGTAGTTGGCTTGTTGGCATAGACCAGTGACGCATGAACGAGGCGGCCATTCCACCGGACCATTTTTCGAGATAACACGTTCATCTAATTTGCCTTTCATTAAATCGATTGTGACGCGTGCTGTTTGGCTAGTGGTACCGTCTTGTTTAAACCACATATCGTTGATGTTAAGTTCATCCAACTCTGGCCACAAATAATCTTCCAACATAACTCGATAGCGCTCTCCATTGACGGTAACATGACGGTCGTTTTCGCTGTAAACGGGCTCGTGGTGGTCATATGACCGAAATCGAATTTAATTCCTAATATGTATTGTTTGCACTACATCCACAATACATTTGAACTCAATATCTCAAAAAATTCTTTGTTTTATTAATAGATAAAATTGTTATGTTCTTAATGGAAAACCCTTTATAATCGTAGAGTTTTGTGTGTATGACATCGTGTAACTTCTGAACGACTGGGCAGATTGAAGTCATATTTCCAGAATATATTTTCTTGGGCGCGAGGATGAAAGATAGCTATTCATAATGACTTTTAGGAAAGTGGGCGTGGCACCTCCCATACAATCTTAATATTTTTTTGGGTATATCTCAAGAACCATTTATAGCACAGTACAGAAATTTAGTACAATAACGAGAATTGGCAATACCATGATACAACAAAAATATGAGTGGGATTGACAGAGGGGGTGTGGCACCTTCCATATAACCTGAATTTCCATTATGAGATATCTTAGGAGGCATTTATGGTACGGTACTAAAATTTAAATTCTTTGGATTAGTGTGTGTGGCACCATGCTCCTTTTTTATTTTCTACTACTATTTCTACTACTTATTCTACTACTATTTCTACTACTTATTCTACTACTATTTCTACTACTATTTTCTACTGCTTTTAAACTTTTTTTCAGCAAAAGTTTTCTTATTTTCTCCTACTTTTTCAACCAATATTTTCTACTACTATTTTAGTACCTTTTTCTACTACTTTTTTAATACAATTTTTCTTATTTTCTGCTACTACTTTCTACTATTTTTCACTGCTATTTTTTACTACTTTATTACAGTTTTTTCTACTACTATTTCATTGAAATAAACTTCAATTTTCCCGCTTCTTTGTAGAAAGGGCAGAACAACGTCTGCCGGGTCAGCTAGTACATTATAATAATATCACCGAGCTTATCGCATCCATTCACGTTGGCAGAATGCTACAGTTTTATGCCAAATTCAAAAGCGTAGTGAACCAATATCTAAGAGAATTTTAACCCTGAGGGGCTTGCCAATACCAAGCCATCAAGTAGAAAAATTGACTTTGTCTCTATTTTTAAATTTTCACCTAATCGTAGAAATTAACTTTTACTGACAATTAGTTATTCCTCGGCGACCAAATATATACATAAAAATATAATAAACTTGACGAAAAATCGTAGACATTAATGCGGAAGGGTTTTACTTGCGTCAGTATTTCGGATTCAAGAACCATTAAGACGCCCTCATTATCACTACCCATAAATGTTTTTTCATTGACCAACCTTGAAGTCAGGCATACAAACTGCATACAAATTTACAAATATTTACAGTTTTTTGAAGATAGATTTACCCATGGTGAGCTTGATATGAAATAAGAAGAGCCTAATATTAAAAGTGAACGACCGAACTACACCTGAAACAAGTAGTGGGTGTGGTAGACACATATATTCATGTATACAGGTGTTGAATATTTCAGCCTATATTGCTGCTGTTTCTGTTTGCTATAAGTGCGAAATAATTGCAAATGCATAAAAACATGACATTCACTGTGTGTGTCTACTATAGATGGGCGCGTGACATGAATTTTACGTGACACGTTACTACATGACATAATTTTCACGTGAGCGTGATTTATTTTCCATAATTCCTACGTGAACATGCGCGAGCGTCACATAATTTCAACGTGAAAGTGCGTGAGTCTAAGTTGCTTTTGACCATGATGGTTAAAAAATCAACCCTGTGTTTTTTTCACCTAAAAATCTTGCAAATTTACCATCTGGCATCACTATTTAACATATAAGCTCTATTCACGATAAATTGCAAATGGTCCAAATGGTCTTGCATCATTACAAATACAAAATTTTATTGCATGTCGCATATATTTGTTGATGTGATATCAGAAATATTTTGCATTTGCAATGATGCAAGATCATTTGCATCAAATCGTGAATAGGGCTA
This sequence comes from Toxonevra muliebris, assembly GCA_963691655.1. Taxonomy (NCBI): domain Eukaryota; kingdom Metazoa; phylum Arthropoda; class Insecta; order Diptera; family Pallopteridae; genus Toxonevra; species Toxonevra muliebris. The sequence continues at coordinate 93,019,761 of OY829327.1, read as the reverse complement.
TAGTATATGCATATTATTTATATAAGCGCTTTATTATTTATTGACTGCGTGCGTGAACATGCGAGAATTTTTTTTTTAATGCCAGCATGCGTGAACATGCGAGAATTTTGTTTTTTTTTTAATGCCCGCGAGCGTGCACATGCGTGATTTTTTTGTTTGTTTTAAATACCAGCGTACGTGAACATGCGTGAGTAGCATTTTCAAAGTCGTGAGCATGCGTGAGCGTGAGTCAAAAAGTACTCACGCGCCCATCTCTAGTGTCTACCTCCCTAAAGCAATAATAACCACAAAAGGTACTCGTACTTCGCTAAAGAGAAAGAAAGGGGCTGTACTCTGTACACTGTCACTGTCATTGTCATGTTATTGTTTGCTTTTGCTTGGCAGCACACACACACACACACACATGCACTTTGCCAGTACCGACTCTCCAGCCTCTCACCACTTGCTGCTACTGTTATTATGTTGGTCAAAACATAACCACTTGACAAGGTACAACATGTTTTGCATGTCTGCTTATTGTTATTGTTGAGCTTGAACATCTCGCATTTGCAACAAGCGGGTGCTGATATGTAGTAAGGTAATCAAGAGGTATATACAAACATGCAAGTGATGTTAAATTTGTATAACATTTTTGTTTAAATTTAGAACTTGAGCAACTTAAATTTTATTGGAAAAAAAACAGACAAATTCTCCTTTTTGTTTTTCTTTAATAAAATTAAAAAAAAACACAGTCACATCAATTCTAATTAACTTAAAAAGGGTTAATAATTCTGTAGCTCATTACTTAACAACATTCTTCATGCCAAATAAGCGTATACACTAGAGAGCAAGTGAGAGAGAGAGAGACAATGAAGGCTGATAGAGGACATGGCGTGGCACTCGTGACTCCTTTACTGCACACATGAAAATTTGAAAATTTAATGAAGCTGTCATTTATTTATCGCGGAGCATAATTTTTGTTTTTGTTTTTTTTTTTCTTACCCTCAAATAAATATATTTTATGCATATGTAAGTATGTATATATGTATTACTGCCATTAGTTCCGAAGGCATGCAATCGAGCGAGCAAGGAAGCACAACTAACGACCCTGTAAATTCATATCATTCTTTCACTTCACTTTACATTAATATAATATGTAGTAGCAGCTCCTTTGTTACACACTCAAACGATTTGAATAATGAATGAAATTTTGATGCATTAACCCAACGAATCTACGTGGAACGAGAGAATGAGCAATTTGTTGTGAAAACAAAAAAAAAGGTAACGATCGCGTGAAAAGGGTTAAAACACAAAAAATGCGCGAACATGGCTTAAATATTTCATATATTCTCCTCTTTTTTATTTTTTTGTTTTTTTTTTTGTATATTTTAATCGTTATGTTGTTACTAATTTGTGTGACTAAAAGCAGCTGTCATTTTTATTTTTAAGTAAAAAAAAAAACAAAACAATTTTGTAAGTATTCGAGTCCGAACTGAAATACAACAAAAAAATATGGCGTCAAACAGTTGACAATCCTTTAGCGCTTGTTATTTTTTCAGTTATGAACTGAGCTGCACAGTGGGTTGGAAAGGTTAAAAGGATTTAGAAAAAGGATAAATCAAGAAAGTAACTTGAGAAAAAAATTGTTTTTGAATCTGGTTCGGGAACGGCTCAGGGACAAGGCGCCATATGGCACCGCTAGGCATGACTGGGTTAAGCTAACAACCAGATAAAAGTGAACGATGATAACGAGGATGAAAAAAATTGCGAAAAAATAAATTATTTTAAAAAAAAAAAATTTTTTTTTTTTAAATTTTTAAAGTTAAAAAATAAAAAAAATCGAAAATTTTTTTTTTTGTAAAAATGGATGTTTTAATGAAAAAAAATATGAACTGCATTTAAAATTTTTTTTTTCCTTTCAATTTTAAAAATTTTGATGTCAATAAAAAAAAAATTGTGACGTTGGAAAGCAAAATGGACTACAAATTCGAACTCAGCGACCCCCCATTACCCTTAGTACACTTGTCCCGTCTCCGCTCATTTTTGGCTGTTGAACAGTGTTGTCAATCCCTTGTTTAAATTTTCTGGGAAAATAACCAGGGACAGTGAAGCTCATGAAATTTCAATCTAAGAGCGGGTAAGTAAGTAATATCGCAGTTTTAAAATTTATAAAAATGGAAAATGGGGAGAAGTTTCTAAAATACAAACAACAACAACACATGCAAGACCTAAACCGAGCTTTACGTACTCGAATGGAAGGGACCTATAGGTTTATTTATGATCTGAACAGTGAAGTGAAAAGCTTTCTTGGGAATTTCTACTCTTGAAGGGTTTGCCATTGCAAGCCAGAAAATTTTTCATTTTTGATCGTACCAGGCATCGAACCCTGCCTCCCTGTGTAGCCTTCTAGCCCAACCGAGTACACAGCTCACTATTCTGGGTTTAGCAGCATTAAATTTGAGATTAGCTTCCAAAATGTCTTTCCCCTGCTTTGAATGACAATTTTGCTTCTTTGATCCTTTAGGACGGAAACGGAAAACTTGAATACGCCCTGAATTGATATTGTCGCATTCAAGAGGAAATTCCGTTGTCTAATCACCTTTCCCCCTCTTCTTAAAAAATATGATCGTTGATTGAAAAAGGGGGCTTAAAATCCCATTTTCAAGAGAACAGGTAAGAGATGGAGGAAAAGTGAATAGACAAAAATTGTGTACCTCTTTGTGCTTAACAACTTTGCTTCAGATATCAAATTCGCATCTGTTGAAATAAAGAAATTTCTTAATAGGGCCGGAAGACCGCATTTTTCCGGCTTCAGGGTCCATATTGTGGGTGAACTAGAGGTGATGGAGAAAAACTGAGTACGCAGTCGTGATTACCGACCCTAAATTACTATAGAAGCATTGAAAAATCTTACACTTAAGACAAAAGTTGAAAATTTGTTGCACTGCGTAATGAATGTGATATACCATAACTCAACAGGGTGGTAAAAAAAAACTTTTGAGTTTTTGTAAAAAAAAGTTTTTGCAAAAAAATTCTGCGAAAATAGCAGAGAGTTGATGGTTAAAAGCTGTAATTGTTTTTTTTTTATGGCTTTATGGCCTTTCATATGAAAAGCCAATTTCGGTTTTTAATTTTTTTGACCCCGTCCACACCTTCCAAAAATCTGAAAAAATTGGAATATGAGCATTCGGAAGAGACTTATTTACATAAGAAAAATCAGAGTAGTAGTAAATCCATTTTTAGTATGACAAAATCGCATGTAAAAAATTTCGCGATTTTTTTCATCGCGAATTTCGAGTTAGAAAATTCGCCAAAAAAATTTGTGAATTTTTTCAGATTTTTCCTATGACTAGTTAAGCTAAAAAACGCGAAAAACGAAATTTACAAAATACGCCATTTCTCATTAAAAATTACAGATAATGGTCTGAAAATTTTGCCAAATCATTCTTAAATCAAGTGCTTCAAATGGGGTCTATGCGAAACTTGATTCGGTTTGAGGGCATTTCTGACATGGAAACCCGGCTGTGCCCTTTAAAGCAGTCTTCTGAAAAGCTCATGAATGATGCAGTCAAAGAGGATAGCAAGCTTCAGTACCTCTAAAAATTCAGTGGCTCTTAACATCGGCACAAGTTTTGCGTAGATATTGGGAAGACATTTCAGGAGCTGCTATTGAATGGAATCCTGTATAAAGTCAGAAGAGAGGAAAGCCAACGAATACCGTGGAAATGACTATTATAATCCAAAGCTAGTTCTATGAATCTAAACTAGAGTAAGTCAAAGAGGAGATGCTGTTAGCCTAACAGCATCTCCTCTTTGCCACTGGATTTAGCAAAAAAGAAAATAGCGGCCGCTACAGCTCTTAGGATGTTGAGGAATGCCACATGGCATAACTCGACGGCTCTACATGGACGACGGCTCTACATGGACGACGGCTCTACAGGAGCCGCGTATGCCTATGAACGGCATGGAAAAAGTCAAAATAACTGAAAAAAGTTATAAGACTCGGATAGCAGATGGAACCGTCGACGCGGCAGTTGCGGATAGAGATATCAACATTTTCACTGATGGTTCTCTGCTGGAAGGTAGAGCTGGGGCACGTATTTTTTCAGATGAGTTAAATTTGTTTTGTGTGCTACGATTGGGAAAAGATGTGTCCGTCTACCAGGCAGAGATGCTGGGTTTAGAGCATGCACTGGACTACGTTTTTGAGAACCAGGTCAATGGCAAGAGAATTGTCATTGCCCTTGACAAACAGTCAGTGATTAAGTGCGTGCAGCGAACAGATATAACCTCTAGGTTGGCCATGGAGTTTGTTCAAAAACCCAATGAGTGTGCTCGTGTAAACGAGCTTACACTGATATAGGATAGTGCAAAATGAAACTGCTGATCTTTCGGCTAAAAAAGGTTCAACAGATGAATTTTGTGGACCAGAACCATGAATCGCCATTTGTGATGGGTTGGTGGAGGGCCAATTAAAAAAATGGATAAACTCTAAACATCATTAAAAGATGGGAGGAGACCACTGACTGCAGGCTGGCAAAGACGGCCGTGAAATGGTCGTGCAGTGAATCACCCAAAGTTGTCGGACTAAACCGAAAGACTTTGAGCTGGTTAACAGCGCTGACTACGGTCACGGTCCTTTCAGGAATCACTTCAAGAAGATGAAACTTGTTGATGATGACACCTGTAGGATGTGTCTGAAGGAACTGGAAATACTTACTCTACCAATGCTCAGCGTTTGCTAACAGAAGTTTGGCAATCTTTGGTCATCGATATGTTGATGAATCTCAGATTGGCCACCTGGATATGCTCGCGTTAACGCAGGATGCCAATACTCAGAGCATGTTCGTTTACGAGTGCTTAGAGTAGAGGCATCAGGCGGTAGGGGACGAAAAATGATCTGTCTGGGTCTGATTCGGCTAATCCCCAAACTAATAATAAAAAGTCTAAGAGACTGACACGAAATAAGTCCGAATGGAAACGATTCTCTGTGGTCCTGGTGGGAATATTCAGAATTACAATAATAAGTCATAGATTAGCTTTTCGAGAAATGGAGAAGGCCTGGAGAAAATCAACCGGCAACGACTAATTTTTTTCCCGAACCTTTTTTGCGTTTTAATCCTTTCCTGAGATATTTTGACCCACTGTGCCTGGTAACATTTTAGGAAGGCAATAGCATAGCTAATATATTTAGGACATTGTTAAGGAATTCAGTCAAATGAAAATGTTGAAATTTATGAAATGAGCTAACAAAAAACAATAACAACGACTAGCAGTATTTTACTAAGGAGAGGGGGAGGGGGTTGAGCTGCTTTTGAAAAATTGTTATACATTTGTTTTATTGTTGGTTTTGCTCGTTTTTTTTTTTTTTTGTCTTTCTTGGTAATATTATTTTCTATTTGAAATGCATAAATGCAAAGGACAACAACAACAATAATAAATATTTTTTTTTTTTTTTGCCTTAATTATGAATAACAAAAAACGGAAATTTTGTGCACAGTTGAATGCGTTTGCAGCAGAATTGGGGTTTTTGTAGTTGTTATAAGGACAAAGCGTGAAATACTTAAACATAATGAGGCTTAATCCTTCGAGGGGAAAAAGAGAGAGAGAGAGAGAGAAGTAAGAGATCAGGGGAAAGAGAGAGAGAAAGAAAGAAACCTGCATCGTTAAGTGGGTTACTTGTGTAAAGGATTTTTAGACACTCATAAACATTTTTTTTGTGTAGTAAAATTTTTTATGTAACCAATTAAGACAAAAAAAAAGAAGAAAACAAAAAAAGACAGTGAATGGTATGAGAAATTAGTTTTTCGGGGGTTTAAAATTTACTTTTACATAAAAATTTAACTAAAAATTATTATTTTATTACTTAACATTAATAATTTAAATTAGTAGATATTTTAAGATATAACAGAAATTATATTATAGACAGACAGAGCATATGCGAAACTTTTTTTTCTCTAGTTTTAAAAGAGCTACATAAATGCATTCATTATGTAGATTTTTCAACAATATTTGCTAATTAAAAATAAACTTTTCTAGAACTTCTCAAAGTCAATTAATTTTACCTAAGTGATTTAGAAGTAGCAGAACAGAAAAGCAAAGAAAGTAACAGTTTTTTTGTATTATTATTGGTTCGGGGATTAGCCGAATCAGACCCAGGTGGTTCCCTTTTCGTCCCCTACCGCCTGATGCCCCTACTCTAAGCACTCGTAAACGAGCTTCCTCCGAGTATTGGCATCCTGCGTCAACGCGAGCATATCCTTATAGGCCAGGTGGCCCATTTCAGATTCATCAACGTATTGATCACCCAAGATTGCCAACCTTCTGTTTGCCAATGCTAGGCATTGGTAGAGTAGATGATTCCAGCTCTTCAGGCACAACCGACAGGTGTTATCCTCAACAAGTTTTATCTTCTTGAAGTGATACCTGAAAGGACCGTGACCGTAGTCAGCACTGTTAACCAGCTCAAAGTCTTTCGGTTTAGTCCGACAACTTTGGGTGATTCACTGCACGACCAATTCACGGCCGTCTTTGTCTGCCTGCAGTCAGTGGCCTCCTCCCATCTTTTAATGATGTTTAGAGTTTATGCACCAACCTATCATCAAAGCAGACGCAAAGATCTGGACCACAAAATTCATCTGTTGAACCTTTTTTAGCCGAAAGATCAGCAATTTCATTTTGCACTATCCTATATCAGTGTAAGCTCGTTTACACGAGCACACTCATTGGGTTTTTGAACACACTCCACGGCCAACCTAGAGGTTATATCTGTTCGCTGCACGCACTTAATCACTGACTGTTTGTCAAGGGCAATGACAATTCTCTTGCCATTGACCTGGTTCTCAAAAACGTAGTCCAGTGCATGCTCTAAACCCAGCATCTCTGCCTGGTAGACGAACACATATTTTCTCAATCGTAGAACACAAGACAAATTTAACTCATCTGAAAAAATACGTGCCCCAGCTCTACCTTCCAGCAGAGAACCATCAGTGAAAATGTTGATATCACTATCCGCAACTTCCGCGTCGACGGTTCCATCTGCTATCCGAGTCTTATAACTTTTTTCAGTTATTTTGACTTTTTCCATGCCGTTCATAGGCATACGAGTCTCCTGAATAACTTTGTATAAGATATTCAGGACTCGCATGTGTCCATCGAGTCCGTCCGTCGAATTATGCCAACCGTCGGACTCTATCCAGCATACTTTTAATGGTTATCTGGTTTACTTTCGGCCACCAGATCACCGAGGCATACGTAATGATAGGTCTAACCATCATAGTGTAGACCCATTTTGAGGCCTCAGAGGATATACCCCATTTTTAACCACAAACTCGTCTGCACTGAAACAAAACCCTCTTAGCCTTCTGAATGTTGTCCTTAACATGATCGGTTCAAGTTAGTTTACTATCTAAGGTTACCCCAAGATATTTGACCATCCTGGACATGTTTATTTCAGAACCAAAGAGTCTGAGTGGTTCTCTACTCAGGCCAACTCTCTTACGAGGGAAGAGTATGTTATCTGACTTCCCTGCATTGATGCTGACGCCTTGTTCCCCGCACCATGCCTCCACTGTTTTGAGTGCTCCTCTCATGATGCCGGATATGGTGTCAATGAACTTGCCACAGACAACAACCATAATATCATTGGCATTCGCAAAAGTGTGTATATCTTACCGTTCCAGTCTCACTAGAAGAGTGTCTACAGTTACGCTCCACAAGGTGGGTGAAAGCACACCTCCCTGTGGACAGCCCCTGCTAATTCTACCCCTAGTTTTGTCTCTACCATGTAACAGTTAGTGGGTGCAGTTTCAGATTTACTCTCTTAAAACACCGAATGCTTCAGTAGAGCCAGTCATGCATATAACAACAACAAAAGGAATGCACCTCGCTTTCTCTCTTTCTTTGAGAAAATTCTAAGGAGAGCGAGTTCCACGGATACGAGTATAGTTTGCTTTTTGTTTACTCTAGGGCAGAGGTGCCCACGGCCTATGCACTTGGTGCACATTTTTTTTTTTTTTTTTGTAAAAGCACTTAGGCATAGGCTGAGCATTTCTCATCTCTCTTCTTTGCGTATACCAAAGAGCAAAGCAACAATACTTTCGTATGTTGCTTTGTTCAAGGTAGATTTTGTTGTTGTCTGAGGAATGAATTTATAATAATAAAGTGTAAATGTATTGGTGTTTATACTTCCATTAGAAACTTTTGGGCACCCTTGGTCTAAGAACTTAAACTTTTTACATAATGTTCTATTATTTATACTTTTAAATATCCAGATTTCCAATTTAAAGAAAAATTCGCCAGTCACGTTTACACAGTCACAGCTTAAAATACTAAAAATTTTTGCAAATACATGCAAGTACTTACAAACCAAAGTAGTAGTTGCAATAGTATAGTCATAGCATTATTATCAAAGCTTTTGTAATATTCACTTCCGTTTTCATAAACGAAAATACTAACGAATCCTTTGATTTTGAAATTTTTCAATTTGCAGCAACCTTAAAAAAACCAAAAAAAAAAAAAAAACAAAAAACAAAATGTCAGACGAAGAAAAGAAACGAAATTGTTTCATCGATATGCGTACATGTTTGGAATTTGTAAATGGCAATAGTTAGGGGAGACTAAGGTAAGTTGGAGCATATAGCAAGTAGTGGGAAATTTAATGGATTATAGAAACAAAATAACTATTTATAAAAGTTAAAAAAAGTTAAAAAAAATATTATGTTTTGGAAAAAAATATATAAAATTTGCATCGATGTATTTTGCTCAGAGAAAAAATACTATAAAAGAAAAAATATTTACCCGATCTCCTGTAATTTTTTCTCCCTCCAACAAAACTGCATTGCCAATCAGCACATTTATTCAAGTATCTGCAACTACTTATTTTCAGCTAAAATGCTGTTGTATTAAAATTGAAACTGCATAAGCTCTTAAAAATTCGATGCGATTTACTCTTAAAAGTTAAGAAAATAGTTGAGCATCAAAATGTTTAAGCACGAAAATTGTTATCATTTAGAAAACACGCGCTTAAGTCACAAACAAAAAAATAAAAAAAAAACAAAATCTTAAACTCTCAAGAGAAACTTTCGCTTTTGTCTAAGCTTTTATTATTTTCTACGTCTGCAAAGAAAATTTTCCATTTTCTTTTGCACCAGCAGCGAGAGCAGGAAAATAGAAAATTAAATGATTGATAATTCGTGCAAAAAATTTCATAAATTATCATAATAAAACACGCACTTGTACCTACTTGAATATGAGATTTATTTTCTTTATACTCAGTGGAAAAAGTTAGTGAAAAACTAATATTTGCTGAAACTAGAAACTTATAAATCTGTGATTATTTTCAGTAAACATAAGGCAGAGTTACCACAGAAAAAGTTTAACTGGGTTTAAATAAATCAAAAAATATATGAAATATATTTTTAAATCTAATAGATATTGAAAATATGTATATTCTAGACCGGGGCGATTTGTATGGACTAAAATTTTTCGATGCCGCGCAGTCAAAATAATGATTCTTCTTGGCAAAAGTTCTTCCACGACATAGGCCTAAAATGAATTTCGAGGCTCCGGAATTTGATTTTTATGGAATTTTCAAGGCACTTGGAATTTTTGTAATTACACAGTGCAACAGTAAATTTCAAATGTCAAATTGATAACTTTTTAAGAGTAATTTAAGGTCGCTGAATCCGATTCTGTACTCAGGTTTTTTTCTATCACGTCTGGGATCCCCCATATGGGATTCGAAACCAATAATTTTGGTATACGTGGGACGAATATAAATTTTTTTTTTATTTTACTTTTGTACATGTCTCATAGCTAATAGAAACTTGTTCATTATGGAAGGGAAAAAAAAAATTACTTAAACAGAAACACTCCACCAACCCCCCCCGCCTCCACCCGCCCTTTGGGGTGTTATATGAAGCCTCTATTCGATATCGATCGTGAAGCCTATCATTCGGTTTTGGTAAAAAATGTTCCACATCGAAAAGTAGTTGGGGTCATCGAGGGTCAAAATTACCTAGGTCCAACATTTTTTACCGCTACCCGGACATAAAGGTATTTATGGTAATGAAGTAGCCGACCACTTGGCAAGGAACGCAGCGGCCAAGACCTTCATTGGTCCAGAACCCTTGTTAGGTATAGGAATTCAAACCTTAAAAGTCACACTAAAAGAGGAAGAACAAAATACCAGATCATCCTACTGGGCACTCCTCTCAAAGCCTAGACAGTCAAAGCGGCTAATTGGGAAATTTGATCCCAGCAGAGCGGCTCTCTGTCTTAAGTTAAATAAAAGCCAAGTAAGGCTAATAATGGGCTTCCTTTCAGGGCATTGCAAACTGGGAGAGCATATGAAAAACCTAGGTTTAAGTCAGGACAGCGCTTGTAGATTCTGCAAAGAAGACAAGGAAACATCCGAACACATCCTAATGCACTGCGAGGCGCTCACTCACAGAAGGAAGAGGTACGTGGGGCATTACCACCCAAGTAGTGGGGATATGATAGCCTTAAAGCCACATCAATTGCTGAGATTCCTAAGCAAGATTGGATTGTCTGACAACCTGTGAACAGGTTACAATCGGGGGTACAATAGATCTCTTAAGGTCGTTGTACATCACACCATTTCTAATCTATCTATCTATCTACCTGTTTGATAGGACAAAAATAAAAGAAATATGTGTCTGCAGACACTCACAGTAGAAGTGAAACTTTGTTGTTTCTTTGAAAATTATTAGAAAACTTTTATAACACGTTTTGTTGAAGTTTTTGTGGTCTTCTTCTCTCTATTTTATTGTTGCTTTTCTTCTGTTTATACTCTCTACACTTATCGCCACAAACACACGTATATAACGCAGAAGAGGAAAGTTCCGCTATATGCAATCAAGCCGAGGCATCTAGGTCGACTCTCTCACTAAATCACAATCCGCTTGATTGTATGTAGCCGCATAACAACTGCATAATTTCGTTTCTTATTAGTTTCATATGAGTGCAATGAAAACGCGATTTTTCACGTGACCATTTTGCTGTTGAAGTTCTTGCACTCTTCCTCTTTCTATTTTCTGAAGGTTTTTTTCTGCTGGTATTCTTCACACTTATGGGCACAAACATGATGTAGTACACGTAAATGTATAACACATGAGAGGAAAGCTCTCTCACTAAAGCACATTTAGATAAAACGGCGAGAAGTCGACTCTCTGCTTGATTGTATGTAGCCGATCACCACATGACATCGTTCGCATAACTTCGTTTCTTATTAAGTAGTTTCGTTTGAGTGAAATGAAAGCACATTTCCCATTGCAAAATTTACAATTCACAGCTGCGCTAAAGAAGTTTCACTTCAAAAATTTGTCTCCAAAAAGGTTTTTACAAAACTTTTTCAACGAGTGTACATATGGCTACAGCTTGTTCTTTCTGCACATTTAATTAAATAAGAAATGGAAATGAAAAATTTAATAACTAATCACAGATAGACAACATTTCACATTGTAATCTCCTTAAGGCTTAAGAATGCAAACAAATGAACAAACAAAAAAATAAATAAAAACACAAAAACAAAGCAAAGAAATTCATAAATCAAATATTGTAGATGATTATTCAAAAGAAAAGGAACATATTGTGCAAAATATAAAGGAGGAGTAGAGTAAAGGATGCGGCATCAGCGGCAGCGAGTGACACGTATACGTAACATTAATTGACTTCGACTTCCGATGGCGCAGCGCGGCGTGCAAATAAACATCCCCAAATGCTACAACGCCAGCAATAAACAATTCACATAATGATGACCTATGGAGAAAGGAAGACAGAAATATGAAGGAAGTATGAGATAGAGATAAAATTAATGTATAACATCCGTTGGTGAAATGAAATGTTGTTGTAGTTAGATACAAATATCATTTCAATTAAATACTCAAAAGCATAATAATTAATTGTTATTTGATAAGGAATTTCATGTGAAGTATAGGAAAGAGAGAATACGCTTATGTATATGGCATTAATTTGAATAAAACGGAAATGAAAATGGCATAATTTGCTAGCTATCTCTTTGTTATGTGTTATGTGAGTGTATACGAAATTTAAATTATTAAGAATTCATAGAATTTTACTTCTTAGATTTCTGTGCTTTCATTTATCTATAAACATGAGCATCTACTACTTGATTTCTGTTTACGAAATACGCTTATAAATTTAAATTAAATTTTATTATAATTTCATATTTATGTATTATAAATTAATTTGCAAACATAAATAGAAATATACTCACACACACAAACACTCATACATACATACATACATAAAGACAAACTCCCCTAATAAAAACTCATGCATTTTATTTCATTTTTTTTTTTTTGCGACTTGTTCACAATCATGTTAACATACACTCTCCATACAATACAATTATCACTGCTGCTGCTGCTGTTGCTGTTGCTCTGGTTGTTGTTGTTGTTTATGTTGTCGCTACTGCTATCATTGACATCCACTCAATGTCAACAGCAACATGCTTTTAAAATTTTCCCGCTTTCAATCTTTCTGCGTACACACTTCCGCCTTCTGCTCTCGGATACACCCACTTTATGTTCTACATCAGGGCTGTAGCCAGAAATTTTTTGTTGGGGGGGAGGGGGCGGGGGGTTTTCATTCGAAGAAAATATTCATAAATAATTTTCATCAAACTGATTTTAAATAGAATAAATTAAATCGATGATACATTTGATGGACCCTATAAAATTAAAATTTTAGGAAATATTTTCCGATTTTTTTTTAATCTTAACCTCAAAAAAATGGCCAAAAAATTCACAGAATAATCAAATTAAATTTTTTCAAATAAATATTATTCAATGTGCATTCTAATGCATTTTTTTTTTATCGGGAGGGACATAATTTCATTAACCCATTGACTTCCCACTACTGATGATGTGCCCAACCTCAAAAAAAAAAAATACCAAAAATAGTATAGGCTCATTTTTTTTCAAATGATCATCATTGGGAATTTGAGCCATTATCAATGATAAGGAATGAGGTTGAGATCTTTCGTTTTTGCTAATAAGATGGAGTTTTTGCGAAAGAACTTTTCACGTTGAACACTAATTTGAGGTCAAAAACTTCCCATAACGTCACGTTTTAGAAAAAAAAATGGGGTTCAAGCAAGTCTAATTTTACAAGGATCCGATAATTTTTTCTATTTTTTATTAATTTTTAAACTTTTCAAACTGATTCAGGACGAAACTTTAAATCAAAAACAGTTACTGACCTAGAAAAACTATGAATGCAGGACTGCTCAATATCAACTTCTCTTTTTGAATCCGTAGTCAAACCTTACGTCGAAGAAAACAAATCGGATTTGATCGCATAGTGTAAGTAAGATTTCAAATTTATTTTTTTTTTATATTTTTAGAAAAATAACCGATGGAAATAAAAAATATCGTTAAATAGGTTTTATTTTGCCTTTTTTTCCATCCATTGGCAATTAATCTCTAAAATTAGAATAAAGTTTCCACATTTCGGGGGGGGGGGGGGGGAACGGGGGGTCAGAATCCCCAAAACTCCCCCCCCCCCTAAATACGGCCTTGTTTTACATAGATAGATTCATATTCCGGGCTCTAGCTCGCCTTCTTATGCGAGTAGGATTTTTTTGTTTATTTAAAAAGTTTTTTCTTTTATTATTATTATTAATAATAATCGCAGAGAAGTTTGGAAAAATCTTGTTTCAGCAGAAATGGCATATCATAAAAAGGTGTCAGCAACAGCAGCTTATTTTATATTTGACAGCAGACACGCCCACTGTGTGTGCAATGGGATTTTAGATTTTTGTTTTTTTATTAAATTAAAAAATCATTATTTTTTTTTGATAGCTTTTAGTTTTTTTTTCTATTTTGCGCGAGTGAATGTGCAGTGATAATATTTTCTGATGCTTTTTGAATTTTATCTTACAGGGGAGACAAGGGTGATCCTGGAGTGTCAAAATAAAGTTTGTGGGTTACTTAGGAAATATAGCTATAAACACAAAGTAATGCCCAACAATAACTATGCACTAAGGATAATGCAAACTTTTATAAATAAAAGAACCAAAGCAATATTGAAATATGCATAGGTAAATAAGTAAAATATGCACAAATAATTCACAAAAATACTGGAATATGAGATTAACTATCAAAGCCCAAATTGGAGCAACAAAATATACACAAATTATTGTGAAAAGTATTCACGAATATGTGATTCAATTATGCACAAAAAATAGCTGCGTTTTATTCGCCACTTGCTTCTAGTTATGTATAACTAGTGTTGATTCGATACCCACATAGTATCGAAACTTTTACTTGTATTACTTGTATCGAATAAAAGTATCGATGCTACCGAAAATATCGGGAAAAAGTATCGAATATGTACTTGTATCGAATACTTGTTTAAAAAGACAAATTACTCTTTTTTAAAGTGATTGTCAAGGAAAACATTCAAGCCAAAACGTCCCATGGTGATACAACATGGTTGAGCCTACAGTTTATACTACTCAATACGAGTATTTCGCCTATAAATCTTAGTTTTGAGATATTTCCACTGGAAACACGTGAATCATATAGAAATGACGTTAATTTAATTTAGCAAATCGCTGGAAAATTTATAATGGAAAGAAAACTAATCAACAGATTAAAGCTTGTTAAAAATATTTTATTTTAATAAAAAGGTTTCAATAAACATTATGTTCTACATGCATGGCCGAAAATATTTTCTAGAACTTCAATACTGTGCTGCAATATTGTCATACATTGAAATATGGACTGAAATATTTTGAATAATTCTGCAGTAGCATTTTGAAATATATTATTGATTGCTGTAAAATATTGTAAAATCATCCACAATTTTAAATATTGTATAGCAATATTTCAGCTTTTTTAAATAAATATTTTCCAAAAGTATCGAGTATCCGATACTGACCCTTTCTTCCGATACCAAGTAAAATACTTATGTTATAGCATCGAGTAAAAAAAGTACTTGAATCGAATGAAAAGTATCGAGTTTTTACTTGTATTTCCTTGTATCGAATCATCACTATGCATAACTAGCAGCGATAATTGTATAGGAAAACAATAACAAAGCGGCAGAGATAACGCGTATAATTACACTGTTCTACAAATGGAAACTTTTGAAAACGAGCATAGACGGGACACATACACTTAGGGTAATGGGGAGTCGCTGAGTCCGAATCCATGGCCCGTTTTGCTCTGCTTCGTCAGCATTTTTTTTATTGACATCAAAATTTTTAAAATTGAAAAAAAAAAAAAAAAAAATTCAAAATGCAGTTCATATTTTTTTTTCAACAAAACATCCATTTTTACAAAAAAAAAAAAATTTTATTTTTTTTTATTTTTTAACTTTAAAAATTTTTAAAAAAATTTCTTTTTTTAATTAATTTACTTTTCCATCCTCGTTATCATCGTTCACTTTTATCTCGTTGTTAGCTTAACCCAGTAATGTCTAGCGGTGCCATATGGCACCTTGTCGCTGAGCCGTTCCTGAGCCAGGTTCAAATATATTTTTTTTTCTCAAGTTACTTTCTTGATCTATCTACTTTGTGTTCCTGAACAATTAAATTCTAAGAATTTCTTTGTGTATACCTACAAATAAAATTATATATAAAATTGTGACGTAGCAGAACAAAACGAACCACGGATTCGTACTCAGCGACCCCCATTACCCTAAGTACACTTGTCCCGTCTTTGCTCATTTTTGACTGTTGAACAGTGAGAATATTTTGTGATGCTTTTTAAATTTTTTTTTCTTACAGGGGTAACAATGGTGAACCAGGGGTGTCAAAATAAAGTTTGTAGTTTACTTTGGAAACATAAATAATTTTCAGTTGTAATTCAAATGGATTGTTGAAGGTAGAAGGTTTAAAATATGTACATAAACTAGCGACTAAAATAGGGAAATCTCTTTACTTAAAACAATTCACATTGGCGACCTTCCTTGATTATATAAGATTAGATTATGAAGGAGGTGGGCAATAAGTTCCCAGATCACTGCGGCCATCTAGGGCCTATTGTGATATACCTCAAAGATTTATTGTATTTATAAGGAGTGAGATCGAAAAAATCTTAACATATATAAAATTCAATAATTTTTAAACTGTTGATCTTAGAGTTTTGATTTTTTTTTTTTTTCAATTGATAATATTAGGAGTATGAATGTATAAACTCGTAATTGTGACTAACTTCATATCTATCATAGGCGCCATTTTTTTGACATTGACAGCTATTCTATCTCGAAGAGTGCCAAAAATACTATAAAAATTGATCTGTCAAATAATTTTCACAATTTTACTAAAGTGTTTTACTATAGCTGAAAATGTCGAATTTCGTGCCAACAAAACAACATTTGCGGAAAGTTTTAATTTGCTTCTTCCATTTAAAGAAAAACGCAACTGAAGCACATCGTTTACTCACTGAAGCTTATCCTGACTATGCTATAGACGTTAGAATGTGTCAGGTGTGGTATGCTCGTTTCAAAAGTGGTGATTTTGATGTTGAAGACAGGGAACATTCAGGCGGCCCGAAAAAGTTCGAAGATGAAGAATTGAAGGCATTACTCGAAGAAGATTCATGTCAAACGCAACAGAATCTTTAAGAGTTGATCAATCAACCATTTCTAAACGATTAAAAGCATTGGGAATGATTCAAAAGCAAGGAAATTGGGTGCCGTACGAATTGAAGCCGAGAGACGTCGAACGACGATTTTTCACATGTGAACTGCTGATTGAACGACAGAAAAGAAAGGGTTTTCTGCATCGTATTGTGACTGGCGATGAAAAGTAAATACGTTACGATAACCCAAAGCGTAAAAAATCATGGGGACCGCCCGGACATGCATCAACATCAACGGCATGAATCCAAGCTCATGCTGTGTATTTGGTGGGATATGAAAGGTGTCGTGTATTATGAGCTGTTGAAACCGAATGAAACGATCACTGGCGACCGCTACCGACTACAATTGATGCGTTTGAGCCGAGCATTAAAGGATAAGAACCCTGAATATGAGAATAGACACGACGAAGTTATTCTTCAGCACGACAATGCTCGGCCGCATGTTGCAAGGCAAGTAAAAACATACTTGGAAACGCTGAAATGGGAAGTGCTACCCCACCCGCCGTATTCTCCAGACATTGCTCCTTCTGATTACCACTTGTTCCGATCGATGACACATGGCCTGGCTGAACAGCACTTCCGTTCTTTCGAAGAACTCAAAAAATGGGTCGATTCGTGGATAGCCTCAAAAGATGACGAGTTCTTTCGCGGCGGAATCCGTATGCTACCAGAAAGATGGGAAAAGGTTATGGCTAACGATGGACAATACTTTGAAGAATAAATTTATTATCACTTTTTTACAATAAATGTCCAAATTACGAAAAAAAATACGAGTTTACTATACATTCATACTCCCAATATTTTAAGTGAAAAAAAAAATAATATGAAAAAATTCTCTTCTTAAATATATATTTTTTTTTTTAACAAAAAGATAAGATCACAAAATTAACCAAAAATCACTGAACAGCTCGGGTGAACACACCCATGTTAATTGACGTCGGGTTAAATTAAATTTTTACCAGTTATCTACGTGTATGTGTTAACTTGACACAACACTGTTAGCAATCACTGAATTCCTTCCCTTCCCTCATTGAAGTTTCTAATATTGACCGCATATGTAGGAGTAAAAAACCAAAAAGTAAAAGAAAAACCTTTAATATTGTCATTTATTATGGTTGAGATCTTCATTAGCTGCTGCTATTCTACAACAATCTGCTGCCGATACTTATTGTTCTATTGAGTTGAAGCAATTCAGCGACCCTTTCTTCTTTTATTCATACTTAAATATTTGTTTTTTTTTTAAAGATATTTAAAATTTGGTTTATGCATTAAATTAATGATTATTTTTCAGGTTTAGTGTTATTTTTGAGGATGACAAATCACAGCTACACAGTAAGCGTGTCATGGCCACGCCAGACGTGATGCTTCTAACGCAATTAAGAGCGCGTTGCTATGCTTTGATCTTTTTTTTTTATAGTTTCAGTTTCGGATTTGGTTGCATTATCATTATTTGATTTTTGATAGCCTACAGTAATAAAAAAAAAAAACATAAGAGTAGATTTTATTTTTTATTATTATAAAGCAGATTACAGTTGAAGTATTTAACAGATCTATTAGCCGCCACATAAATTCAAAGACTTTCTTGAGCACACGAACACGATCAGAGCAGAGCAGATCATAAACATTAGCATTTGATTTACAAATTAATGTGATCTATTATAGACTTAAGGGGTAAATGAAAATAGATGAACTTGTGTTGCATATCCAAATTAAAGCTTAGATTTTCTTTTTAATTTCAGTTTAACCAAAATGTGTTTAATGGGCGTGTAAATTTTTTTTTTTGTGTGTGCTTATGGAGAAAGTAATTATTAATGATCATCTCTAGAAGAATATAAAAAAAATTTCATAAACTCATTAGCTGAAAAAATTGGGGAAAACATATCTGCTTAAAGCGATACATATTCGAAACTGATTAGTTTTACATTTTATAGCTAGCAGTTCTAAAGTTTATAGTAAATATTTAAAATAACACAAATCACTTCTCATTTAGAAATTCTTAACTTCATGGTATTTCAAGCAAACGACACCACAAACGCATCCTTGAAATAATTTCGAAAACCTCGAAAGATCGACAAGAGTGAAATAATCAACGAAAACTATTGAAATTAAAACGACCGCAGCGACATCTCACTGGGGAGCAATCAATTAATTAAAATTAAAGCGTATTCAACGCAATTCGGAAGAATGGTAAATGAGGTTTCTAAAAATAGCAGAATACACTGAGAAAAATCATAATAAAAACAAAAACTTGTTAAGCAAAGTTTGCGGCAGATCTATAGTCCATAATAAGGCATAATTAGCAAAACCCTTATGTAAATAACTGTATTCCCGGGCATCTTTTTCAAATGTTGAAAGCGAAAACATATTAGAACGGGCCCAAGCCCTCAAAAAAGTCCAAGCCCCTTGGAAAAAATCAAACAATAACAATGGACAATGCATTAAACTGAGTTGGAAATGACCCGAGAATAGTGAATCTCTGATTAAGTTCCGAAATCATTCGAAATCAATAAAAGTTGATCTCAGAATATTAGAAATTCAGAATTCCCTAGACCGATCCAGATATGAAGACGCTACTTTGAGGAACTCGGATTCAATTCAGAGTCCCATGGTCAAGAATTTATTCGAGAGTCGCATTGATAATTGTCGCGGAAGGACACAGCAACATTTTGCCTCACCTTTCCCTTCCAGGATCTAGGTCGTTATAGTAAATTTTTAGATATCTTAATATCGCTTATTTACTAAAAGACTGTCATAACTCAAAAAACGCGATTTTGCAGAAAACGAGTTTAAAGTTTTCAATTGACTCGCACTTTGCAGAAAAAAGAAGAAATCTTATAATTCTCACGCGCAGAGTATACAAGATATTAATATGGAATTTTCACACAATATGAAGCGTGATATAATGAATAATTCTGCATCATTAACTTGAAAATCGTGTTTTTTGACTTATGACAGTCTTTTAGTAAATGAGCGATATATATAATCGTAGAGTTTTGTGTGTATGACATCGTGTAAATTCTGAACGACTAAACCGATTGAAGTCATATTTCCCTAATATATTTCCTTGGGTAGAAGTTGAAACATAGCTATTCATAATGACTTTTAGGAAAGTGGGCGTGGCACCTCCCATACAATCCTAATAGTTTAGTTTGGGTATCTCCCAAGAACCATTTATAGCACAGTACAGAAATTTGGTACAATAACGAGAATTCAGGATTCCATGCTACAACAAAAATATGGGTGGGACTGACAAAGGGGGTGTGGCACCTTCCATATAACCTGAATTTCCAGTATGAGATACCTTAGGAGGCATTTATGGTACGGTACTAAACTTTAAATTCTTTCAGTTTGTTGGATTAGTAAGTGTGGCACTATGCTTCATTTTTATTTTCTATAACTATTTCTACTACTAATTCTTCCACTATTTCTACTACTATTTCTACTACTATTTTCTACTACTTCTCTTCTCTTTTTCAACAGTTTTTTCTTATTTTCTCCTACTTTTTGAACCAATCTTTTCTACTACTACTTTTTTTCTACAAACTTTTAAACATCTTTTTTTCTAAAAATTTTTCTTATTTTCTACTACTTTTTCAACCAATATTTTCTACTACTATTTTAGTACTTTTTTTCTACTACTTTTTTAATACATTTTTCTACAATTTTTTTTTTTTTTATTTTGTGCCACTACTTTCTACTATATTTTTACTACTACTTTTTACAACATTTTCTACTACTATTTTTTATTATTATTTCTATTACTCTTTCTACTCCACTTTTACTATTTTTGTACTACTATGTTTAACTATTTTCCTACTACTTTTTATGCTACCTTTTTACTACTTTTTTACAACAATTTTTTATACTTTTTTCTATTCTTTTTCCTACTACTATTTTCTTCTACTTTTTTACTGCTATTTTCGACTACTTTTTTCATTCCTTTTCCTACAAATATTTCTACTACTTTATAAAATATCTTAAGGCCCTGTTTCGCTGTCTTTATTTTTAATAAATATGATATTTATCACTTGTCAACGAGGCAAGTACTTGACCACAAAAATTAACTATAACGATTTGACAATATTTTTTTTTTTTTGACAAATAACATTTTATTAAATATGGACCTTCGAGAATTCGGGATCAGAATATTATTTTGGATATATGTAATACTTTTTACGTATGGGGCTTATAAATATATGGAAAAATTTATCATTGATATATTTTTTCTAGGGTCAAGAAAAATATATAATTTTTTCCTAAAAGAAAATTAAGGAGGTAATTTTAAACATATGATAAAAAACAAAAATTGTAACAATTATTCCAGTTTGTGTTCTGGAATTATTAAGTTGCATTTTGATTGTGCACATGAGATTAAGAAATTTTCGAATAATTTTTAATAAATTTATAAAATTTTTATTTTTTTGAAATCATTTAAACGCGATGAATTCAATAAAAAATTAAAAAAATTTTATTACTAGTATGTAATTGTATATACAAAATATTTGCACAAAATATGTTTTAAAATGGCTTAACTTGCTTCAATGGAAAATAAAGAAACTGATAAGAAAGACTTATCCTTAAACGAAGATTTTCTAAATCAAAAACTGTAGATTTAACTTTCCAGCAGTGTACAAGAAATTTGGAATAATTCTGAAAATGGTTTCCTCAAAGTTGAGTTTTTGTATTCTTGAAGATTTTGAATTTTGATTAAAAAATGTTTGCATTATTTGGGCATAGTAATATCCGCATATTTTTCTCCTATCTTACTGATTTTCGTGCATGGAATTTGTTATTTAAATAGTGCCAGAATTTGCAAAGTAAAATTTGTGTGAATGTTCAAATTTTTAAATAATTTTTGTGATATAATTTATAATTATAATTTTTAGATATAATTTCAAGAATGGTCTTTGATATGAATAAAGACCCTCCTGAAATATTGATACTATAATTCAACTGAAATCTAATAAAATTGTTCAACAAAAAAAAAAACACTTTAAAGTTATTCCTTTTTACTATAGATATGCTGGAATTTCCATCTAACTGCTGAATGACCCCTTTATCATCAACTGGGTTAATAATTTTGCTCAAACGGTATCATCAGCAGATATGGCTTTGTTTTTGTCGAAGGTGACTCACTGATGTGCCTAACGGTATTTTTTTGTAATTATCCAGTATGTTCTTTGCTATCAGACTTGAGTTGTTTCCGTACACGTCGTTAAGTTCACATCGGTGATAATACAATAAAAATGGTTCATTTTCTGGTCGTCAAATTTTCATTTCTAAAATTTAATTAACTCAATATTTATTTGAGATTTTCATTTATAATGATTTTTTGTTTTTAATGTACAGTTCTGCATGTTAAATAATTTTGTAAATGCCAATTGTGTCAATAATGAGATACATTTTTAAATCTAGAATTTTTTTTTCCAAATTCAATGGACGGACTTTATTGAATTGCCATTACGAATATCAAATTTAAATATCAATTACTTCATTCATTTTTAATTTTCGCGCTTTTTCACAGAAAAGGCAGAACCACGTTTGACGGTTCAGCTAGTTATAGTATAAATTTACAATTTTACATAAAAAAAAAAAAAAAATTTGAGGTCATAAATTTTGGTTTTCACTTCAACATCTCCATTTTTTTGAGTGTACATTATAAACTTTCAAAATATTTTCGTTTATAGAAAACAATTTGAAGAAAATTTTTGTTGAAAATTAATTTTTTTTTTTCGTTAATTTTAATTTCATCAAAGAAATAAACAAAGAAACAAAAAAAAAAAAAAGAAAATAAGAAAATAAAAAAAATAAAAATAAACTTAATGAAGCAAAAAATGACGCTAAGTAAAATTGAAAGTGACAGCGAACAAGCTCTTGGCAAGATACAATGGAATGCGCGTGTCTTCAGCAGTAGCAGCATGATCATCATCAGCAGCAGCAACAACGACATGATCAACAACAACAAAACCCTAAGGCAACTCTCACTGATCACTCACACTGTAGCACAGTAGTAGTTGAAGCAGGCAGGCAGGCAGGCAGTCAGTCAGGCAGTGCTTAAGTCAGCCTTGCCCCACACTCACAAAAGAGATATATTGGCATATTAACACGCCCATTTTCTCTTTTCACTTTTTTTCATTACTACTAGCTGCTGTCGCATATTTTGTACAGTTTGAAATTTATTATTTCACTAGCCAATAAAAATGCTACAAAGAAAATAAATTAAATTAAAAATAAAATATTCTTATTCACTTGCGCTCGAAATGTTTCAAAAATAAAACACAAGGCAATAAAAAATTAAATGAAAAAGAAGAAGAAAAAAAAAACAAAATGATTGAAACACTGTCATCGTTGTCATTGAGTTTTCAACTCTTTCATGCCCATTTCTCACACATGGATCCACACAAAAAACATATAGCATAAAAACGCCCCTTACTCATTCGTTCTAAAGTAACAATTTAAAAATTGCTGCTGCTGTTTCATACTTTATTTACTTTTCAGCAATGATCAACATTCAATCGCTGGTGATCTTCACGAGTTTGTACCTACAAAGTTTTTCTGGCTCTATGAAAACATCTGTTTCCCCATACCCAAATTACTTCATTACACTGTGTTGCACATTTTTACTACTGAAAAATAATAATCAATGAATGAAAAAAGTGGGCGTTTCCATTGCGCTGATCTCGTTCATGTTCGATGCGATCGCTCGTAAATTACATGATCGTTGACAGTGTCTACATGTTTGTACTCTCACATTGCTGGCTGGTAAGAGAAATATTTATATTTTATAATATTTTATGGAACAACACAGAAAAATACGTGAAAAATAAAATGTTCATTTAAAATTTATTAGTTTTTTTTTTTTTTTTTTTGTACATTTGCTACTGTCTGGATTTTTTAAAATTATTTTTTAATGAGACTTTCTCACGTTTTTAATGTGTTCATGAATTTTTATAGAATTTATCTGCGAACAGGAAGTAATAGGGCAGAAAAACCTAGAGGAGTCAATTAATGCATCTCCTACTTTAGCTGTTTTAGATTTGTATTATCCTTGGACCAATTTTCATTATTCTATTCACAAATAGTGAAAGGAAAAGTCACACAACTGCCAACCGAAGACTTTGGGATCGACCTTAGCCCCTCCTGTCGCAAAACATCTCTCAACTGGAAAGTATATGCCCGCAGAGGACAAACATCTCCCTCTTTATGCGTACGACTATCAAAGAGGTGATAGGCTACCACCCACCATCGACGGAGAAATCTGTGGTACGACTAAAAATATTACAATGCTACTGACAATTGGGTCTACGGCCCGGGACCGACCCTGGAGAAATTTTGGCCAAGGATCGTCAATCTTCGATTTGTATACTTTTTGTTTGTATACTTCTTTATATGTTTTTCTATCTGAGCAGGCAACGCCGGCCTGCCTGCTCAGATGTTCACTTCTATGCGGCGGCATTGAACCTAATCCAAGCCCCACAGTGTGTACTGTTTGGCATGTAGGCGTAGGATCACCCGAGGCTCACCTCGGTGGTGCCATTTCCGCTGCTCAGGTCTTGCACAACTCCTGGACTACACCAAGAGGTTTGTAGGACCCTGTTGCACTCGTGTCCCCTCCCCTGCGACTTCGAACAACAACGACCATGTAAACAAGTCCGTCCGAAACACACTAGACCTGCCCCGACGAAACACTATCAACCCTAACACCCATCGACGTTACTGTAAACCAGTCCGTCCGCAACACACCAGAACTTACTCGACCAACTAGAATCAACAATGGCGATAGTGGAAACCAAAAACAACCCGTCCCCAAACCATCTTCCAAGACGTCAGCCCTCGATTTCTGACCTGCATTCTTTTCGGATTCTTCAATGGAACTGCAATGGCATTAGACGTAAAATCATAGAGTTAACAGACTTTATGAAGAATTAAGACATTGTCATTGCCGCGCTGCAGGAAACTAAGTTCACAAACCGAAGCTCACTTTTGGCCTCTGCCAACTACAACACCATTAGGGCTGACCGTGATTGAAATGCGAGAGGTGGTCTAGCGTTCGTGATCCACCAGTCGGTGAATTACAGATCGCTAGACGGGGGGTATAGACATTGAAATTGTCAATATATATATATCCCGCCCGTGTCAGCTTGCTCTCCTGGATTCCGCCCGGATATTTAGGGTCTCCTTGAGGGTGAGAACCGCATCCTTCTCGGTGACTTAAATGCTCACCATTAAAGCTGATTTTCTGCGGTCGGGAATGACAGTAGAGAAAATGCCATTGCAGAACAAATTAACGACCCCGAATTCTGCCCCATAAATGAGAACCAACAAACTAGAATCACCGCTTCTCACCAAAGTTCACCTGATGTCTCAATAGTAAGTCCGGCACTATTGGAAATGGCCACTTGGCACGCGGATGTGTCTCCTAATTCTGCCCACATCTCAGTGACGATTGGCATATCCTCAATAGCCGACTTCATCTCGTCTGAAAATCGAACATTCGTAAATTTTAAGAAGGCGGAATGGACAAAATTTACTGACTGGACAGAAAACATCTTTGCGGACCTCACACTACCAACTAATGCCCGCAAAGGTGAACTTGAAATGAGAAAAATAATGATTAAAGCGGGCAAGAGAACTATACCAGCAGGCAGAATTCCCAACTTCCCCTCTGCCACTTCCATGAAATCCTGGCGATCCCAGAGACGCACAAATGACAATAGAGATCGATAACTTCGTCATTGAACACCGCTGAAACATCTGGCTGAGGCATCTAGAAGAGGCAGATCTTACCACCAGCAAGTTGTGGAAAACAATAAAATCGCGAACGAATCCCGTGAGAAAGGACGACCGCACTTCAATCATTTTCCGGGACATACGTATCACCAATCCCAAAAAGTGCGCGACTTCCTTTAATTGGTAATTTACCGAACACCCAGCACGTTGTGACTCCCTCAGACGCAAAATCGTCCGAAAAATGCGTGGGCTTGAATGTCAAACAGGTGAAATAGTATTCATCTCCTGAGATGAAGCATCTCCTCTCTAGACATTTCGGACAACTGATAGACTGGCAGGGTAGTGCCAATCTCAAAGCCGGGCAAATCCGCAAATGAAGGAGCCTCCTATAGACCCATAACCCTGCTATCGCTAGTTTGTAAAAATTCTAGAATCGCTTATTCTTCCACATCTTAAAGCACACATACGTCTGGCTGAGCACCAGCATGGTTTCCGTACAGGACGCAGCACTACAACCGCTGTGTGCGAGATCACAACGCAAATTTCCGATGGTCTTAACAGCAAGCGCCCACACCATCGGTCTGTTATAGTGGCGCTAGATCTCGCCAAAGCATTTGACACGGTCAACCATGCTACACTGCTCCAGGATCTGTACGACACCTCTTTGCCAAACACCATCATCGAAGCTCATTAGACTTTGCAAAATAACACTAACCGACACCACCAGCGCAGTGAAAATTGGAACTCACCTCTTCGTGACATTTGATACCAACCGAGGTTTCTGGCAAGGTAATTCCCTATTGAGCGACTTCTTCAACTTTATTCTGGAGAGATTAATTTGTGGTATTATCTTTGCGTACGCTAATGATATTGAAATCATCGGGCTAAACGCGCGAGCCGTCAGCCAAATCAGAATTCTCTAACCTTGAAACTGAATCTCATCGAATAAGTTTGGCAGTAAACGTTGACAAATTGAAATACCTTGTGTCAACAAACAAAGAGTCTCGGTGTCTGAGACAAAATGTTACAGTCGACAATTATATATTCGAAATCGTCAAAGATCTAGTATAACTAGGATACAGGAATAATGTCAGCCTTGAATAACTCTTGCCAACAGGTGCTACTGTGGGCTCATTAGAAAATGTTGAAGCAGAGCCTTTTCTCAATGAATGAAAATAATACTCAGTAAGTTGCTCATCCTTTCAGTCCTAATGAATGGCACTAAGACATGGGCGTTGGCAACCAATAATGAGAGGCTTTTAGAAGTCAGAGAGAGAGAAGAATCTCAAGATTTATGGCTGTAAATCGACGTTGACATGGTCAAGCTCATAAAGATTCATCGGCTTTCCTGGCTGAGTAATGTTAATCGAATCAAATTAAGCGCTCCAGCTAAGAAGGTATTCTATTCAAACCACAGAGGTGGAGCGCGTAGAAAAAGACAACCTAATTTTTCCTTGAAAAGATCAATTGCAGGGAAACCTGACACCACTTACCCTTATCAACTGGAAGCGATCAGGGCCTGTCTGTAGTTGCAACAAAGTAAGTATGTAATAATTCACCTGCATGTAGAATTGCCTGCATCATTTGTTGCAATGCCTGCGGTTTTAAAAGCATTGTAGTTCCAACTTGACTCGAATTATTTCAAAGGTTTTGGCTCTATATATATTAAATTTTGAAAAAAATAAACTGTAGTATAGCAATATTTAAATCCCTGTAGCTCTGTCATATTTTTTTTACAATTATCGACATTATTTCTTCATTCTCTACATATTATCTACATGCAAAGGTAGAAAACTTAAAAATTTATAGTTTCTCTCAACTCTAATATCATCAACTACTTATATAAGAAAAGTAGCAATCATTTGAGGTAGTCGTCAATAAAAAAAAAAGGTTATCATTGTTCTGATTCTAACCGGTGCACTGGTTTTATTGTCGGTCTGTCTGCTTGAAGAATCGGAAGTGACACACACACACACACTGAATAGATATGTCATTAGTGCAATCAGAGAGAGCTATAAAATTCAATATAGAGGCATGTACTATGTTATTAACACAATTATAGATGCAAGTCATCGGCAAAGGCAAAGGCAACGGCAAAAACGACAGCGAATGACCTTTTCATTATTTAAGCTGTAAACATAAAATCAGTTGCTTGTTCTTTTTTCCCCCCTTTGAATTTTCATTCAATGAGTTGATTAGAGTTTGTTTGCTAATTGATCGGAAGCACCTTTGAACAGTATTCGAGTTCTAGCTAGACACTTTCAGATATAACTTAATTTTTTTCAATGATTCTAAAGAATTTTTTTTTTTTTTTTTGGTTTAATAATAGGGCTAGGCCTAGGCTAATGCAATTACTTAATATTGGTTGCTTGGTATTGTGAATTGTTGACGTTGTTTTTTTTTTTACTGTTTATCGTACGCGTGATCTTGAAAGTGTTTTTTTTTTCTCACAACGAAAAAAGCGAAAAAAAAAAATAAAGAAACGGACGTGATTACACAAAAAATACAATATTTTATTGAAATGTGCATATATACATATGTAACTACTTAGTAAAGTGTGTTACATATTTTGTTTTGTAAGGTCACTCATTAATTGAGTCATTAAGTCAAACACACAAAAAAAAAGAAGTTATTGGCGTCACCTGAATTCTTTTGAAGTTGTTAGTAGTAACTGCTGATTTTGTTATAAAATGTATAAAATGTAAAAAGGCATCAAATTAGCTGTAATTATTTTAGAAATATTTAAAAAAGAATTTAAATTCAACTACTTAGTTAATTTGGTTTTAATTAAAATAACAAATTACTCCGGAAATGACATCGTGTAAAATAGTTTAGATACTAATAGTTTTTAGCACCCAGTTGAATATCAAAATCGTTTATTAAAACACCAAATATGCGATTGTGATTGGTGTAGCGCAAGTGGTAAGTGCGTGAATTGTTGTGCGACAGGTCACAAGTTCAATTTCTAGAGCTGGTAAAAATCAAAATTTTCAAAATTATATTTATCC
The DNA here is from genome assembly GCA_963691655.1 of Toxonevra muliebris. Lineage (NCBI taxonomy): Eukaryota > Metazoa > Arthropoda > Insecta > Diptera > Pallopteridae > Toxonevra > Toxonevra muliebris. The sequence goes on along the minus strand of OY829327.1, from coordinate 92,991,410 downwards.
ACATGGCGAGAGAAAAAATTTCAATGAAGAAATTAGTCATTTTGCCATTTGAATTCAGTTTCGATTTATAAGGTTGTTTTAGGACGAAAAAAAACAATTATGTGTCTGCAAGTGATGTTTATTAGAAAATTGTTGGAAAACATTTATCAAACATTCTGCTGAAGTTTTTGCAGTCCTCTTCTCTCTATTGTTGTTGTTGCTTTTCCTCTGTTGATACTCTCTACAGTTATCGGCACAAACACGACTTAGTACACGTATATAAGACATGCAAGGAAAGTTCAGTTATATGCAATGAAGCCGAGACTTCTATATCGACTCTCTCACTAAACCACATGCGATAAAACTGCAAGAAGTCGTCTCTCTGCTTGATTGTATGTAGCCGAATAACAACTGCATAACTTCGTTTCTTACTGGTTGGGTTAGAGTGCAAAAAAAAGGCAATTTTTCACGTGACCGTTGTTATTGAAGCTTTTGCGCTCTTCCTCTTTCTATTTTCTAAAGCTTTTTTTCTGTTGATACTCTGTACATTTATCAGCAGAAACATGACGTAGCACACGTATATAACAACATGAAAGGAAAATTCATATATATGGAATCAAGCTCTCTCACTGAAGCACATTGAGATAAAACTGCAAGAAGTCGACTCTCTGCATGATTGTATGCAGCCGATTCCCATATGACTTCGTTCGCTAAACACTAACAACAGCATAACTTCGTTTCTTATTAGTTTCGTATGAGTGCAACAACAACACGAGTTCTGTTGCAAAATTTTCGATTTACCCTCGCTAAAGAAGTTTCACTTCAAAAAAATAACACAATTTATACTTTAGGACGTTTTCCATGGCCTATAAAGAGATGAAGCTATTTTCCTGTAATATCGCTATTCAAATCGCTATTTCCGGCAATTTTCCGAATTTCTTCTTTGAACCAAAGCAATGAATGTTAGGAAGTAACAAAAAAAAAAAAAAAAAATTAAATAGTAAACAATCTCTGATAGAAAAAAACAAATTATGTGTCCGCAGGCACTCACAGTAGAAGTGAAACTTTGCTGTTTATTTGAAAATTATTTACACCATATTCTGTTGAATTCTTTGCAGAATTCTTCTCTTTATTTTGTTGTTGCTTTTCTTCTATTGATACTCTCTAAACTTGATGGCAGAAATACGACGTAGTACAAATATATAACACAAGAGAGGAAAATTCAGCTATATGCAGTCAAGCAGAGCCATCAAGTTCGGCTCTCTCACTAAAGTATATGAGATAAAACTGCGAGACCTCGAGTCTCTGTGTGATTGTATGTAGCCGAACAACAACTGGATAGCTTCATTTCTTTCTGGTTTCGTATGAGTGCAATGAAAACGCGATTTTTCACGTGACCGTTGATGTTGATGTTTTTGCACTTTTTCTCCTTCTATTTTGTATAGTTTTTTTCTGTTGATACTTTCTATACTTATCGGCACAATCACGACGAATTGTACGTACATATCAGCTATGCCAACTTGCGGGGAATTCCCCGATTTGCGAGTAATTTTACATAGTATGGGAAATCGGGGAATGAGCGGTTTTTTGCGGGGAATTTCAGCTTTTAGTTTTTAAAGTCAGTAGAGTATTTTTTGTCAAATTTTATGTAATGGAAATCGTTTAACTTTTGCAATATTTCATATTTTAAGTTTTAAAATCTTCATATTTTCTTAAGTAAGCCTTGTATGTACTTTCTTGGTCTGAAGAAATCGATTTTTAAAAAAGTGTGTAATTTGAAAGTCTTTCATTTCAAAAGTATTTTGTAAAAATTTCAGAGAGAAACTAAGAGTGTTTTCGTAGATATAGGCAATTATAACGCCGAGTGTTAGTGAGGAAAAACGGTTGCCTTCCCTTTCGGCCTTTCAGAAAGGCTTAGCTATGCCTTGGTCCAGCACCTCTTGATTAATAATTTTCAATCCTTGCTGACTAATCTGTAAACTTACAAGCTACGGTCAGCGATCATAAAGAAAATGAAGTATTTTTTAAATTTTTAAAACCGATAGTCAAAACTTTGAACCCGTTTTTCTCAAAACAAGGTTTTTGCCATGCCTTTTCTTTTGAGAACTTTGATGTCCGCAAGTAGGCTGAGGCTTGTTTATCTATCAAAATCAACGTCTATTAACTCGAAACACCCCGTCTCATTCAAATTTGTTGTGGTAACTACTACCCAATGGCACTAAACTTTGTGCAAGTTGGAGCCCGATTGATTTTGAGAGTGGGGTCCCTTGAGATGAAATCACTCATGTGTCGAAAGAACTACGAAGTCATAAAGAACATTTCTATTTACCTACCAGTCCGTTAAAAAATGCTTAAGTTTTAGACCGAGACAGCGCAGGGGCGCTTTAAAATAACAGTCACCGAGATCAATTTTAAGCCAACGTAAAGGTATTTTTTGTTTTTATAAAATTTTTATGTGGAAAGTGCGTATTGTGCTGTTGTTATATAAAATTATACAGGTGCGGGAATTTGATCGAAAATCAGGAAATTTCTCGAGGGCTATCGGGGAGACAGAAAAATGAGTTGGTATCCCTGGTACATATATAACACATAAGAGAAAAGCTCAGCTATATGGAATAAAGCTCTCTCACTAAAGCACAAGAGATGAAACTGCGAGAATTCGACTCTCTGCGCGATTGTATGCAGCCGATCTCCTTATGAACTCGTTCGCTAAACACTAACAACACCATAACTTCGTTTCTTATTAGTTTCGTTTGAGTGTAATGAAAGCTCGTTTTCTTTGCAAAATTTTCAATTTACTGCCACGTTAAAGAAGTTTCACTTCAAAAATCCGTCAAACTTTTCTTCTTTCTATTATTAGCTTGTAATTTATAGCATAATAGACCCTACCTCGCACATTGGCCACATTGAGGCAAATCCATGAATCCATTCATAAAAAAAAAAAAAAAACAACTTTAAAATCGAAATGAAAAATGGAATAAAAATCAGAATTAAAATGTCACTTGTATTGCATTAATCAAATGCTCGCAGTACACAGCAAAACTGCAATACATTTGCAATGCAACCAAACGGATGCACAATAAACAGAAAAATAAGGGAAAGGGGGATTTGGTTTCTGTAAGAATTCGCACATTAGAAACGTGGATTGTCAGACATTCAGACTGCATTATATAAACTTAAAAGAAAGACAATGATACTGGCAAGTGATCGAGAAGGCAAAATCAAGAAACACAAAAAACCCCTTTAGTCCCCTCTAAGCTAACACTCTACTAGTGCTGCCTATGTGCTTTATAAGTATTTTAAGCAAATCATGCGCATTATTAATCATTAAGCAAAAGCGCAAAACAAAAGCAAACAGGCAAGAGAGCACTTAAAATTAGTTGACTGCACACAAAACAACAAAAAAAGAAAGCAACAAAATTCAGTATGATGTAAAAGAAAGAAGATTTTGCAATGAGTTTTAAATTTGTTATGAATAAAGAAATATATTTCAAATAAAGTTACTGGGAGTCTACATAAGTATTAGCCCCTGCTATGCCACACACCATGTGTGATATGCAACAACAACAACTACAAAAAAAAATTAAAAAAACAAAACAATAAATTCACTTCAAAAAGAATTAAAATTTCATTAAAATCATTAGAATACTTCAAGCAAACCAGACAAAGATGAGGTTATAGATGATGTTGCTGATGTTTTGCGGTATGGTGGCTGCTGTTTTCTGCTACTGATGGATGCTGGCTGATGATGATGTTGCTGATGTTTAAGTGCACGATAGCGTAAAGTGTTGACTATAGCCACTTGAAAAATTATTGCACAAAGTAAACTGAATTCGCTTTGTAACTTAGGAACGGTCAAAATTGAGAAAAAGTATTACAAAGAACTTAAGCTAAAAATAGACATTTTTGGAAATCTTTTGCAAGAAAGAATTACTGAATTATTTCATTTGAGTTTAAGCAATCAAAATAGCTAAATTTTAAATTACAGCAAATGGAAAGAATTTCAAAATATACAGAAAATCTTATGAGAAAAACTCCCTTGAGAGTTTTACACAACGAATGGCACCAACAATATTTTGTCAGCAATTTTTCAACGCATTCAACTTTAAGTTCTACAACGACCTCCATAACTTCGTTCTCTGTCTTTCTTTCTATCGCTCTTTTCTCTCTTTGTGTTCTAGTTGTTTTTATATCTCTTTGATTGTTTGTTTTTCCTGAATGTCACTTTGTCTGCTTTGACTTTTATATTTAGTTTGCTGTCAAAGCAGCAGCAGCAGCAGCAGGCAACAGAAAGTAAATTTGCATTGCAAAAAGAAAACAACAACATCAACGTCTTCAGCAATGCCAGCAACAACGGAATCATGTGCATTTAGGTCTTCATCATTATTAGCATTCATCGTAAACGTTATCATCTTCATCATTATTTGTGTGTACGTTTGCTGCGCATAATTCACAATGAGTGATTTTTAAATCGTCCATTAAAAAGTGCGCATTATTAGTGTCAGACAAGACGCTTTGGTATTATTGCTGTCTTTCTTATTTTTTACACTTTACTTTTTCATTACACAGCATTTTTTTTTATTTAAATGCCTTTTAAAATAACTAAATTTAAATAAAACTAACTAAAAGTTAAATAAAATTTTATATAAAATTTAAACGATTGAGTAAATATTTATTATGTATACGTGAGGGTAACACAAAATCGGCAAAAGTGTAAGGTATAACGTCAATTGACACGATAATTTCTAAGTACCAAACAGGGATGCCAACTTATTTCTTCTGATTCCCCGATAGCCCGAGAGAAATTTCCCGATTTTCAGTCAAATTCCCCGCACCGGTATAATTTTATATTATAACAGCGAGACACGTTTAAAATTGATCAAGGTTAATTGTATTTCAATGCGGTCCAGAACTGGTAGGTTAATATTAAGGTACTTTCTGTCTCCGGAATTCTTTTGACACATGGGAGATTTCATCTCGAGGGAACCCACTCTTAAGATCGATTGAGCTCAAATGAATCCGGTGTACCGAGTTACTCGACGTTCTTTTTGATAGATAAACACTCAAAGTTCTCAAAGGAAAATACATGGTCTTTCTTTTGACCCAAATAAAAACGAAAAATGTTTCCTTTTGAAAAAAAGTCAAAACTATTTTTGATTTTGACAAAAAAAAAATGGTCACATTTTGAATTTTTAAGATTTTTTTTTTAATTTTTTGAGCCGAAACGGGGACGAAATCTCCCATTACTACATATATTTAAAGATTTCAAATATAAAAAAAATTTAGTAAAATTGTATACAAGATTTTTTTTGTAGCTTAATGGAGGACGTTTTGAAAATCATCTTCGCACGAATGCGGCACGGTACACTGGAAGGTCTAAAAAAAACCCCTTAGAAAAATTATGACTATGGTCTTAGGGCATACTACTATTATTTTGTTTGACCGATAATTCACGAAATGGCTGACAGCCAAAATTAGTTTTCTCAAAAATTTGACTTTTTTCGAAAGTACAACATTGCAAATTGAACCAAAAATTAACCAAACTTTTTTCTATTATGTCCTGGGGCCATTATTGTGTAGAAAAATATATTTAACTTTAAGATTATACATGCCAATGGCAAAAACCTTGTTACGAGAAGAACAGGTTCAAAGTTTTGACTATCGGTTTTTAAATATATCGACGAGTTCCAACGGACCTTCCTCCCGCCCAATACGACCGAGAGGCGCACCTGCATTACGCACAGATCGGTGACCGATGCACTCGCAGTCCGTAGTTATTAATCAGGAGGTGCTGGACGAAAGCATAGAAATGCCTTTCTGAACAGCTAAAAGTGATACCGAAGCGCTGCGAGACTGTTTTGGCCTGACTGACACTCACCGCTATAATGGTCTATATCTACGAAAGCACTTCGAGTTTCTCTCTGAAATTTTTACAAAATACTTTTGTAATATATCACTTTCAAATTACATACTTTTTTCAAAATCGATTTCTCCAAACCAAGAAAGTGCAGGGAAAGTGAAATTTTGGCAAAGTTAAACGATTTACATTACATAAAATTTGACAAAAAAAATTCTACAGATTTTATTAACTAAAAGCTGAACGGTTTCAAATTCCCCGCAAAAAACAACTCATTCCTCGATTCCCCGTACTAAGTGAAATTCCCCACAAATCGGGGAATTCCCCGCAAGTTGGCATCGCTGGTACCAAGCAACAATAGCACTCTCTCTTCTCTCTCTCTCTTTTAACTGAGGGTCAAAGTCATCTAACGGCGAGTAAGAAGAGCGCGAAGTAGAAAATAAGAATAATTTAACACATACAAGTCCCATTTACATAAAAAATTCTCTCAGTCGACCATTACGTATGTATAGGTGACCATGACTGCTTTACTCTGCTTTTACACACACCAGTATTTGGTAGATTTTTCTCACCGATTTTGCTGTTCTTTGGCGAGGAAAGGGAGAAGGAAGGGAGAAAGAAGGGAGAAGGAAGGGAGAAGGAAGTGAGAAGGAAGTGAACGAGTCGAAATCGGCTGTACCAATGATTTTACAAAATCTATCGATCGAAATCGTTGTGTATAAAAGCTGTCGATGATGGTACAAAAGAGAGTATGGAAAAATCTGCCAAAAATCGGTGCGTGTAAAAGCAGACTTAAAGTTAATATAAGTATGAAGCGTTTTCTTAATTACCTTAGTTTAAACACAATAAACTCTTTTAATCATCGTGTAAATTTCTTACAGTTTAAGTTAGATTAACTTAATTAAACTTTATTTATTAATTTATTTGGATTTTAATTTCAAAAATGAGAAAAGTTTTTATGCTACATTAATTAACAAATATATTAAATCATTATTAGGTAGATTGTTGGCTGAAGCTATATACATACATACATATGTTGATAGCGGCTCAATCTCAACCAACATTTTATACGCTGCACTTCACAACAACAGCAACAATTGCCCACAAATCTTTTGAAGACAATTTAACATGCTTACTTTTTTTCTTTTATTCTTATTTTTTCCAGATTTCTTTACAGTTTCTTTATGTGATTCAACGAAAAATTTAAAATGCATACAAAATTTTCAACGTTTGTACGATGGTTTATGATTGATGTCTTCTTGATGACTTTATAACTTTTGATATTGATGATGTTGGTACGAGGCTGGTGTTTCTTCTCCTTCTTCTTATTCTTTTACCTCTTCTGTTGGGTGTTGTTTATTTGCTTGTTTGCCGTATATATATTTATCTTCAGTTTTTGGGGTGTTGTAGGTGGACGTGCATTTAATTAGTTTCTTTTCCTTCTACTATTTCGACATCAACCAACAATATTTTTTATTATATATTTTCTGTTTCAACTGAGGAGTGGCGGCGTATGACTTCGAAATCTTTATGCATGTAAGGCAAGCAGCTCCAGCTCTAAACATTACTTCAACTATTTTACCCCAAAGAAATATTATGCACCGACAACTTTCAGCTTGATAATTAAAATTTCCAGGAATTAAACACATTTATTGTTTGTTACGCATATGCTTTAAGATTCTCATTGAATTTTTATCATAATTGGCACAAGCCTAAAATTACTATATAGTTGGGATTATAACTGAGCATGGCTTTCCACTTTCATCTATATTTTTGAAGTGAAACTTCTTTAGCGAGGCTGTGAAATTAAAATTTTTCAACGGAAACGAGCTTTCATTACACTCAACCGAAACTAATAAGAAACGAAGTTATGCTGTTGTTAGTGTTTAGCGAACGAGGTCATAAGGAGATCGGCTGCATACAATCGCGCAGAGAGTCGAATTCTCGCAGTTTTATCTCATGTGCTTTAGTGAGAGAGCTTTATTCCATATAGCTGAGCTTTCCTATTATGTGTTATATACGCATACTACGTCGTTTTTGTGCCGTTAAGTGTAGAGAGTATCAACTAAAAAAAAACAAAACCTTCCGAAAATAGAAAAAGGAAGAGTGCAAAAACTTCAACAACAACAACTACGTGAAAAATGGCGATTTCATTTCACTCATACGAAACCAGTAAGAAACGAAATAATGCAGTTGTTATTCGGCTACATACAATGAAGCAGAGAGTCTACTTCTCGCACTTTTTTTATGTACTTTAGTGAGAGAGCAGACCTTGATGCCTCGGCTTGATTGCACATAGCGGAACTTTCCTCTGTTGTGTTATATATGTACGTATACTACGTCGTGTTTGTGCCGATAAGTATAGAGAGCATCAACAGAAGAAAAGCAACAACAAAATAGAGAGAAGAATACTGCAAAAACTTCAAGAGAAGAATTGATTATAAATGTTTTCGAATAAGTTTCACTTCTACTGTGAGTGCCTACATAATAATTTTTTTTTAACATTCTATCATGATTTTTTCTACCTCAATCACATATATGCCTCAATTTTCCAACTTGCAATAGTGAATCAAATAACCGTAACATGATTTTTAAGATTTTTATTTATTTATCACAGCAAACGCATCGATATTGAGAGCTGTCATCTTTAAATCCCTAAGGATGACGCGCAGATTTCTGATTTCTTGTTGTATGTTAATAATCTTGGGATCAACCAAATACAAAAAAAAAAAAAGAAAAAAAAAGAAACAGAAAACTGACACAAAGTTGCATGTTGTTTGTCTCTGCTGTTGTCTGATTGTAAGATAACGATGCTCTGATGTTGCTGTTGTTGCTGCCGATGATGATGACGATTGCTATGCAATATTGCCATCATACATCATTCTCTAACAATGATCCTTTTATCTCTTCCTTTGAATATAGACTTGTAAACTGACAATTCTTTTTTATGTTGCCATAGTCTTGTGGTTAAGAAGAAAAATATAATACTTTTTTTTTTTTTTTTTCTTGAATTGTTTTTTTTTTGTGTATTTCGTTGAAATGAATTGAATTTGTTATGCTGCATTTGCATTGTATGTAGTTGAAAGTTTCTGCTTGAAAGTTTTAAAGAAAAATTTCTTTCATCTCAGATTTCAGGTGATTTTTAACTTTGCCTTTAAGCTTTTGTTATTTTATTTTTTGGTTTACTTGCTTATGAATCATGAATAAATGTTTTTGAAATGATTAACCACGAAGTTTTGTATAGTTTTTGGATTTTTTTAATGCTTTTTTTCAAAGGGAATTTGAGTAGTAATATTTATTTGCTTAAACACTTAAGTGTATTCAAAAATTCATACTATTTTAAAATGATTATGAAGAACGTAATACTAAAACGCTTCATTCAGTTTCAGTGCATTACTTGTTGTCCAATCATAAATTTCTTATGAATTTCTTCATCATTATGATGGATATCATTCATTAAACTTTGATTCCACGCGTGATGAACGTATACCTCAATACAATGAATCGTGATTTAATGAACGATATTCTTCAATATGGACGAAACAATTCTTAATCAATTTATTTGTGTGTTCACTCAGAAACTTGGCTATGAAAATTGTTTTAAGTTTAAGAGAATAGCAGAAAACTTCATGCAATTGCTATAACCTCCCTCCCCCCCACCAATTATTCACAAACAATTAAATTTTAATGAGAGATATTCCAAACATTGTTCGAATCCTTGTCCTTTTGAAATTCCCTCATGATCGCGCATATAAAATTAAACCTTAATTCAAATACAAAATACACATTAATTAATGAGCAATTTCGCAATAATTTAACAAACAACAACAGCAACAAAAGCATTAATTTCATTTAATTGAAGCAATAAATGCAACAATTTACAACAACAACAAGAGCTACTACTCCAAAAAGGAAGCAGAAGGTGCAATAAATTAATTAAATTGCAAAATGAAAAAGAGAAAGAAACAAAGATTGACTTCAAGTGAAAAAGAATTGATGACAATGAATGCCGCCGCACTTGCCGACAATAGACAAAAAAAAAAAAAAACACAGATATAAACATTTTTGCTACATATAAATTAAAAAGAGACAGAAAAAACCGACAGACAGACAGACAGACACAGGTTGACTGTGGCTGTGCTGAATGCCGCTTCAAGCTAAAAATCAAAAAACAAAATTAAAATCAAAAGCGCATGAGAGCCGCTAAAAATTTGTCCCTTACCATGGAACCCTTCGTCTCAATTTTCTGTCCATTCTAATTATGTGTTTGCAATTGCAATATAAAGCGGAAAACTTAAATATGAAAGAGCGGAACTGACATGTGAAAATATGCAAATGTCAAATGAGTATGCAAAAGAAGAAAACAGAAAAAAACATTTTTGTTTATGTAAAAAATTTGCTTAATTATGATGTCGAAATTCGCATTAATTATGAGTGAAAAGGCAAAAATGCATTTCGCGCAACTGAAGCGCAGCCGAACGAACGAAGAAAGCTAAATTGTGGTAGCTGTATATGGCTGTGATTTAGTGGCATGTTGCAGTTGCAGCAGTGCAAATGACATTTTTGCATCTGGAATTGTCAACATTAATAGTGTCAGGTTTGGTTTTTTTTTTTTGGATTTTGCATGAAATAGTTTTGCACCCTACATTCGAAATCAAAGAAGAGAAATTGTGGGCAAACTTAATCATTCTTTTATTTAGTGTTCTAATGATAGAACTTCAGATAAAATACTTCAGCAGACCTCCTCCCTCCAACCCCTTTGGATCCGTTACGTTTTGGAAAGAATATTTCTACTTCCAGCTTTTCGTGAAAACTCAAATCTAATAATTTCCTGCAGTTTTTCTAAGCTAACCGAATTACTAAAACTTACACTGCATTCTTATCAAAGGTGTCAAGATGTTTTTATGAATCAAATGAAACAATATTGAAATTATAAATTTTAATCACAACAAAAATGTCTTAAGTTTCAAGACTCCACCTCCTCCTTCCCCTTCCCCCTTCAACAATTTACTGCTAGATACGCCCTTGATTCAAATATTCATATCTATTATTTCAAACAGTTTGTGAAGCAATGTAAATCATTGAAAATTTTTTTAAGATCTCAACTCTCAAATTACAACAACAAAAACACTGGCAAGAGATCAGTTGATTGATTTGAATTACTCTCCTCTGTCAGAATTTTAGTGGGTGCAATAGAAATTGTTGTTGTGTGTTAAGTCAAAGAAGAGCTTAATCCGTTATTGCATGTGAAAATTGCAGGAACAAAAAGCACATACAAAATATGTCAGCAAATGAGAGTGAGATAAAGAAGGAGTTTGTTTTTTGTGTAACCGTTGAGAGCACATATTTACCGTAAAAGTGTAACAACAAAAAAAGCACATGCACATTTCAAGAGATAGAGAGAATAAGATTAGGACGAACGATATGCCTCTCTCTGTAACTTCATAGGGAAATTGTTGTTGTTTTCTTTATATGCTAAATCATTTGAAAAAAAAAAAACAAATTTTTGAGATATGAGAGTGGGAGATTCCATCTTAGCAGTAAAGAGCTTAAAATCTAAAAGCAAACTAGGGTTACACTATGCATATTGGTTTAAACACATGTGCACCTATTATAGTGCATTTTTAGCACAAACAAGACCGATCCAAAACTAATTTTTTACTACATGTAACTGGTTTCAATTAAAATATTATAGTTTAAGTTGGCACTTGTGTTTTTTTTTTTTCGTTGCATATATGTGACTTCAAAGAGTTTCATCAAAGCGAACAACTTTAATTTAATGCAATGTGTCAAAAGAGATTAAGGTTATATGAAAATGCTAAAATTAGATACATGTACACACAAACAAACAAACAAATGCCAATTTGTTATTCTGAAAATATATAAGTATTTTTGAAAAATAAGTACTTCATAAAGTTCATAAGCTAACGCAAACGTTTTACGAGAGCAAATGTTGACAACATAATTGATTGTAATTAATAAACGATGACATTCAATCATGAAGCTACAAACGATGATGATGAAGTATCAAAACTCAAAAGTCAAAGATATAAGCAAAGTTTTAGTTTTGCTTACAAGAAAAACTAAGTAAACTATGAGACTTTACTTCACATGCATGTGCAGTTAGTTAGCCTAAAAAAAAAAAAAAAAAAAAAAAAAACTCCTCCTACCTCATTTCAACACATTTAACATTTACTTTTCAACACCAACAACATCAGCACCGGCAACATCTCAGCATTTTACATATCTATGTATGCAACTAACCGCATACATTCATTGTTGATATATGTTTCTGCTATTGTTGTTGTATTATATATATACAGTTGATAAATTGTTTGCTTTGAAATTAATTACTCACTCATTGTTTTCCTTTGGCGCATAAATCAAGTTAAACGTCGCGTATTGTTTTGCTGTTGCTGCTTATAGCTTTCTGTTGCCGGCTGCCTTCAATAACAAACATAAAAAAAAAACAAACATAAAAATTGCATTTAACTATGGGAATGAGTTTGAATACATATAAAAGAATGAATGCAGTGAAATTGATGCAGTTAAAGTTGCATTATCGTATAAAATTATACTAGGTCAGCAACGACTGAGTTCCACTTGATGTGTCTAGGACTAGCTGCTGCTGCTGTTGCTGCTCCTCTAAACGCCACTAATTAAATAACATTTTACGATTTTTTGCGGTACGTTAATTTTAATGGAAAAAAATTCAGAGTTCTGCAGATTTGCACACAGACTGTGAAAAGGGACAATGACAATGATAGAGACGAAAAGAGAGAGTGAGAGAGATTAACAGAAGAAAAAGAGACAAAATCATATTACAAAACATTCACTAGCTACAACGACAGTTCTATTACTAGTTGTCAACAAATAATGTAGACGAATTCACATTAAATTTACATTGGTAGAAGTAGCTACTAACAGAAAAGTAATTAACCTGATTTTTAACTGTAGTGTAGAAAGCAAGGGCGTATTTAGGGTGGAGGTTTTTGGGGTTCTGACCCTCCTCCCCCCCCCCCCCCGAAATGTGGAAACTTTCTTCCATTTTTTGATACTAATTGCTAGTGGATGAAAAAAAAGTCAAAATAAAATCTATTGAACAGTTTTTGAAATATTTTTTACTTTTTTAATTTCTAAAAAGTCAAATATAAAAAAATAAACTTGAAATCTTAGTTACACTATGCGACCAGATCCGATTTGTTTTCTTTGACATGAGTTTTGACTTTGGATACAAAAAGAGAAGGTGATGCTGAGCAATTCTGCATTTATAGTTTTTCTAGGTCAGTAACTGTTTTCGATTTACAGTTTCGGGTTTAGGGCTCATTTGGTAGAGCATGATTCAGCCTATAATTTCTGGATTTCGAAGTTTGCAGCACGCCAGTGTTCAGCTCTCCAATTTAAAAAAAATGGCCAAAAATTCTATTTTAGGGTTTTCCATCCCATTTTTTCTAAAACGTGGCGTGATGGGAAATTGTTGACCTCAGATTCGTGTTCAATATAAAAAATTCATTCGCAAACACTAGGAACCATTTTATTCGCAAAGCCCATGTAGGGCAGTAGTAGTGGATCAGCTCCAAAGTTTTAGGAAACAATCTTAACATGTAATTAATTCTTTAACCCTTTATTGCTCAGAGCACCCGACTCGGAAAATCACTTTCAATGCAGTAACTGCACGAATTTTGGGAATATAAGCCAACCTCATCCGGATTTCTTATCATGGCCCGAATTCCCACTGATAATCATTTGAAAAAAATGAGCCTCTGACTATTTTTAGTATTTTTGGTAATTTTTTTGAGGTCGGGCTCATCATCAGTAATGACAAGTCAATGTCAATTTTCTTGGAATGAAAACCCCCCCTGAAAAAAAATCCTGGCTACGGCCCTGGTAAGAAGGTTAACCTAAATCCAGAATTGTTATCATAAACTATGCAAAGCCATAGAAGATTTATATACTTTCCATTTCTCTGTAAACAATTTGGTGTAATCACAAAAGAAAAAAATCAATAACTGCCGACTGTGCGCAAAATACGTCACTCTTTTGTAATTGCTCTTAATATTTTTTAAAGTTACTAATGGTATCTTGGACTACTAATACAAAATATTTTTCAAACTCAGCATAAAATATTGTGACCACAAGTGTATGCACGTCAGTATTATGAACATATTTCTATGAATCCATTCATCATATTGATGAAAGTATACATCACTAGGTCTGAAAAAGACAATTATTCATCATATTAATGAAATTCTGGCATATTAATAGATGATTATAAATCAACTCTTTTACTATATTACTGCAAAAACTAAATCTGCCTTGTTTTTACGATAATGATTTATTTAAATTTGTCATCATCAATAATTGTCACTTAGGTTCAGCTATGAATAGCAGCGCATTCCTCATACTGTTTACCATCAATTTGATTTAATAGTAATTTTATCTAAACAAAATGATCAACTGCAAAGAACTTCGACTTTGATGTTGAGATAGTCACACAAACATATACACAGAAGAGCCTCAATTATTCGAATATGAGGAGAAGAGCTAAGTTCTGCCAATACCAGAGGTTTTAAATTATAGAGTTTTCAATTTATAAAAACTCAAAAAAAAAAAAAAAAAAAATCCTTTAATGTCTCTATGTAATTTAAAACACACCTAAGCTACGTAGATCCATAGGAAAAATATTGCAATTGTGGAGATTTGCTTATAAAAGATTTCTCTTCATTTTCGTTTTTTTTTTTTATATGAAATTTTTACGTTCTCAATTTAAGAGAGCGGAAAACCTACCGAACTCCACACTCTCTTTCTTTTTTTTTTACATGAATTTTTTTTTGAAAAACCAGAGAATCCACCTTAATTCATAACATAGAGATGATTTACATGTTTGAGGAGAAGAAGCCGATGAAACCTTTCGAATTATTGTTGTAAATACATAGAGAACTACTGGCTTGCATGTACATAATTGAAACTGTAAACACTCTCAAGTGGAGTCGGTAGTTAAGAGAATGGAACGAATGGAATGGAACGACTGCAACAGTAACAGTATATGTTAAATTTCATAACATAATCAATTTTTTTTCTTCATTCTTCTTTTTCGGCTTTGTGTTTTTGCTCTCACTTCTCTCTCTCTCTCTCTCTCTCGCTCTTTTGTTTTGCTTTTGTCAAATTAGTAATAGATTCTCGTACGACTGCAACTACAAATGTTGTTATGTAGTTGTGCAGTCGTGTAGTTGCCAAATTTTGCATTTTCATTAAAACGTTTGCACTCTAATTTTTAAGAAATGCAACCACAAGCCTGTCTCCCTCTATGTGTTTATAATAAATAGAGATTACGATTTATTCAGGTTTGAGTTATAAAGTTTCCACTGTGCATACCTTTACACACAAACAAACAAACAAACACTTGCGCACTTTAAAGCGTGTGCGCGCTATTATTTGATTTGGCATAATGTGCGCGCGCCTTTTGAACTTGTCACCATAATTCACGGCGCGCCGTGCCGGTGTTTACAACGTGAGGCACGCTTGCATCTCTCGATCTCCGTCTTTATTTGTATGTTGTCTGTCTGACGGACTCTTAAGGAATGCAATGTCATTGTTAAATTGAAATGTGTGTGTGTATTTGGTTTTTTTTTTTTGGTTGTTTTTTTGGTTTTGATTTCTAGAATAGTTGTGTCTAGTAATCAAATTAAAGAGAATAGATGCGGTAAATAAATTGAAGAAAATTCTCAAGGGATTAATTAAAATGAATTTAAAAAAAAAAAAAAAAAAAAATAATTGCTTCAAATTTTAGTTTATTTTGAGCTTTAATTTTAGATAATCAGTGATTGGAATATTTTTGATACTTCGAAGCTAATGCTTCTGGATTGATATTGAACTTTTAAGTTTACAGCACGCAATCCTGCTGACAGAGTGCCTGATTTTCGGGTCGTCCTATTACCCGATTTCAATTTCCTGCTGACAAAGTACAAAAGTTCTGGTCACTGAAACAATGAACACCTTGAAAAAGCAAACTCCTGTTGACGGTTTGACGAACTTGGCCTCAGGCCGCTGTTGACAAGTTTGAGATCTTAATTTCAAGTGAGCGTGGCATCTCTAAGGCGTTTTTAAGTGTGTCACCAGAACCATTTAAATATAGTACTGAGAATGGGTACAACGGCATTGGTTGATAATGTCATGCTGCAGGAAAAAGCTGAGTGTTTGGGTTTGGGAAAGTGAGAGTGTCACTTCCCATACAAATGAAATGCTTTAAACGACTAAACTTTTTCTTATCTTTTCTCTTACACATTATAAAAAAAATTTATATTTTTTGTTACTCAAATTTTACCAGGATCAGGTTTGAATGGGTCTGCTGAGAAGAGAAATTGGCCAGCAAGTTGATATTGAAAACTATTTACAGATAATTTTTTTTTTCACAGGTATCAGAAATGATTTTTTTTCAGATGGCAGCTTGACTGACTTCACGTCAGTTACTCATTCAAATATAAATAATTTCGCGCATGCTAAATATTTTAAGGTTATGTCAAAAACTTAAAGGAAAAATCACTCTCACAAGCTATTGAATAAGCTTACAATTAAATTTAAACAAATTGCACTGATGACAGGTTTACAAAAATTACAACAACAACATCAGCAAAAACATTAAGCCAAGTGTAAATTTACAAAGTAACAACAGCAACGAGAACAACAACAACAACAACAATGAAATAAACAAACAAACCAACAAACAAAGCGTTGAAAACAATGTAGGAAACTTGAGGAAAAAGAAGAAGAAGCAGCAGCAGCAACAACAACAACAGCAAGAAAAAACATCAACGCCTACAAAAATGTTTATCTTTTGCCAGAAAGTTACAATTTTATTGCCATCTTTTTTTCTTCTTCCGTCAATGTGTGTTTAGTTAGTGAAAAAAAGGTAACAAAAAGAAAAGCACCAGCAGCAGCGGCAGCAGCAGCACTGAATGGCAACAATGGTAATATAACAATAGCAACAGCAAAAGCAACAAACAACCAGTGAGAGAGCGAATGTTCAGCGCAAAAAATTAACATAAACAGGAAGTGGGTGTTGCACAAACACGTAAATAAAAAAAATAAAAAAAAAAAAAATTTAAAATAGGAGCATGAGTATACAGTGTAAAAATCTGAAATGCGCTAACGCAGAAGAAGAAGCAGCAACAGCAACGACAGCCCAAAGTATATGGCGAGCGGCAGTTTTAACGCTTCGTTGCTGCTGCTGCTGTCGCTGCAGTTGTTGTTCTTGGTTGGTGTTGCAAGAATAAACTTCAGAGGCTTTTCAGCTGCGTCTCTCACTGCTGAGTTGCTGCTGCCTGTGTTGTTTAAATGTTGATTGTGTTGATGATGGTGATGATGATTTTGATGGTGGTTGATTCTTTTTGGTTTCGCTATACAAAGGAAAACTAAAATTGCATAAATTTATTGCAAAAATATAAACACACACACACACACACACACACGCGCGCACAATAACAATGAACATGGCAACCAGAAACAATAACAATAATAGTTTGCAAGAACCACAACAACAACAACCACAAATTGCGTGCCAACATGCACTCCATTTTGTTTAACTGCCAATATGGCGTAAGAGTAGCGTAAAGCC
This sequence comes from Toxonevra muliebris, assembly GCA_963691655.1. Lineage (NCBI taxonomy): Eukaryota > Metazoa > Arthropoda > Insecta > Diptera > Pallopteridae > Toxonevra > Toxonevra muliebris. The sequence continues at coordinate 92,973,960 of OY829327.1, read as the reverse complement.
CAACAACTTTTTTTTTGTTTGATGTTGTACCTTTGCCCTCTGTCGTCAGCAAAAGGGAAGAAGACAAACAATGTAAGCAAAAGGCTGAAACAATTATTCAGACAGGTGAATATAAACCTTAAAGTTGTTCGCAATTCTTTTTAACAATACAATAAAAAACAGACAACAACTACTACTTACAAAAAAAAAATTGCCTTAAGCGCCAATTGACTTATTACCATCACCGCCATCGCTACAATTCAGCAGCAACCAACAACAAATGCCATCAACACCATCATTGCTATCATTACAACCACCGACGTCATCGTCATCGTCATCATCACCACTATCAACTTAATGCAACTGCTAGAGTGTTGCTTGTTGCTGCTGCTCGTCGCCCTTAAACACATTCACATACGATTACATACAATAAAAGTTTTTGGTTGGCTGCAGTTTTTTTTCACATTATTGTTGTTGTTCTTCTTTTCTGTGGTTTCTGTTTTTGTTGTTTTTTGCATATCATCAACGTTTTTTTTTTTCAATTTAATTGCAATTCATTCGTTTTGGTTATTTTTTGTTGCTATTATTCTTTGTTGCAGGGCATTAAAAATTACAATATGGCGTCTAATTTAAGCTCACAGACTTACATATATGCATTCCCACACCTGCTGCTGACTGTTGACATTTGACGTAAATGTCAACACATTGTGCCAACAACTAGCAGATCGTAGAAGGGGGCTGGCTAACCGATAAAACTTTCACACATTTCCTTCGAACATTTTTGAATTCGCTGGTGGTATCACGGCATATAGGTTGGGTAAGGTTAGGTTAGGTTAGGTTAGGTCAAAGAAGGATTCACGTGGGTCAAAGTAGGTGGAATCTACTTTTTCAGCTGCTACGCTCCACCTAGTATGAGCGAGGAAGCTTTTGAGACCATGGTGACAGCATTAGTGGAAGAAGCACGCGGAAAGCATCCACTTCTTATCGGCGGGGACTTTAATGCATGGTCCACAACATGGGGTAGCGCCCGCACGTGCCGACGTGGCCACATACTCCTTGAGAGCCTGGTTCCCTTAGAGCTGGAGCTACTAAATGAGTTCGGGGCATACACTTTCGACAACGGCAGAGGTAGGTCCATAATAGACCTCACCTTTGCGGACAACGTAGTTGCGCGCTCTGCCAAATGGAGCGTTAGCAACATGTACACTCATAGCGATGGGCACAAGGCCATCATCATCGACGTGGATAACAAGGTGGCACCCCTCGCGGTTCGGATACAGAAAGCGCAGCAAAATGGATGGAAGAGGCAAGCGTTCGACGCGGACACGTTCAATATAGCTTGGAGTGATGCAATGTTCCAAACCAAACCAGCTGCAGACATGGCAGTGCATACCATTGCAGCACTTTTCAGAGCGTGCGATGCTGCGATGCCCCGAAGACGTGCAGTCTTGATCAGAAGACCAGTGTACTGGTGGAATGAGGAGATAACGGCAGCCAGGAAGAAATGCCATCAAGCACGCAGGAAAGCGCAGAGAGCTCGCTCTCTTCCCGCGTGGGAAGCCCTGCAGCTCGACTATAAAGTTTGTAGAATTGAGCTCAAGAAGGCCATCAGAGACAGCAAAAACATCTGTTTTAAACAGTTACGCGACAGCGCAGAAACCGATCCATGGGGGATGGCATATACAACGGTTATGAGGAAGGTCAGAGGGTTAAGGGCCCCACAGCCCACCTGCCCCACACTGATGCGAAAAGTGGTGACCACACTCTTTCCCCCCCCCAGGAAGAACTTGCTCCACGACAACATAAGTGCGTGCAAGCACCAGAAGTCACCGCCAGCGAGGTGCTGGCAACGCTACGAAAGATTGCGGATAACAAGGCCCCAGGACTGAATGACATCCCCAACGTTGCGCTCAAGGCGGCGATCAAGCTACACTGGAGGTGTTCGCGAAGCTTTTCAGCGCATGCTTGACAGAAGGAGTTTTTCCAGACACATGGAAGCGACAGCGGTTAGTCCTCCTACTAAAACCAAAGAAGCCGCCGGATGAACCGGCATTCTAACGCCCGTTTTGCATGCTGGATACACTGGGCAAAGTTCTCGAACGCATTATAGGGGGCAGGCTCCAGGAGTGGCTTGAAAAGCCAGGAGGGCTATCAGCACGACAGTTTGAATTCAGAAGAGGACGATCCACGGTCGACGCAATACAAACGGTGATGAATATTGCACGCGTGGCCACCAGCGGCAACCAATGGGGAAACGGCAAGAAGAAGTACTGCGCCGTAGTGACGTTGGACATCAAAAATGCCTTCAATTCGGCGAACTGGCCTCAGATTATGAGTGCACTGAGAGGATTCGAAGTACCGGAATACCTGTTGCAAATAATCGCAAACTACTTCGACAACAGAATTTTAATATACGATACTGATGACGGCGTGAAGCAGTATCGTGTCAAAGGAGGCGTTCCGCAGGGCTCCGTTCTCGGCCCAACACTATGGAACGCAATGTATGACGGCATCCTCAAATTGGATCTCCCGGAGGATACAACAATCGTAGGATATGCAGACGACATCGCGATAGTGGCAGTAGCCAAGAACCTGGACTCGCTACAGGCTATATGTAACGATGTCATCTCAAGAGTGAGAAGATGGCTGTACAACTCGAAGCTGGGATTGGCGGAGCAGAAGACGGAAGTCGTGGTATTGAGTACCAGAAGAGCACGTGCAGAGCTGGTCATCACGGTTGGTGATCATAACATCACCTCGTGTCCACACATTAAGTACTTAGGAGTACGTATAGATTCTAGAATGACGTTCAAGGATCACCTGAAAGCTGCTAGTGGAAAAGCAGCACGAATAAACAGCGCATTAACACGCATCATGCCGAATATAGGAGGCCCGCGTGAGGGCAGGCGCCGGCTGCTTTCAACGGTTACTACGTCAGTAATCTTGTATGCAGCGCCTATCTGGGCGGACAGCAAGAAAACACACCAGAAGGATATCCGTGCAATATATAGGCTCAGTGCCCTGAGGGTTGCTAGCGCGTATCGCACAGTATCGGACGATGCTATTTGTGTCATAGCAAGTAAGGTGCCCATAGATTTACAGGCACAAGAGATGAAGCGGTTATATGGCCGTGACACAAAATCAACCGAAGCCATAAGAAGAGAAGAAAGACAGCGTACCATCATGGAATGGCAGCGAAGATGGGAGTCATCCGAGAAGGGTCGATGGACCTACAATCTCATTACGCATATAGAAGAGTGGATATCACGCAGACATGGTGAACTGAATTACCACATTACGCAGCTGCTTAGTGGCCATGGGTGCTTCAAGCAGTACTTGCATAAAATCAACACCGGAGAAGAAGACCCGTTTTGCCCAGCCCAAGATGCCCAGAGGAACGGGAGAACGCGCAGCATATACTTTTTATATGCCCACGTTTTAACAAAAACAGAGATGAGCTGGAGAAAGCCTTTGGAGAACCCCCTACAGAAAGGAATCTGACGACACAGATGTGTAACACAGCGGAAAAATGGAATGCAGCATGCAAGGTTGCTGCAGATATGATGACCACTCTGTATGATGCAGAACGTGCGCGCAAAGTCGAGCGCACGGCAAATACTACAAATATGGAGCCAGATATCGTCAACCGACGATAAAACCGAACAGAATTGGACAGAAAGCAATACTGACGATTGAGCACTAAGCTCATTACGGCCTTCCGACGTAATACCTAACGGTGGTTCCGGGAGGAATATCCGTACGGACGAGAGGTGGTTTTAGCGTGAGAATGTCACGCACTGACTGGGTGGCTTTTTATGCTTTCCTCCTCGTTAAAAAAAAAAAAAAAAAAAAAAAAAAGGTTAGGCTAGGCTAGGTTAGGTTAGGTTAGGTTAGGTTAGGTTAGATTAGATTAGATTAGATTAGATTAGATTAGATTAGATTAGATTAGATTAGATTAGATTAGATTAGATTAGATTAGATTAGATTAGATTAGATTAGATTAGATTAGATTAGATTAGATTAGATTAGATTAGATTAGATTAGATTAGATTAGATTAGATTAGATTAGATTAGATTAGATTAGATTAGATTAGATTAGATTAGATTAGATTAGATTAGATTAGATTAGATTAGATTAGATTAGATTAGATTAGATTAGATTAGATTAGATTAGATTAGATTAGATTAGATTAGATTAGATTAGATTAGATTAGATTAGATTAGATTAGATTAGATTAGATTAGATTAGATTAGATTAGATTAGATTAGATTAGGTTAAGTTAGGTTAGAGTGGCTGTCGAGAGACATACTTAGTTGGACCTACACTTTAACGCCGATTCCGAATGGCGGTGCGAACCAAGGTGTTTTATATTGATAGTGAATTTAAGAAAGTTATGAGAATTAACCACCAGACGAAGACGGGAATCGAACCCGAACCGACTATCGAGGTCGTCACGGCATATACAGTAAAGAAAATTTTAAAAAGTTGAAGTTTATTCAACTGTGTGCCAATAGCCACTGAAGAAAATACTTTAAAACCAAAATCTATCAGTAAGAAAATAAACTTACCGACAACTTTGATTCAGGACCTGAAACAAAAAGAAAAAAATACATTTACTGAAAATTCTAAAAATATAAACTCTAGACATTTTCTAAAATAATTTTATTTTTAAATTTTTACAGCTTGGTCAATATTTAGCTGCAATATATAGCATGAGTCTCGTAGCCTTATTACGCCCTCTCCATTACCTCTTCCCTCACGCCGATTCTCTCGTTTTCCTCTACAAGAAAAGCCAAAGCTCATAATGAGGAATTTAGTATAGAGTTTGAGTTGAGGGTGGGCTAGACTAAACCAAAGCACTCAGTCACAAAGACCATTTTGCTATACCCGAAATAAAGCCAATAAATAGAAAATAGTAGAAAGGCAGGAAAGATATGGTCTCAATTTGAACTCAGGTAGAGGAATAGTATGGATATTAATCATACTCAAGACATCACTACCCAACAGCCTTAATCTGAATCTCGCAAGCACCGGACAGCTACAAAGATAATGCTGCGTAATATCGTTATTCTCAAGACACGAATGGCAAGTTGGATCGGTGATGACGCCCATGTGTTATGCCTGGTGATGGCACCCACCAATAATCTCAGGTTCTTTCTTCTCAGTTTCCTTCAGACTTCATATTAGGTTGCCTCACGAAGCACATTGCGGTTCTGCTGGAGTCAAGCACGGACCATTTTACTCTATAAATTAAACCCTCGAAGTCGTTGATCCAACTCATGATCTAACAAGAACTTACGACAAGAAAAGGTTCCGGACCCCATGGTGTAATTACAGAGCCTTCATTAGTTAGTTTATCAGCTAGTTTATTCCCTGCAATACCAAAGTGTCTTAGAACCCATAAAAGGCATAACTTGTTTTGTTTTGCAACACTATTTAGCTTTGCCTCACACTCGCTGACCAATTTGGAGGAGCTCACAGGGTTAGCAAGGGCCTACAGTGCAGCTTGGCTATCACTGCACATGCTTATATACTTCCCATGCCATCTCTTTTCAATTATCCAGCCCGCCACGCCTAGGCTAGCGAAAACCTCCGTTAAGAAGACTGTCGCCATCTATCGAGTGAAAAAAGAGTACTTGGTCTCATCGTCCAAGTACCAACCGGATCCAGTACCGTTTGAGGTTTTGAATCCGTCGGTATAGAAGACATAACGGAGACCCCGGAGTACGACCTCTGAACTTAAACATTGATCTCGTTCCGGGAACCTGACATCATATCTTCTACCGAATCGGATATAAGGCACATGGTTGTTCATGGGCATCAAGAACAGTGGGCACTATACTAACAATTGGTGGTATATCATACTGTGCCCTACATCCGCCTCGACACGCCAGACTCCATTTAACCGGAGTCTGTAGGCCTCTCTTACAGCTTCTTTACTGATTTGAAGATCCAGAGGAAGCAAGTCAAGCAAGGCATTGACGGCATCACCAGATGTAGTACACATTGCACCAGTGATACCCAGGCACATACTTCTCGGTAGCCTGGTCAGAGAGGATACTGTGGACTTAACCAAAGTTCGTCTCCACCATACTAACGAGGCATAAGTGAATATAAGAGTGAAGAGTATAAGTTAGGTTTCAGTTTGCATCAAAAAAACTATGACCAATATCGACCAAAAATTTGTTTGCACCATTGCTTATCCCATTTAAGTCGCTGTGATCCAGTATGTTTCCGGGTCCCAGATGGCTTCAAGACAGACGAGACGGTGGAGACTTACGGCGCAGTGATTTACAGGGGAACCCAAAAATCTCTATATGCAGGTGTAGACATAGGTAACTCAGTTTTCCAACCCGAGGTGCGTATGCTTAAGAGAGTAGAAAATCTGAAGTCAAATTATCTCTTCCGTGAACAAGCAGCTTGTGACTTAAAAATGAGTATTTTGAATGAATTATTGTGTATATTAGGTGACTAATACTTAGAATGTTCATAGAAGAGATGATTAAACTACCAGACTTGCCATGTAGTCCCATGAAGATAAATTTGAACATTTCCAGAACAGAACTGTGCTGCTTTGCTGGAAGGAAACATCGGGTAAGAAACAAATGCAATGAACATGTTCATGTACAGGGTACTGATGGGTTAAAAAAGATTTATCTATTTATAAAAGTTCTTTAAAATAATAAATAAATAAAAAGTTAACCACAGATATTAAGAAAATAAAGAAAATTATCTACTGCTCTTTCAAAAATGGAAACTTGGAAAAACGCAAGCGAATTTTATTAACGAATTTTCAAGAGCTATGCCTGCTGCTGATAAATTGCAATATGTATCCGCTATTTCACATATACACACACACACACATACAAACCTTTAGATACTACTACACATACAGTAAACGAAAATAAGTAATGCTTTTACAGTTGCATTGGCGTGCGCGAGATTTTCTTCTTCTTTTTTTTTTTTCTTTCTTTTTTTGTATTGTTGTTTTTGCAAACCAACAACGGAAGTTGTTTGCCAAAAATATATAAATAAAGAAAGAATAACGGAAAAAGGAGAGAAGAGGAGGAGTAGAACAGAACATAAGAGGAGTGGTAGAAAAATGAAAATTGCATGCTGTTGAAACGTAAAATCTGCATTGCTCGAAGCGTACACAACATTCAAGCAACATCTAAATTGCTGCTGCTGCTGTTTGATATGTACCAAGTATTGCCAAAGTTGCAAGTTACTATTAAATACATACATATTTATGTTTGTATAGGTAGACAACTACAGATACACGTCTAACGTATGGATGTACACACAAAAGCGCGAAAATATCAAAATTCACATTTCTATGCATGTTTATATTTGAATTTCCTGTTCCCCATTTTATAATGGGGAAGAAGGGAAAGAGAGAATATGGCAAGAGAACAAGGTGGGAGAAAAAATTGGGAGGAAAAAGAGCTTAATAAAAGAGTAAATGGAGAGAGTAGATGAAGAGTGTAGACAAAGAGAGTAGAAGGAGTGAGAATAAAAACCACATGTTCTTATAAAGATAGGTACATATCGCTCATTTACTAAAAGACTGTCACAACTCAAAAAGCACGATTTTGCAGAAAACGAGTTCAAAGTTTTCAATTGACTCCCACTTTGCAGAAAAAAAAGAAATCTTATAATTCTCACGCGTAGAGTATACAAGATATTAATATGAAATTTTTACACAATATGAAGCGCGACATAATAAATAATTCTGCATCATTAACTCAAAATTCGTGTTTTTTGAGTTATGACAGGCTTTTAGTAAATGAGCGTTATATGAAAAATAGCGATAGTTGTAGAGAGAAAAAAATATGTTAAAATTATTGAAGTTCATAGGTGAGAGTAGATGAAGAGAGACGAGAAGCATTTGCTGTTGCTTTTGTGTATATATTAAGACAAATGAAAGAAATTTCAAAAAGAAATGTATGAGCAAATGGGAGCCGGAGAGGAAAGAGAAAGGAGAAAGAAGAAAGGGGGACGGGGGGAGGGGGGAGGGGTGGGAAGGTGGAAGGAGGGTAGAAGAGAAAGAAAACATACAATTCTTGTCTATTTTTATTTACAATATTTATTATTTATTTATTAAATACACTGGCGGTCACAAAAACCGCACCACTTGCAATACTGCTACAATTTCGGTAATATTTCCTAACTTTGCCCAAATTTCCCTTCCTTTGCAAAGAAGATTTCCTTGTTTATGTTTTAAGAATGTATTTAACCCGAATGTAACATTTTTTATTGCGCTTGTTTGGCGAAAAGAAGAATTGTTAACGAGATTATAATGACAGGCTTTTTGGTCGAAATTTTCATTTCAAAGAAGAATTTTTGAAAAAGTGCCAAAAACAACTGCAAAGTATAAACAATTGTCGCGCCACCAAAACGTCGAAATTTTTACTTTTAGGTATCAAGGAGTGTCGTAAATTTAAATACCTGAAGAAATCTGATGCCTACATTCGACTATTGTTCGACTGATATAGAAAAAAAAAAATCAATTTATACCCGCTAGAAAGGACAAAAGGATCAAGAAGACTATGGAAGGCAAATACAAGAGAAAATGGCATAACCTGAAAGAGAACCATAAATTATCGATTCAAAAGTGCAGTCACAATAAGGACTGAGCTAAAGAGCTTTTGCAATGTGAATTTAAATGTCGAAACCTTACGCAGAAAGAAACGAAAGTTCGGTCTGTATGGGAGACGATCAGCCAAAAAGTCTTTGTTGACGAAAAGGATGGAAACAAATCGCCTGGCATGGACTAAAAACTACAGCAATTGCACTCTGGCAGATTCGAGAAAAGTTATATGATCGGGCAAATTAAACTCAATTTTTTATGCGAATTTAATCTTCGGTATGTGCGTCGTTCAGATATAAAGCAATACAAGGAAAACTTTGTAGTGAAAATAGTCAAATTCCGACAAAGTCATATGGCTTGAATGGATTTTTTCTGCTATATCCGAGGTCCCTAAAATGGCTTTTATAGAGCAATTGCTGTAAGTTATTTTTCCGGACTACTTCTGCGGCATATGTCATCGCGCCAAATTGGCAAGATTTAGTTAGTAATTAATGCCTAATGTTTGATAACTTTAGAAATGCTAAAAAAATTAGATTATTGATTCTTATTTGTTAGTAGTTTATAAAATTTATATTTGAGCGCAAAAATGAAGTTACTCTCACCACAAGAGGTTTGGTGTTTGAATATAATTCAATGTTATAGAATAAAGAGACTTCTGATTCACTGATAGTTGACTCCAGAAATGCATACATAATCCAAAAGAAGTTCAAAATTTGTTTGTCGCTTTCGAAAATGTGAATAAAATCCTTTCGGATTTCTACTCCTCAAATAGTTTCAATAGAGTATAAAATTCATTTCTCCTATGAAGTTTGACCACCTAAATTCTACCAAACCAATAGATGAAACTAGTTATTTGTAAACTGAAGGTTTTTGCGATACTCCATGAATACTAAAGTGAATTTTATCAAACTCTGGCTCAACATTATCTTCCCAGCTTAATTTTCACAGCATTTTCTATACTGGTACTTAAAAAGTATTTGTAGGCAGCCTAAATATTTAAATTCGAACAAACATTGATAGATCTTCAATTGGATTAGAAATATGTTCTTAATCGTATTAATAAATAAGTAAATAAATTTACTAAAACGCTTAAGTGTCTACACAATACCCAACCAGCTTCTCCTCGTAATATAATAATAAGCTAAAATTTGTGTGTGTATTGTTTTCATAATGAAAGTTAAGTAGCTTTCCAAATGACATTAATATTTGAGAGCGTAAGTGGGCATCATCTTTGTATATCTAATTTCTAAGATTGACATCAAATGACAACAACAACAACAGCAAAAAAAATAAAAACAATAAGGGAAAATATTTTTGTGTGTCAATAAATTTATGCTAAAGCAACAACAACAAGCAGCATTAACAACATCAACAAATTATTGTTGTGCTTACACGCTCATCGTAATATTTTTATATTGACATAATCATAAATTGACACTAAGCGAGCATGTCACATTGTATCAAATGAAAATCAACGCAAAAAAAAAAAAAAAAAAAGCAAAAAAAAAGAAGAAGAAAAAACAAACAAAATAATAATATTATTTTATTATTCCCACCCGCATACAAAAGAGAATATGTAGGCAACATTGTGACTCTCTCTGGTAACAAATGCCAACAACAACAACAGCAGCAGCAGCAATGAAATATCAAAAATCAAATTGACAGTTATCCGAAAGCTGTGAAACAATAGAGAGTGGGAGAGAGGGAGAGACTCACACTTACACACATACACACAGACCAGACCCCTCATTCTCATCTACATACTAACAGTACTTACTCAAACCCGTAGCTCATAAAATGCCCATGCTCTCATACCCACTCATTATTGACAACAATGTCAACATTGAGTATGAAAACTCTCAAAGCGGCCTTAAAGTGTCAGAGAAAAACTGTTGCTATTGTAGCCTCTTTACAAATACAAATACAGCAGCAATTCGACCCCCGAAAGTAGGCAGCAGCTACAGCAACAACATTGAAGCTTCATTCATTCACTCACTTAACGCTTAATAATATTATTAAAATGACATTTTGAATGTTGCCTTTTTAGTTGAGAGACTGAAAATCAAACGTGGGAGTAAATGAAATACCAAGAAGAGCAGTCTGAGTGTTGTTGTTGTTTACCAGTTAATCCTGCTTAAAATGTTTGACAAAAAACAAATGCCACCCAAAAAAAAAAAAAAACGAATTACATTTGTTACGCATTTTCAATATTTTATTGAAATGTTAACAAAACAGAACAAAACAAAATCTGTAAAAAATGGACCCAAAAAATTTATAGTCACTATGTAGCAACCATAAAAACAATAAATACCAAAACCTCAAAAAAAAAATCTGAAAATTCTTAAAAAAAAAACTGCTATGCCACAAAATCAAATTCATGTCAAACTGTCAATGTTAAATAGGCATAATCCTGTTTGATTCTTGTTGTAGTATGTTGAGGTTTTTCTTGTTGTTCTGCTATTTTTTTTTTGGTTGCATTTAAACGCCCATTATTGTGGAATAGTTGTGTGTTTTTTGTGTGTATTAGTTCGGGTAAATTAATTTTTTTTTTTTTTTTTTTGGGGCGACAACACTCACTGCTGTTCTTTTGTGTGGGAAGCAAGGATAATAATTCTGAGAAATGTTTTGAATAATTTTTGAAATTTTATGCAAGTATGGAAATTAAATTATTTAACATACTTCCCTACATATTAATTTGCTATTTACAAAAAATCTTGTAATTGATTTGATATAGTGAAGTGACAGTCTTTTTAGTAAGGGTCTACAGGAGTGATAAATGATAAACAAAATAGTTGAATGCTCGGTACGATTAAAAATAGAAATGAAAATAATTTCTAAACGGCATGTTGTGATTCATCATGAAACCGTACTACGAATTTAACTGGCACAACATGAATAGATGCGAAAAGCTCGGTCTAGGCCCTTTATGGGCTGTTTGGCCATAAAAAAATTATGTTGCTGCAAGCAGTCACAATAGAAGTGAAACTATGTTGTTTATTAGAAAATAGTTAGAAAATATTTATAAAACATTCTGTTGAAGTTTTTGCAGCCCTCTTCTCTCTATTGTTGTTGTTGCTTTTCCTCTGTTGATACTCTCTACACTTATCGGCACAAACACGACTTAGTACACGTATATAACACATGCAAGGAAAGTTCAGTTATATGTAATCAAGCCGAGACTTCTTTATCGACTCTCTCACTAAAGCACTTGCAATAAAACTGCGAGAAGTCGACTCTCTGCTTGATTGTATGTAGCCGTATAACAGCTGCATAACTTCGTTTCTTACATACATACAAACCAAACCAAACCAAACCAAACCAAAAAGTCGAAATTCAATACAAACCAAGAAAAAAAAAAACAAAAACAGTACCATGACTTTTGCAGAAGAGATAGGTAAAAAATGCCAAAATGCGAACAACAACGATGCTGCCAAAATGTCGTTGAAATTCGGCAACATAGCAAAAATAATTTATTAAAATGAAGAAATTTCATTTATCAGCATATTTTTAGATATCCTATCAATGAAAAATTAAAAAAATATTTGCTACTCCTGGGAGTCGAACCCACAAATCCCGAGCCCAACCCAAGATCTATGTCTATCAATGAAAAATTAAAAAAATATTTGCTACTCCTGGGAGTCGAACCCACAAATCCCGAGCCCAACCCAAGATCTATGTCTACACCCAGAGCCATAGATCTGCTTTCATTGAAGTGTCAAATTTCTGAATTAAACAGAAGCTGTTAGTGGCACTTTCTTTGATGGTTAAACTTCTGTTCAATGTATGTATAACTATACAGAATATTTTGCTTTTGCATTACATTTCTGTTCTTAAAGTAAATTTGAAACCTCTACCAATGTTAGTTAACATTTGTTGAATTTTACATTATTTTACATCTTCTGTAAAACATTAGCCACTGTTGTTAGCTAATGTTATTTAACATTTCTAGCATATTATTTGCATTGTTTTCTCTGGTTTGCTTATATTAGATAACATTTTTTCGTATATTCCTACTCGATTTACATTTTTTTCTAGAATGTTAAGATGAAACCAATGCTAGATGATCTTTAGAAGAATTTTGTTGTTAGTTAATGTTACTTAACATTATCTAACCTATAATAATTTCTTGCAATTTTTTTCAACAAACATTTTTATTTAAGTTCGAAGAAAATATTTTAAGAAACTGAAGAAATATTTTTTAAGCAGCAAATAAAAATTTTTATAAATAAAATAAATTCAAATTATTATTAAGGAAATAATTACTATTGAAATTTTATTTGCATTCGTTTAAATTTTATAACAAAATTTGCATTGCTCAGCTAATGTGGTTAACATATTTAAGTATGGTCAAAAACGCAATATTGCTCGATCCAACGTATTTTGTTCGATTGTTTGGGTTATTTTCGGTCGGAGTCGAGAGAATCGGTCGATTAGGCCATATGTGGTTTCTGAAGAATGAACGGTAAAATGTTGCTGAGCGAATTGCAATCTCTTTAGAATATAGACTCTTTGGTATTTCGGATAGTACACTCTCTTAATTCATCGACTATTAATCGCTCTTTTGTTCACTCTCTGAGCAAAACTACTGGAAAGCGGAGAGCAATACAACCCTCTCTCTCTCTCTCTCTTTTACTACATAAACAAATTTCTTTTACTTCTCCGCATTCTAAGTAAGCCATAGCTCTCTTACTTCATATGTTTCTGAGATCGCTTAATCAACTCAATTACATTAAAAAATCTGTTAATGTTCAGTACTTCCCGGAATTTCAGAAAACAAAACAAAAATATTAGGCGCCACAAATTCATATTCCCAACATATTTTACATATTGAATGACACTTCCAAATAATCCTTAAACATGTCGTTGTTCTTTTGAGAAACTAAAAAAAAAATTTCACTGCACCAAATTGAATAATTTCCAAGTACTAGGAAAAAAAGAAAAAAAAATCGATCGATGTGAAGTGATAAGCTTCAAAACACACACAGAAAAAACGCTCACTGCTCCCTTTGAATTCAATCAGCGTGAAAGAGAGGAACGCAGGACACATTCATACAACAAACACGCAGATCCTCACGAACATTAGCGACAGTTGTCGGTCTACTGCCAGAGCGAGAAAAGCACCAACAACAAGCAAAAAAGGGGAAATGTTTGTATGTATGCAGTTAGGAATTTATGACTTGTGTCACTTTCAACGCTATCAACTCGTAACTCAGGCGTCTGCGTACCGCTTCCTTTTTGGTTGAATTCCAAATTGTTTTTGTAAGATTAAGACGACAAAATACATAAACCGAAAGCCATGCAGACAGACATACACACAGACAGACAGACAGCCATAGCGACAACTTGTTGGTTTTGCTCATTGGTTGCTTGCCTGCCTGCCTGCCTTCACATTGTAGATAAGTGCGTAAAGATAAGCACGCATGCGCGCATTGTCTTTCAATGACTACAACGACGACAACAACAACAATATGAAATGCTTGAGTGCATTGCAATTGCGCATGTGCAGGCAGCGGTAGTGAGCGTGTTTTGCTTGTCTCTGAATTAAACTAAGCTTGCGTGTATTACATACACTAAGTATTTTATTTGTTGTTCTGCTGCTGCTGCTGCTGCTCGCACTTAAATTACAATTGGCATTTTAAATTGCTGTTGTTGATTTTATTTTATATATACGTGCTTTTATCGAATGATTGTAGGTTCCTTTCTATAGTTTTATATACTTGTCGGCACTTCTTTCACTTGCAATTTGATTATCTTTAAATCGCTGCTGATATCTATAGCCGATAGTGCGAGCAGCAACATCACAGCAATAAAATTGTTAAAGGATTTTTAATTAAGTAGTTTCAAGTGCACAAGCGTCACTTGAATGGATTGACATTGAATGTATTAATTTATTTGCATGTTAATGTTTTTTTTTTTGCTTTTCAATACTTTTTAAGTGAGTTTTAATGTGGGAATAGATTTGAAAGGCACAGGGATATGAAGTTTTGAATATAACGAGAGAGAGAGAGAGAGTACATAGTAAATGAGCGCATTGATTGTAAAATAGGTATATGAATTTTTGTTATTTTTTGAGAGCATAAAACAAATTACGCTCAACAACTGAAGCTTTCTTTGCTCTAGTAATTTGAGGGAGAGAATAAAACCCGCTGAGCATGCAAACTTTGTATCATCTCTGTATTCTACTTATGCATATAAGAAATTTTGAGTTTATGGAGAACTGATTTTGCTAAATAATTGGATAACTATTAGACCAATAACTGGATCAAAATGTAGGTCAAAAATCAGTCTAAAATTTTGATTAAAATTCAGACCAAAAACGGGGCAAAATGCAAACGAAAATCAAGACAAAGATTCAAAATAAATCAGTACGAAAGTTAAACTAAAATTCAGACCAAAATAAGATCAAATGCAGACCACAACTTAGACCGAAATTTAGACCAAGACTTAGACCGAAATTCAGACCAAAACTTATACTGAAATTCAGACCAAAACTCCGACCAGAAGAAGACTAAATTCAGATCAAAAGTTCAAGCAAAAATTCTGACTAACAATCAAACCTAACTTTAGACTAAAACTCACACCAAATCAAAACAAAAAAAAAAAAAGGTAAGACTAAAACGAACTCAAAAATCAGCGATATGTTAAATATTTGCTCACGAACAAAATTCAATGCAAGAACAGAGTAAATTTTATGCATCCAACAGAAGTTCGATCTCAATATACTAGAAATTGAGTATTGCAAAAACAAAAAATATACAGAGAGATTCGCTAACACACAATCCGATATTTACATTTTTCAAACTTCAGCAACTTTGTATTTTAGCGCGGTGTTGCCGATTTTCAGTTCTGCTTGAATTTGGTTTTAATTGAATATTTTTCATTTTGCCAGCGAAAATTATGAGCATAGTTTATGTTTGTGTTGGTGGTAATCGCTGAGTATTTTATTAGTTTTTCATCTTACGTTATTGATGTCTGAGACAAAGTTGTTTATTAAGAAAAGATAAATATTGTTTGCCTTTACACCAATCCCCCAGCTGCTCGGCGTATTGCTATTTTGAGGGATTTTTGGAGTAAATGTCCCTAAAATCAATTTTGGTGTTCAGACGCTCTCTTTACTTTTTTATGAGGAATATTTTTATTGAAGAAAGTAAGTCAGTATTTCAAATCATTTAGCCTGTATGAACAATTTTCAATAAATTTTTACCAAAAATCCCCTAAAACGAAGGTACAGAGAGCAGGTGGAAGGTTAGTGTGGAAAGAAAAAATGTTTATATTTTAGTAATACACAACTTTGTCTCAGATGCCAAAGCTGTACGACTTAAAAAAACAATGGATGTGTGCAAGGCACGCAAGATATTTGATGTGTAAACAGTTAAGTCAACTGAATGCCATATACATAAGCTCACATATGTATAGCCATATATAGGGATTTAATGTAATATCTATATTCTTTCATAAACTTAAAAATTTATTAGATGTCATTATCTTTTCTATATAATAGCCCAATTCACCATAAATTGTAAATATTCTTGCATCATTGCAAATGCAAATTTTTATTCCATATCGCATATATTTGTTGTTGTGATAGCAAAAATATTTTGCAATTGCACCAAAACGTAGTTGCATTATTTTTCTTTTACACAATGCATCGGGCTCGATATGCTCGTATATACGCAGCTGCAATTGCATCTTTTTTTCCGCGCTTTAAGTTTTTCTTCTTGTCGATTTGAAATTTTATTAGATGTGAAAATTTTACATAATGTCGCCTGTGAATTGATTTAGCCTATAGGTATATGAATTTGTACACACATACGCCAAATCAATTCTCAGGCGACGATAATTGCTTTCCGCATTTAACCTTAGAAAGGCAACTTTTTAAAAGCACCGCTAAGAGATTTGCCTTAACTGCATTTAACCCTGGAAGAACATGCATATTTTTTATACGTAAAGGTCATGCTTCGTCGAAACGACGACGGCATTATTCAAAGCGGTCATACACTTGATCTATACACCTATAATTTTGAAAGTTGATTGTTTCCCATTATTTGGTTAATTTATCATATAGAAAAATAACAGTGGACATTTTTTCTTAATAACATTTATTCACAAATTAAATGTTTACCAACACTTACTTAGAAAGAAAATTTGTAAAATGTAAATATGCGTCGTCGATTCGACGAAGCATGTCCGAAGTAAATAAGTGATTTTATAATAAAAAAGTTTGAACATTTTTGCTATTTACATACTTATAGCGTTTTCTTTTCTCGATAAAATGTTGCATTTTTTCTGCACCGTGCTATTTTGTGTTCTTTTCTGAAAAAAAGACAGCCTTTTCAGAGAGCATTTTGTTCTTTTCTAAAAAATTTTTCCTTCTGAGCGGGGAAAATGTAACACTTTTTACACTCAAATAAATGACGGGGTAATAATGTTTCCCTGCAAATTAGTTGATTCTGACAGGGTAGCATTTTTATGTTGTTTTCTTGCACTAAAAAGGCAACATTTTGGCAGGGTTGAGGGCAACATAAAAAAATTGTTGCCATTGCACGAGGCAAAAAAAAGCAACATTTTGCTAAGAAAAGAAAACGCTATTAGATAAAAAAAAGTGTTGCCTTTCTAAGGTTAATGTACAAAGCAACATTTTTATAATGCCGTGGTTTGCTATCATTATCACTACATTTTGTTTATACATTTATTGAAACCTAGATTCCTTATTACTTATCATTTTGTATTGTTTTTATATTTTAAAGAATATTTAATTTTAATCCAATCTAACTAACCGAATGCAAAACCTATTAAACGCTTGTGTTTACTACGGCGAATTGCTGCTCTCTGCTCTGATCTCTGCTTGTATGGTATAGTCGATCTCCACACATTTAACACCAACAAATAATTCTGCCACGAATAAATGTACACACACATTTTGTTTTCGTATGTACATATATGTGTGAGTAAATTGATCGAAACATAAACAAACAAACTCTGCTCGTACTTCATTTTCTCCCTCTCTTCTTCTCTTCTCTTTGTTGTTTAGAGTAGCACAGTCATGCCGCGCAGTAGTGTGAGAGAGAGGGGAACTGGACGTTACAGTTATCTTACGATACAGTTATTCTTACATTTTACCCATTTGAAATTTTGCCCATACCGTGAGCTAAAATGTTTACACATCAATAATATACTTATCTACCGATATCAATTAAAAATTGCTATGATTTTTGCAAGAGAAATAAAATAAAGAAGAAGTAGAGCAAAAATATATTCCATCGCATGTACTCACGTATGTTTGTAGAATTAATATGTATATATGGTATGTAAAATATATACAAAAATTGTTTGTTTACATGTTATCGTAGCAGCGATATATGAAATTTAACATGTACAAAAGAACTAACAGTGCATCTCATGTTAAAATCTTAATTGTAACAGAAAACCAAAGCGAAGAATAAGAAGAAGACTTGTATGTTTTTGTTGTTTTACGGATAGTTGACGAAAATAGAGCATTCGGCAATGCTTTCGTGGATCAGCTAATGTTAGTTAACATTTTTTCAATATTTTTCTGTTATTAACTAATGTTAGGTAAAATTTTTATTGTATTATGTGTGAATCTCTCTGTATATTTTGTTTTTGCAATACTCAATTTTTTGTATATTGAGATCAAACTTCTGTTCGATGTATAAAATTTACTCTGTTTTTACATTGGATTTTGTTTTGTTCGTAAGCAAATATCAACATATGTTATGTTAATGTTATGTTAGTAATTATCCCAAAGAGCCAGAATTTTTTGTCGGGGTGGAATTTCCATTCGAAGAAAATATTCATATAAAATTTTTATGAAACTGAAAAAATTTTTGTTTCCGAGTTTTCTTAATCTTAACCTAAAAAAATGGCCGAAAATGACAAAAAATTCACAGAATAATTTCAAATAAATATTATTCAATGTGGATTCCAAAACATTTTTTGTCGTGCAAGACATAATTTCGATAACTCATTGACTTGCCATTACTGAGAATGTACCCAACCTTAAAAAAATGATTAAAAATGCCAAAAATAGTCAGAGACTAATTTTTTCCAAATGATATAAGTGGGAATTTGGGCAATTATCAATGATGAGGAGCCCGGATGAGGTTGGCATATATTCTCTAAATTCGTGCAGTCACAGTATTGAAAGAGATCTTCTGATTCGGGGTGCTCTGGGCAATAATGGGTTAAAGGATTAATTATATTTTAAAATTAAGAACTTTGAAGCTGATCCAATAACACTGCCCTGCATGGGTTTGGTGAACAATATGGTTCCTAGTATTTGCGAATAAATTTCTCATGCTGAACACGAATCTGAGGTCAAAAACTTCCCATCACGTAACGTTTTAGAAAAAATGGGGTTGAAACCTCCGAAAATACCGTTTTTGGCCATGACGTGCCAAATTTTTTTTTATATTTGACTTTTTAGAAAATTTGCATTAAAACTTTTGGTTTTTTTTTTCAACTGGATTTTATGTTTCAATTTTATAATTATAAATATTCAACTCATTTACATTTATTGCATGCATACACATTAAAATACAAATTAATTGTTTTTGATAAGCTTTAAAAAATCAAAATCATGTTCACAACTCACTCACGTCTGCTGTGAGTCCCCTCGGCAAGGAGGCAAGGGGGCAAAGGTGGCGGTGGCAAGTAAAGAGTAACGAGATTTTAAATTAAATGCATATGTTTACAACTAATAACATTTTCAATAAAATCATTTTCACAATTCATGCATACGATTTGAGCCTATAAATCATCATCATCAAAATGAAATTAAAATCATTCATTTATTGTTGTTTTTGCATACAAATTTTTTTTTAATTTTTTTTTTATTTATTTTTTTTTTTTTGTCTTTAGTTGATATATTTAATCCAATTAGTTTTCAAAATAAATTAATTTAAAATTAAGCGAAAATATTTTTGCATTTTATTGAATTAGTGTGTAAATATGAATAACAACAACAACAACAGCAACAACAAGTCAGGGTGTTGCAACCATAATTTGATATAAAACTATTAGATTAAAAGGCAAAAACAACAACAGCAGCAACATTAGGCAAATTCCACATGTGCGCTACTGAATTCCGCTCGTCCGCTTCATTTCCTCTCTTTTTTTTTTGTTTTTTGTTTTTTTGTTGGTCAAAACCAAATTTAATTAAATTTATTTTTCATTTTTAGTTTCGGTTTTTGAAATGAGTTAAGTGTGGTGGCCATTGAAAAAGTATTCATCACCAACACACACACACACACACACACACACACATACATACACACAGGATATTAAAATTTCAAGTTTGTTTGTTGTTTTGTCTTTTTTTTTTAATTGCTGTTATTTTGTGTTGTATATTTTTTGATTTGCCTGAATTTAGCATAGAAAATAAAAAATTCTATATTCTAATCAAATTGTGAAAATAGTTGCCACTGTGTCTGTTGTGCTAGTGCTACTATTAGTGTTGCCATTTCAACTACGAAAAAAAAAATACATTGAATTCGCTGCAAAAAAAAATCAACTTCATATAAAATGAATGAATTTATTGGATTTGAATAAAGCATTTTTGTGGCTCATGGGCAAATTTCATATTAAACACGTACGGTTAATTACAGAGTTGGTCAATAAAAATGGGGCAGTGATTGATTTTTATAGAATTTTACAATTAACACTATAGGTCCAAATAATGAGCACAAATGGAGCGACAAGAGAGTGATTAAATGAAAGGGAAAGGCGAAAGATGAAGAAAAGGTGGAATTATACATTTCTTTCTTTCTTTCATTAATAAAGTTTTTGAAATAACATAATTTTATTTTTGTTATCATGATTTTTCTCTTTTCCATTCACTTTTCATCTTCTTCTTCCCATTTTTCCTTTTGCTTTTGTTTTTTTTTCACTTTCTTTTTGCTTTCACCATCCTCTAGCGGATACTAGGGCAGAAACATCCCCCTCTCCCTCTTACCGACGAAACTCTCACACATTTTGATCAAAAAAACAATTGGAAAATCTGTACATCTATCCCTTTTTTTCCATATCGCTGCCTTAATTTGCTAAAGCCCTAACACGCCTTTTTTAAATTTCACAGAAGAAGCAAAAACATTTTGTTATTTAGAGTTCTGCTTCGGGAATTGTTAATTTAAGCTAAAAGAAATGATCGTAAGTGTTCGGTGTAGGTCTCAAAAATTTTTGGCACAGACGAAAGTGGGCACGCTTTATCGTAATCCATCAAAAACTCGATATTGAAAAATTTGTTGTTAGGGTCTTAGCAAATTAAGGCAGCGATATTTTCTTTTGGTCTTTCCTCTTTCTCTTTTACTTTGTCCCTCTTTTATCTTCTTTTAAAATTTTTTAATTTCACACTTTCTTCATTCTTCACCTTTTCAATTTCATCTCTTACGTTTTTCCCTTTTCCTTTTCCATTTTCCTCTTTCCCCTTTTTCTTACCCCTTTCTCTTATCCCCTTTTCTTTTCTCTTTTCCCTTTTCCCTTTTCATTTTTCATTTTTCATTTTTCATTTTTCACTTTTCCCCTTTCCCCTTTCCCCTTTCCCCTTTCCCCTTTCCCTTTTCCCTTTTCCCTTTTCCCTTTTCCCTTTTCCCTTTTCCCTTTTCCCTTTTCCCTTTTCCCTTTTCCCTTTTCCCTTTTCACTTTTCACTTTTCACTTTTCACTTTTCACTTTTCACTTTTCACTTTTCACTTTTCACTTTTCACTTTTCACTTTTCACTTTTCACTTTTCACTTTTCACTTTTCACTTTTCACTTTTCACTTTTCACTTTTCACTTTTCACTTTTCACTTTTCACTTTTCACTTTTCACTTTTCACTTTTCACTTTTCACTTTTCACTTTTCACTTTTCACTTTTCACTTTTCACTTTTCACTTTTCACTTTTCACTTTTCACTTTTCACTTTTCACTTTTCACTTTTCACTTTTCACTTTTCACTTTTCACTTTTCACTTTTCACTTTTCACTTTTGACTTTTCACTTTTGACTTTTCACTTTTCACTTTTCACTTTTCACTTTTCACTTTTCACTTTTCACTTTTCACTTTTCACTTTTCACTTTTCACTTTTCACTTTTCACTTTTCTCTTTTCCCTCCTACCCTTCTTCCCTTTTCCCTTCTTCTTTTTCCCTTCTTCTTTTTCCCTTTCCTTTTCCCTTTTCCTTTTCCCCTTCCTTTCTTACTTTTTCTCCCGTTTTCCCTTTCCCTTTTTTCCTTTCCCCCTTCCTCTTTAATCATACTTTCCTATTTCCGCCTTTTCATTTTTACCCTCTCTTTTTTCGACCTTCTCCTTTCCTTTTTCTCTTTCTTCTTTAATTTTTCCTTTTTCCACATTCCTCATTATCTATTTCCTTCCTCTTTTTTTTCATATTTCACTTTTCGTCTGTACTCTTCCCTTTTCTCGCTCTTCTCTTTGCTTTATTCAATCAGTTCTCTTTTTGAGAGAATAATCCAATTAACACTCATCAATGTATTCTCTCATTTATTTTATGCGCTGTCATCTTAGAATCACTTGTTCAATTACGAGCACTGTGCTCTATTATTTACTGCTCAGTTGCTATTACGTTTCTCTTTTTCTACCTCTGAGTGTATTTTGTTCTTTTTTATGTTTTTATCATAGGCATTTTAGCATTTTATTCAATTTATTTCATAATAATAACAAAATTTATTTTCCAAGTGTTTTGTTGTATAATTACAAATTTATCAATTGGGATTATGCTTATTTATTCATACAGAAAACAGAGAGGCAGGGAGAGAGTGAGAAATAGTAAGCCAGAAATAGGAAAAGAGCAAAACGGGCAGATTATTAAAATTACATTTGTTGAATGCATTCAATTATGTTTGTAATTTATTCATTATGCATTAGCAAATGCAACGTTTTGTCAAACATACGAGTAGGTAAAATAAATTTTGATTTAATTTTAAGCATGTAAATGCGCTTGTTGACAAAGCTGTTAGTTTTAATTTTAAATTAAATTTGGTGTGCATTTTTAAGGTAAAAATTATAATTGTTCAAGAGAACTCAAAATATCCAAGAGATGTCGTTGTGTGAACAGTTTTAGAAGCACTTTAAAATGTATTAAAATTTACATAAAATCAGGGCATAATTAAAATAGCTACAGCTGTTAAAAAATCATGCTACTTAGTGTGAACCCTAAACAAAAAATTACTACTACTTTGAAACTAAAAAATTATTCCAATTAAAAAGTTTACCTACTTTTTTCAACTGATGATATGCAGAAATTTTTTAATACCTTCGAAAAGCTGAAATGCCGCAATTGAAAGATATTACTGCATCATTATTAACACCACAAAAAAAAAAAAAAAACCAAACAGAATAACAGCAACAACCAATTGTAACAAAAGCACAAAAAAAACATGAACAACCAAAAATCGTTTATAAAAATGTATGTAAATAAAAAAAATAGTAAGTATGTAAATGCAGTTTTATGAATTTTTAACTAAGTATGTATGTGTATTTTTTACACATACTTATAATCTCTTCTTTTTTTTACTTTATTAAACTACATACTTTCATAGTAAAAACGTAAGGAAAAGTAGCACAAAAAAAAAGGAGTAGTAGTAGTAAAAAAGTACCCAACAATTTTAATTTAACTTTATGCAAACACGTTGCTTCGTTTGCTGCTGTTGCACGCTGATCTCTTTTGCATACAACTAAGTGTTTTACCTCTGTACCCTACCTCCACTCATACTCAAACATTTTGTTTTCTGTTAGTAGTAGTAGTAGTAGTGAGTCGCAACTATGCAAATTGTTGTACGCCATATTTATTTTAAAAGCGGCGCGCGAGAGTGTGTGTTCTGTTTTTATATGTATAAAAACTATAAAATGTTGGGAGCATATATAAAAAACATGAGGAAAATGCATTATACTAATTAATTCTTGATGTATGGACATGTTGGGAAAATAAAAGAGTAGATGTGTGTGTGTGTGTGTGTGCAAAAAAGTAGGCTTCTCTCCATATGCTAAGAGAACCAGAATAAAGTAAGTGGTAGAGCGAAGGAGAGAGAGAGGGAGTGAGAATGAGAATGGGGAAAAAAATTTAAGTAAAACTTTAACTGTTATTATTTTTTGTTTTTGTTGTATTGAAGAGAACCGAAAAAAAGTAAATGAATGGGAAAAGCGAATGAGAGAGAGAGAGTGAGAATGAGAATGGGGAAGAAAATTTAAGTAAAACTTTAACTGTTATTATTTTTTTTTTTTGTTGTATTGAAGAGAACCGAAAAAAGTAAATGGTTGGGAAGAGCGAATGAGAGAGAGAGAGTGAGAATGAGAATGGGGAAGAAAATTTAAGTAAAACTTTAACTGTTACTATTTTTTGTTTTTGTTGTATTGAATCGACAGGTGTTGATCTCTTTGTTATTTTTGCACTTTATTATATTTAGTTTTGTTTTCTTCTTTTTTTTTTTTTGTAAATATTTTCAATAATTTGGCTATAAAATTTTACACCACACCTTTAGAAAATCGATTTGAGTCCCCATTTTTCCATATTGCGCTATAGTGTCTTTGGCTTGGTTGCGTATTTTACCGGGCTCATCATATTCAGAAAAAATAATATCTACTCCAAAAACCTACGCATATTTCAAATTATTATTACTTGACATCAAGAGTTATTTCAAATTTATCAGCATTTTCATTGTGGCATTGCGCATTTCATTTAACACTGCTGGTGACATTTTATTTAAGGCATGCCATGCTGCACCTTCTTTTTTTTTGGCAACTTAAAAAGCTAAGGCTTTTCAATTCTTTCGAAAGAGCAACAGCAGCAGCACTAAATGAAACTGTTTTCACGCTTGCATAGTATGCTGTCTGCTGCCTCTGTGTGTGACTCTGTGTATTTCAGTGTAGTAACTTAAACGCAATATCCACAAAATGCGGTAACACACAGAAATGTGGGATGCCAATGCAGCTTTACATTTTAACAGACACACACACACACACAGACATATATTCAAATATAGGTATAAAGTTGGGGAGCAATGTATAAGCATAAATAAGCAGCGGTGATTTTATGTGAAAAAGGCAGCAAACAAAAAGCTATAAGAAAAAGTAGCAAGAAAATTAATTTTTGAAAATTTAGTTAAATTTTTGTGGATGCATATATATGTATTTGTGTAGGTAAGTACTTGTCTGTGTATGTGTATTTATGTAGAAAATATATGAAATATTTAAAGCATACAGTAGAGAAGATACACTGGCGGTCACAAAAACCGCACTACCCACCAATTTCAAGAAAACCGTTTAAAATTGGGCCTAAACCTGATTTTCTTTTAGTGAATGTAATTTCTTTTTTATTTTCGGGGACAAAATGAACAAAATTGCGAAAAAAAAATCATACATACATACAAATTTTATTACTTTTTAATTAAAACAAAAATATGGAAAAAATTTCACGTTTTTGAGGCTATTAATTAAAAGTATGTAAAAATAAAAATATTTGTTATGAAGATGTTTTGAAGGTGTAAACTAAGATTCATTTATTTCATAATAGAGTCATAAGCGAAACTGTTTAGTTTGATGGTGTCCATCTCTTAGCCTTTCTTATGGCCGTTTTCTTGAATGGCATTGAGTCGACAAGAACTTTAAGGATATAATTCGTTATTTTTTTAATACCAAACTTTTTTCAGAACTCCTACAAGAGATTTTTTATTCTTTGGCATGTTTTGAAGAACTTTTCGTTTCATTATATGACAGAGGTGCTCTAGCGGACTTAAATCCGGCAAGCTACCTGATCATTCCCGGCAGTAAATTCGAACATCATCGAAAACATTTTGAATCTGCTAACAAATAAGAATGAATAATCTAACTTTTTTACTATTTCTAAAGTTATCAAACATTAGGCATTAATTACTAACTAAACCTTGCCAATTTGGAGGGATGACATATGCCGCAGAAGTAGTCCGGAAAAATAACTTACAGTAATACCCAAATTTTGTGGACGTTCACAGCCCTTTTAATATAGCATAAGATACCCCGGATATAGTAGGAAAAATCCATTGAAGCCATATGACTTTGTGGGAATTTGACTTTTTCCGCTACACAGTTATCCTTGCATTAGTCTATATCTGAGCAACGCAGGTACCCAAGATTAAATGCGCATAAAAAATTGAGTTTAATTTGCCCGATCATATAACTTTTCTCGAATCTGCCAGAGTTCAATTGCTGTAGTTTTTAGTCCATGCCAAGCGATTTGTTTTCATTCATTTCGTCAACAACGACTTTTTGGCTGATCGTCTCCCATACAGACCGAACTTTCGTTGTTTTCTGCGTAAGGTTTCGACATTTAAATTCACATTGCAAAAGCTCTTTAGCTCAGTCCTTATTGTGACTGCACTTTTGAATCGATAATTTATGGTTCTCTTTCAGGTTATGTCATTTTCTCTCATATTTGTCTTCCATAGTCGTCTTGATCCTTTTACCCTTTCAAGCGGGTACAAATTGCCTTTTTTCTGGATCAGTGCAAGAACAGTCGAATGTAGGCATCAGATTTCTTCAGGTATTTAAATTTAAGACACTCCTTGATACCTAAGAACAAAAATTTCGACGTTTTAGTGGCGCGACAATTGTTTATACTTTGTAGTTGTTTTTGGCACTTTTTCAAAAATTCTTCTTTTCTCCAAACAAGCGCAATAAAAAATGTTACATTCGGGTTAAATACATTCTTAAAACATAAACAAGGAAATCTCCTTTGAAAAGGAAGGGAAATTTGTGCTAAGTTAAGAAAATATTACCGAAATTGCGGTGGTATTGCAAGTGGTGCGGTTTTTGTGAGCCATAGATCTGCTTTCATTGAAGTGTCAAATTTCTAAATTAAACAGATGCTGTTAGTGGCACTTTCTTTGATAGTTAAACTTCTGTTAAATGCATGTATAACTGTACAGAATATTTTGCTTTTGCATTACATTTCTGTGCTTAAAGTAAATTTGAAACCTCTACCAATGTTAGTTAACATTTGTTGTATTTTACATTATTTTACGTCTTCTTCATAAATCGACGCCTTTTACAGCCACTGCTGTTGCTTAATGTTATTTAACATTTCTAGTATATTATTTGCATTGTTTTCTCTGGTTTGCTTATATTAGATAAAATTTTTTCTATATTCTTACTCGATTAACATTTCATTAACATTTCTTTATTCTAGAATGTTAAGATGAAACCAATGCGAGATCTTTAAAAGAATTTTGTTGTTAGCTAATGTTAAGTAACATTTTAGCTAGCCTATAATATTTTTTTCAATTTTTTCAACATACATTTCCATTTAAAATTTGAAGAAATATTTGTAAGATATTGAAGAAAATTTTTTTAAGAAATTGAAGAAAAAATTTATTATTCAGCAGTAAATAAAAATTTTTAAGGTTGATTTTTTAAAACACCAAAATATTCATAATAGCAATTTTATCATTCAAATTCTATAGAAAAATTACTAAATTTCAAATTATTATTAAGAAAATAATTACTACTGAAATTTTATTTGCATTCGTTTAAATTTTATAACAAATTTTGCATTGCTCAGCTAATGTGGTTAACATATTTAAGTATGGTCAAATGCAATATTGCTCGATCCAACGTATCTTGTTCGATGGTTTGGGTTATTTTCGGTCGGAGTCGAGAGAACCGGTCGGTTAGCCCATATGTGGTTTCTGAAGAATGAACGGTAAAATGTTGCTGAGCGAATTGCAATCTCTTCAGAATATAGCTTCTTTGCTCGTACTCAAAGCACTCACTCCACACAACCCAAAAAGTCATTACTCATTTTTGCGAAGCTCTTTATGGGATCGCTTGTGCTACTCGTGATTAAGCTAAAAAGTCTGGTCCATGACAAATCAATCCGATAAGTATTTTCGTTTCTTAGTAAAAAGCGCGAAATTCTTAATGATTTGTAATCTTGAGATTTACAGTAGAGTAGACAATTTTGTATAATTTTTCTCAGCTAGACCCCTGTTATTTAATGAGAAAAGCTAAGAAAAAGAAAACTTCTTCAGTATCAGAAACAATTTTTAGTTTCTATCTTTTTGCCACACACCACGCGTATGATTTGTTTGGATTCTTATAAAATAATTCTACTCAAAAATTTTTTCTCTATTTATTAATAATTTTTTTACATTCTTATTCCATTCGACATCTGCAAAGTCCTTCAAGTTTCTCCTTCTTCTTTTTTCCTTTTTAAATTTCTCATTAAATCATTCAGCGTTTTCAGCGTTTTGTGATCAATTGCGCTGATCCTGATCTTTGTCATCATCACTCATGTTAACCATGCACGATCTTGTTCGTTCTTTTTTTCAAACTTAATTTATGAGCTCATTACATTCGCTACTCTTATTGCTCCTGCTGACAGTTGCTGCCAACCAACTGTCAGCAATACTTATAACACACTTTAATTGCTGCTTAAACAATGTCCAAAGACAAAACAACAAAATAACAACAGACTACTCTAAATAAATTCAATTCACTCTAAAACAAAAGGAGAAAAACAGAAACTGAAACTGAAACATAAACAGTTTGCGTGTCTTTGGTTATAACTACCCAGCCGACCAAATCATCGTAAATGATATCGTTTACGAGACTTTGGCGATTTGGATCCGAAAACGATAAAAAAACGAATCATATGTCGCTCAGTTTGTGGCAGTAAAAGTCTCGTTTACGACACTCGCAAAAGATGATATCTATATGAAGATAGCGAGCATTTTGCGAGTCTTTTTACGAATCGTTTAAGATAACATTTGCGAGCATTTAGAGATTTTTTTTTTCGAGTCATTTATGATAACGGTAAAGAGCCTTTTGCGATATTTTTGCGAGTCTTTCATTCATGTCATTTTTTACTACAACTACGAAAATTAATAATTTTGTGGTCTGCTTGATTTTAAAATATTTTTATCTCTCGTATTTATGCCCGCAAAATTATCATTTGCAAGCACGTTTGCGGACATTAAGCGAGTGTTGTTCGAACGCTCGTATTTATGCCCGCAAAACGCTCGTTTCTGAGCTCGTTTGCGATAGTTTAGGCGAACTTTCGCTCAACATTCGCTTCGTGGTCCACTGGGTAACTAATTCTTTCATTTACTGAAACCTAATAATAAATGAGTATTGCCTTCAACTGAAAAAGAAGAAGAAAACGTTTTTGAAACTGATGATATCTGATGATATCAGCGTTTAAAACAAACTACCAACAGATCGGGCAGTGACTCGCTTACTGTAACTGGCTTTTGGTTTCTTGGTTGGTTAGTTCTTTAGTTGGGTATCAATAAATGTCTTTGTTTAGTTACTTTGACATTTTTTGGATGACACATACACACACACACACAAACGCACACGAGAAAAACAAATACATTCAGTGTTGACAGTTTGTAGAAATTTGATTGTTAATGTTGATAACAAAAAAAAAAAAAAAATTTGGTTGATTTTTTTATCGGTTTCAGTTTCATATGAAATCTTCATTCACTTTCAATATAAATTTTCATGTTTATTTGTTTTTATTATTTTTGTTTTATGTATTGTTTAATGTCTCTACAGTTTTGTTTTTGCTTTTTTCTTTTTTTTTTAACAGGTGATCGTTTAATAAATTGCCTTAAATATTTACAAAGTTCCCTGGACAGTTTGGTTGAATTGTCAAAATGAGATTGTTGACATTTTTATTAACACATGTCATCATGAGCTAATTAAATTCTAAGAAAGAGAACCTTCCATTTTTTTTGTGTTGACATCAATTTTATAGGAAAATATTAAAAATACCGAAATATTTTGACTGTTTGTTTTAATAAAAATGTTGTTGATTGCGAGTCCTTGATAAGTTCACTAGTAAGTAAGGAGTGAGATCGAAAAAATCTTAACATATCGTCGCCTGAGAATTTATTTGGCGTATGTGCATAAGAATTCCTATGCCTATACGCCAAATCAATTCTCAGGCGACAATATATAAAATCCAATAATTTTTAAACGGTTGATCTTAGAGTTTTGACTCGAGTTTTTTTCTATTTAAATGATAACATTTTACAAATTATAGAAAAATATAACTTTTATAGTTCTAACCACTATTTATGAACTCGTGGACCTTTTTTGGTAAGCCTTCCATTAGAGATTTGATAGTTGTTTCAGACACTTTTTTGGAACAGTTTGCCCATCTCCTTTTAAAATCTTCGATATTTTGGGGCACCTTTTTTGTGCTCTTTAAGTTTCTTTTCACAAGAGCCCAATATCTCTTCACAGGTCTTAGCTCCGGACAATTTGGAGGATTGGCCACTTTTGGTACAAAAACTATGTTATTACTTTGGGACCACTCTAGAGCTTTCTTGCCGTAGTGACATGATGCCAAATCGGCCCAAAAATATGTGGACACATTGTGCTCTCTTATGAAAGGAAGAAGTCTTTTTTTCAAACATTCTTTGATATATATTTCGGTATTTATAGAGCCCACTGTAACAAATGACTTGCTTCTTTTGCCGCAACTGCATATAGCTTGCCATACCAGGAATTTTTTAGGAAATTTTGTCTGCTTTTGGATTCTAAATTGTTCTTCGACATTTCCTCGAGCATCAGCAACATAAAAATTTTGACCCGGAACCTGCGTAAAATCTGCCAGTGCATACGTTTCGTCGTCCATTATACAAGAATTCAACATGAATATTTTTGTATGAAATTCGATTTTAATTTCCGAGCCCTACTTTTGGCGTCTAAATTTTTTGCAGCATTCCTGTCTGGAACTTTTTGGACTTTTTATGTTTTCAAACCTTCATTGGCTTTAACTTTTCGCACCAAATAGTCAGAGCACTGAGCTAACCGGGCTAACCGAGCTTTTCTACCAGATGTGTTTGGAGATCTTTTCAATATGCTTTCTATTTTCTTGGCTTTCCCAATATCATGTGGTCCTTGTTTTCTTCCCGAACCAGGTTTCCTATCGATGGTAAAATTCTCCTGAAACTGTTTAATGACATTGGAAACAGTTTGACGGCAGACTTTCAATTCTATGGCCAATTTTTTGTAGGACCAATTTGGATTTTTTTTGAAATTTTTTAATAATTTTAAGACGTACTTCTTTTTCTTCACTCATTTTGATCAAACTCACAATAAATCAACATGTTTGTCATTAAAAATAACAACTGACATATTTTTCAAACATAACTAGATCAAAGAAATTTTTAAATTTTACACCCAAAAAAAAATTATTAGGTAAAACGTGAGTTAAGATTTTTCAATCTCACTCCTTAATGCTTTGACTTTGGCTAGTACAGATATTTTCCCTCTCTTTCTAATGCCGATAAAATTCAAGTTTGAAAATAGATTTAGTTCCAGAATGAAGTTGCGCAAAATTTAAATTATAAAAATAAATAAAGTACAGTTCCATAAATGGATAAAATTCAGGATTGAAAATAGGCAAAATTGCAATTACCAAAATGGAAAAAATATATGAAAAATTTAAGAAAACGAACAAAAAAAACCGGCAAAACTCAATTCCGGAAAGATTTCAATTATTAAAATGAACAAAGCTTAAATCTGGAAATGCGAATTGAGCGAAATTATTAAAAAATTTAAGAAAACGAAACAAAATTCAGCTCAAAAATTGTCAAGACTCAATCCCAGAAATGGACAAAATTCTGGTCTGAAAATGCCCGATATTTCAGTTATTAAACAAGACAAAACTAAATACTAAAAGTGGATAAAAATATGAGAAAATTTATAAAAACGAACAAAATCGAGTACAAAGAACCGAAAATCATCAATCCTGGAAATGGACAAAAGTGAAGTATGAAAATAATCAAAGGTTTAATAGACCAAATTCAAGTCTAAAAATACACCTACAAAATTTCGACTATAAAAATGGCTAAAATTCAAATCTGAAAACGAAAAAATTAGCTTCAAAAACAGAAAAAAATCAATTTTTGAAATAGACCAAATTCAAATCTAAAATTTTATAAAATTTCAGTTATAAAAATAGACAAAACTCAAATCTAGAAATAGAGAAAATTTCATTTCTCGAAATGGTTAAAAATTCAATACTAGAAATAGACAAAAATTTTAATTTATAAAAGGACGAAATTTCCATTATAAAAATGGACACCATTCAGGTCTAAAAATGGAAAAAATTCTAATTAGTAAAATGGTGAAAAAACACAAATTTAGAATTGAATAAAATCTAAATTTAAAAACGAGCAGAGTTAAAATCTGAAGATGTATAAAAAGTTCGTTTTTCTAAATGGGCAAAATTCAAATCCACAAATGGACAAAATTATTAATAAATGTAAGAAATTGAAAAGCTCGGTCTAGACCCTCGATGGACTGGAGTGCTATAAAAGAAGAAGTAGAAGAGTAAGAAAATGAAAAAAAAAATGAGTTCAATTCTGGAAATGGACCAAATTTAATTCTAAAATTGTACAAAATTTTTATTAAAGTGAACAAAATTCGAATCTGAAAATGGACAAAATTCGAATTTGGAATGGGCAAAATATGAATCAATTGAGGAAAACAAACAAAATTGAGTTCAAAAACAGACAAAATTCAGTCCTGTAAATGAACTAAATCCAAGTCTAAAATTTTACAAAATTTTTAATAAATTTAAGAAAACGAATAAAATTGTATTCAAAGAAAGACAAGAATGAATCCTGGAAATGGACAAAATTGTATTCAAAGAAAGACAAGAATAAATCCTGGAAATGGACAAAATTGTATTCAAAGAAAGATAAGAATAAATCCTGGAAATGGACAAAATTGTAGTATGAAGATGAGCAAAACTTCAGTTATGAAAATGGACCAAATTTGAGTCCGAAAAATTATGAGTAAATCTAAGAAAATGATAAATGAAAAACTCAATCTAGGCCCTCCATGAGCTATTGCGCCTACGAGGAAAAGAAAGTGAAAAAATTGGTTTTAAAACAGAAAAGAATCAATTCTTAAAATAGACCAAATTCAAGTCTGAAATTGAATAAAATTTCAATTATTAAAATGGATAAAACTTAAATCTGGAAATAGACAAAATTTCATTTCTAGAAATGGGAAAAAATTCAAAACTAGAAATAAACAAAAATTAAGAAAATTAAACGGACGAAATTTCCATTACAAAAATGGACAAAATTTAAATCCGAAAATGGTCAAAATTATTTGAAAAGCTCGGTCTAGACCCTCGATGGACTGGAGTGCTATAAAAGAAGAAGAGTAAGAAAATGAAAAAAATGAGTTCAATTCGGGAAATGGATTAAATTCAAGTCTGAAATTGTATAAAAATTTGATTATCAAAATGGACAAAATTCAAATCTGGAAATGGACAATATATGAATCAATTAAAGAAAACGAAAAAAATTGAGTTTAAAAACAGACAAAATTGAGTCCAGAAAATGAACTAAATTCCAGTCTAAAATTTTACAAAATTTTGATTACCAAAAAGGACAAAACTCAAAACTAGAAGTGGACAAAATTTCAATTATTAAAATGGGAAAAAACTCAAATCTAGAAGTGGACAAAATTTCAATTATTAAAATGGGGAAAATCTCAAATCTAGAAGTGGACTAAATTAAAATCTGTAAATGAACAAAATATCAGTTATAAATATAGATAATATTTTAATTATCAATATGGGGAAAAACTTAAATTTGGAAATGAATAAAACTCAAATTTAAAAATGGACAAAATTCTGAAGTCTGAAGATGTATAAAATTTTAGTTTTTTAAAAATCTAATGGTCTAAAAAATTGCTTAGGTCATGTTTAGATTGAAATTTTTCTCATTATATCTAACTAACTACGCAAAATGTGTAATCAGATTCTTCAAGTCTTAACTTTCTAAAGATTTCTCTGGTTATTTCTGTAAACATTTTTTAAATCCATTAAAATATTTTATCCATTTGAAGAAACGAGTTTTATCCAATTTTAATTCGCTTAACCTTAAATGCAGTACAGTCCATCAACTCAAGGGCTGGGTGTGGAAATTTTTTTTTTGGTAACTATTCCCAAAAGCAGAGCTGTGCCATCTTAGTTACTCTCATAATAAAATTCTACTACTCATTGAGATGCTGAGAAGAAAAAAGGTATAAATTCAACGTTCAGAAAAAAGTAGAATAATTTTACTTAAGAGCAACAGCAAAACAAAATATGTTCAGAGCAAAAGTGAAACGAAATATGTTCAGAACGAAAACGGAATAAAAAACTATGCTGTTCTTGCTCTGAAAGGATTGTTATACCATTTTTGCTCTTACTTTTAAGGCGTTTCATTTTCACTCTAAACCGTATTACTTATGCCATTCTTGCACTGACACTCTTAATTATTTCACTTTTGTTCTTATATAAATTTTAGCTCGCTTTTCCTCTCAGCCTGTCAATTCGCCCTAATATAAAATTTCCACAAAATACTCAATGGTGCATTGAGAAATGAAACCGAATTAATCGAAACATCAATTATTTAAAAGCAAATAAACATATACAAAAGCAAATACAACAAAAACAAAACAAGCATAACTTATACAATTTATGGCATTTTTATTAATATTGGGATTAAGGGAATTAGGCAATTTTTGTTGCCTTTGAATTTTGCTGCTTTTTTCCAGCACAACAGAAGCACCGATATAAATAGGGCCGTAGCTAGAAATTTTTTTCGGGGGGGGACGGTGGGTTTCATTCGAAGAAAATATTCATAAATAATTTTTATCAAACTGATTTTTAAATACAATAAATTAAATCGATGATACATTTGATGGACCCTATAAAATTAAAATTTTAGGAAAAATTTAACCTCAAAAAAATGGCCAAAAGTGACAAAAAATTCACTGAATAATCAAATTTTTTCAAATAAATATTATTCAATGTGCATTCTAGTGCATTTTTTTTTATCGTGACGGACATAGTTTCATTAACTCATTGACTTCCCTCTACTGAAGATGTATCCAACCTCAAAAAAATTAGCAAAAATAGTAGAGGCTCATTTTTTTCAAATGATCATCATTGGGAATTCGAGCCATTATCAATGATAAGGAACCCGGATGAGGTTGGCTTATATTCCCTAAATTCGTGAAGTCACAGCATTGAAAGTGATATTTCTAGTCGTGGTGCTCTGAGCAATAATGCGTTAAAAAATTAATTACATTTTAAGATTGCCTCCTAAAACTGCATGGATTTTGCTAATTTGCTGATAAGATGAAGTTTTTGCGAAAAATTTTTTCACGTTGAACACGAATCTGAGGTCAAAAACTACCAATCATGTCACGTTTTAGGAAAGAAAATGGGGTTCAAACAAGTCTAATTTTACAAGGATCTGATAATTTTTTCTCTTTTTATTAATTTTTTAACTTTTCAAACTGATTCAGGACGAAACTTTAAATCAAAAACAAATACTGACCTAGAAAAACTACGAATGTAGGAGTGCTCAGTATCAGCTTCTCTTTTTGAATCCGTAGTCAAACCTCATGTCGAAGAAAACAAATCGGATTTGATCGCATAGTGTAACTAAGATTTCAAATTTATTTTTTTGTTTAACTTTTTAGAAAAAAAAAACCGATGGAAGTAAAAAATATCGTTAAATAGAATTTATTTTGACTTTTTTTCCAACCATTGGAAATTAATCTAAAAAAAGAATAAATAATAAAGTTTCCACATTTTAGGGGGGTCAGAACCCCCAAAACCTCCCCCCCTAAATACGGCCTTGGATATAAATATAAATATTTTTTTTGTAAATATTATATCATGCATATTAAATATTAAAAACTGAAATTGTAATACAAATAATAAATAATTCTATGCCAAATACCAATTTCCAAGAGCCTCCATAGAATAGAAAGGAAAAAACGAAATAAATGGGGAAAAATACAAAATTACAGTATGCAAAAGAGATTTAAGTCGTTTCCTCCTTGATAAGTTTCTCATGGTGTAGAAAAGGACATTCGGGAAATACAACTCCTCTAAATGGCATCGACTCTTTGCTCTTCGAATAAATATTCTCAAATGCTGGACTACAAAAAATACTATTATACAAAAATTATTAAGTCAAAACTTCTTTGCTGACTAGTGCCAGCCAGAAAAAATTATAAGCAGATATATTTAAAACATTGGAAAACAAAACGCATTCGACTTTATAAAACAAATAGAATAGGGAAACAAACGAGCACCATAGGGAAAACGCAAACGTAAACGAAAAATGTAAAAATAATGAAGAAAAAATTCTAAAATTTTGCGCACATATATTTAAAAAAAAAAAAAAAAAAAATGAAACTTATGACATGCATGACAAATGAATTGTAAAATATAAACAAATGTGTGGAGAAATAGTGCGCATAGGGTTGCCATAAAACAAGAAAAACAAAGAAAAAAAAAATGAACACTGTCACAAATGTTTCATGTAGCACTTTTCAAATGCTAATAAAGCAATTTGCTGAACTTAAAAATATGGTATAATTCTTTGAAGCAATTACAGTGAGTATGTAGCATGCAACATACATGCATATATATGAATGACATATGCGTTGCACTTTTGTAGACTAAGTGGCAGACGATGTTTTGCGCAACCAACAAAATGTTGAATTTTCGTATTTGTTGCTTTGTTTTATTTTGCAATGAAATAAATTAGGCGTAACTGAAGAAGAGCAAACTGCCTGAAGAAAATATTCAAGAGACCGAGCGATGAGTGAGCATAATTATTTTATTATGCTCAATAATGTTAATGACAAAAAACTAAACAAATGTTGTCATTTTTGTTAAAGGAAATTGTTGTCATAATGTAGAAGGAGTAGTTGAAGCAGAAGGAGGAAAGGGGGTGGGGGGGGGGGGAGCGAAGAAGTGGTAGAAAAAAAAAATATGTGAAAATATTTGTTGCAAGATGCGTGCAATTCTTCATTTTTTTTTTCTTAAACTTCACTGAAAGGAAGGAGAGAAATTTATGCCATAACACACTGGCAACATTAATTTGCGAATAAGATTTTACACCCAGTGGGAGAAACGGGAAGCTCTTAGAACCTAAAAACATTTGAGGAATGCTCAATACTACTCTACTTAATTGGGAGTATGAATGTATAAACGTATACACTTTTCATCGCCAGTCACAATACGATGCAGAAAACCCTTTCTTTTCTGTCGTTCAATCAGCAGTTCACATGTGAAAAGTCGTCGTTCGGCGTCTCTAGGCTTCAATTCGTACGGCACCCAATTTGCTTGCTTTTGAATCATTCCCCATGCTTTTTATCGTTTAGAAATAATTGATTGATCAACTCCTAAAGATTCTGCAAGTTCTTGTTGCGTTTGACATGAATCTTCTTCGAGTAATGCCTTCAATTCTTCATCTTCGAACTTTTTCGGGCCGCCTGAACGTTCCCTGTCTTCAATATCAAAATCACCACTTTTGAAACGGGCATACCACAACTGACACATTCTAACGTCTACAGCACAGTCAGGATAAGCTTCAGTGAGTAAACGATGTGCTTCAATTGCGTTTTTCTTTAAATGGAAGAAGCAAATTAAAACTTCCCGCAAATGTTTTGTTTTTGTTTTGTTGGCACGAAATTCGACATTTTCAGCTATAGTAAAACACTTTTGTAAAATTATGAAAATTATTTGACAGATCAATTTTTATAGTATTTTTGGCGCTCTTCGAGATAGAATAGCTGTCAGTGTCAAAAAAAAATGGCGCGTATGATAGATATGAAGTTAGTCACAATTGCGA
This sequence comes from Toxonevra muliebris, assembly GCA_963691655.1. Taxonomy (NCBI): domain Eukaryota; kingdom Metazoa; phylum Arthropoda; class Insecta; order Diptera; family Pallopteridae; genus Toxonevra; species Toxonevra muliebris. The sequence goes on along the minus strand of OY829327.1, from coordinate 92,936,733 downwards.
GTTTATACATTCATACTCCCAATATAAAGTATTTATGGATAGTTAAATCAGAAAATAGACAAAACTCGATTTCGAAATTGCATAAATTTAGTCCTGGAAATGAAATAAAAAAAAATTATGTGTCTGCCAGCACTCACAGTAGAAGTGAAACTATGTACATACATTATTAGAAAATTGTTAGAAAACATTAATAAAACATTCGGTTGAAGTTTTTGCAGTCCTCTTCTCTCTATTTTGTTGTTGCTTTTCCTCTGTTGATACTCTCTACACTTATCGGCACAAACACTACTTAGTACCAGTGATGAAAAAGTAGGTACAATTGTACCTTTTTCCGACTTTTTTGAAATACAAAGTACATTAAGTACAATTGGCACATTTAAGGTACAACTTATCATTGAACAAAATAAATTAAACAATTAATTACAAAAAGAAATATTTTGTAATTAGAATTTCCTAACCTTAAAGTTCACAGCTCTGATATTGCTGTTTATAAAGGAAAGAAAATTGTGAAAATAATTTTCCAAATTGAATAAAATTTATTGGTGCCGAAAAAGGGTCAATTTCATAAGGAGATTTTTTAAATTTAGCCTAAATTTTATGAAATGAGAACTTGTTATGGACGACCTCGATAGTCTAGTGGATAGTGCACTAGACTTTCATCCTGAAGGTCGCTGGTTCGATTCCCGTCTTGGTCTGGTGGTTAATTCTCATAAACTTCTTATATTCACTATCGATATGAAGTGGATGAGAATTGTAAGATTGTGTACAAGTACACACCTTGGTTGGTAATGGCAAAACCACCGAGCTGATAAAAAAATTGCCACAGCCGTTCGGAATTGGCATTAAACTGTAGGTCCTACCATCATCACTGTGGTCTAGTGGCAAAGTGTCAGACTCTTGTCTCTGGAGACCCGAGCTCGAGTCTCGGCTTGGGTATGTTTCTATCTATCCTTCTTTCTCTCTTCCTCTCTTCCTTTCTTGGGGCTTTATTACAATAGATCTTATAGGTCGCAGTGTCTGACTTTCGAGTCGTCCTTCCTTCAAATAATAATAATAATAATAAACTTCTTATGATTTTGAACCTACTAATAGACATTACCCTTTTATAAACAGTAATAACAGAGTTGTTAGCGTTGAAACAAAACTTGGCTGAAAATTTTTGAAAAATGGAAAATTATAATTAAAATTCCAGAGCTTGCATGGCCAATGTGGAGCCTTTCTTCTTGATTCTCTTATTTTCATCTAGATGACTAAAAACTTTTCTTCTTTGTTAGTTTCCGATTTGTCGTGCCGTAAAATGTTATTTATATATATGGATAAATCAGTGAGAATGAATTACAATAGTTAAATAACGAGTATCGCTCTCATGTTTTGTTAACATTTAAATGAAAATTAAATTTCTTACAAAAACGATGAACCTATGAAATATACTATTTTAGGTACATTCATGTTCATTTAGGTACAACTTGTTCGGTCAATTTGGCACAATTTGAAATTTGGAAATTTCATCACTGCTTAGTACACGTATATAAAACAGGCAAGGAAAGTTCGGTTATTTGCAATCCAGCCGAGACTTCTATATCGACTCTCTCACTGAAGCACATGCGATAATACAGCGAGAAGTCGTTTCTCTGCTTGATTGTATGTAGCCGAATAACAACTGCATAACTTCGTTTCTTACTGGTTTTGTTAGAGTGCAACCTTTGCACTCTTTCTCTTTCTATTTTCTAAAGCTTTTTTTTGTTGATACTCTCTACATTTAACGGCGCAAACATGACGTAGCACACGTATATAACACATGAGAGGAAAGCAGCTACATATGTATATGTAATCAAGCTCTCTCACTAAAGCACATTGAGATAAAACTGCAAGAAGCCGACTCTCTGCATGATTGTATGCAGCCGATCCCCATATGACCTCGTTCGCTAAACACTAACAACGGCATAACTTCGTTTCTTATTAAGTAGTCTCATATGAGTGCAACTACAACTCGACTTCCGTTACAAAATTTTCGATTTATCCTCGCTAAAGAAGTTTCACTTTAAAAATCTGTTCTGAAAATGGAGAAAATTCCGTTTTGAAAATTCAATTCTGTAAGTGTATAAAATAGATAAAATTCAATTCTGATACTGAATCAAATTCAATTTTGAAAATGAATAAAATTCTGTTTTGAAAATTCGCAAAATTCATATCCAAAAATCAAGACAATCCATTACTGAAATTGGATCAAATTCAATTCCAAAATTGGAGAAAAACTTGGTTCTATAAATGAGTAAACTACTAGTATTTCGAAAATGACTACTAGGGTTGCTACTTAAGTTTTGAGATATGGCAACACCAGTGTAGATATGTACATAGACCTGCAATTTTTGATCGTGTAAGACCAAAATCAGACCATAATACCCATTTCGCATTAGTTTAGAATATATAGATAGATAGATTTATTCTGTAGTTAGATTTATGTAGTACCAAAATTTCACTCCAGAGTTCTTTGGTCTAAAAAACTCAAAATTTTATTACTCAAATCGCCTTAATGACTCAGAATTTTAAGAGCACTTTGCATCTGAAAGCGAAGCATAGAGGGCCCATCTTAAAGAGAGAGAGAAGAGAGTATCTGAAAGCGTTGCCATTTGACAAAGAAATGCTTGTGAAAGCTTTCTGTTATGCCCTCTTTCCCACTATGTTGCCTCTTTCAGTGGGTGTGTTCTTCGTTTTTAGTTTTCACATGTTGGCAAATATGTAGCACTTTGTATTTTTGAAGAATTTTATAGCTCTTAATTAGCAACATCTTTCTTCAAAATTAAGCAATTAATATTTCCTGTATTCTTTTTTTTTTTTTTTTTTTGGTTTTACAGCATGTGTAAGCAAAAACTTCATAAACGAGTTTTATTTGAATGTGGCGCTAAATGATTGATTTTTCACACATTTCTTTGGAGATGATAAATAACAGTTGCTGGAAAGAAAAAGGTAAGCAGGCTTGAAATAAATAAAATAGTTAACTCAAAAAAAAAAAAAAAATTAAAAAACTATCAAACAAATCAAACATATGTTGCCTGTGAGCAGAGTAAAAATCAAGAAAATAGTAGCCGTCAGGAGTAAAAAGATAAGAGCTATAAACAACACATGTTCTACTTAAGGGTTACCAACATCACACTTGATGTTTAATGTTTTTTTGTTTTATATAATTTTTATAAATAGCGCAGCTGACTTTTTTAAAGCTAAATTAAATTAACATTTTTGTTTTAATTCCTATTTTTGAAGCACTCATAAAACTCATTTTGATCATAAAAACTTAACCCAAGAAAAAAAAAAATAAAAACTTCATTTCCTTTTTATGTTTTAATTATTTGTGGTGGTGGTTAAAAGGTGTGAATTGTTGTTGTTATTAAAATTCTTTCACGTTCAAAAAACAAAAAAACCAAACATTCGAAAATAAACAAATAAGCATCCAATACAATATTGCAACTAAAAAAAATTATTATTACATTTATATCTTACATTTTTTATTACAATATCTTTATGAGTTTCACTTTAAGTATTTTATGTCTCATTCTTTAGTTGCATTCTCTATTTTGGTTGTTTGCTTTTGTTTGTTTTGAATTTGTATCCTTTTATGTGTAAAACTTTTAAAATTTACAACTTTCTCAAAAGAAAATAATTATTTATGTTCAAATTTACATTTTTGTATTTATGTTTCCGTTTTGCATGTACTTTAAGAATTTATGAAACTATTAAAAAGTACAAATGTTCAACTGGAAGTATTTAGGTCAATGGGGAGTTTAAATTTCTGGTAAGAGAAACAAGTGGTGCAAGAGTCGTACAAAAAAAAAAAAAAAAAAAAAATCGAAAGAGAAATAAATATGAGAGCGAGTGCCATACTCTCTTTTCGTTTTTTTTTTATAAATGAAACTTTTGAAGTGAATCTTCTTTAGCGGGACTGTGAATTGAAAATTTTGCAATGTAAACGAGCTTTCATTACACTCATACAAAGCTAATAAGAAACGAAGTTATATTGTTGCTAGTGTTTAGCAAACGAGGTCATATGGAGATCGGATATAAACAATAAAGCAGAGAGTCGGCTTCTCACATGTGCTTTAGTGAGAGAGCTTGAGTGCATATACTGCATATGTAGCTGCTTTCCTCTCATGTGTTATATACGTGTACTACGTCATGTTTGCGCCGATAAGTGTAAGGAGAATCAACAGAAAAAAAGCTTCAGAAAACAGTAAGAAACAAAGTTATGCAGTTGTTATTCGACTACATCCAAACAAACAGAGAGACGACTACTCGCAGTTTTATCGCATGTGCTTTAGTGAGAGAGTCGATATAGAAGACTCGGCTTGATTGCATATAACTGAACTTACCTTTCATGTGTTATATACGTGTACTAAGTCGTGTTTGTGCCGATAAGTGCAGAGAGTATAAACAGAGGAAAAGCAACAACAAAATAGAGAAAAGAAGACTGCAAAAATTTCAAGAGAATAATTTTCTAATAGACAACAAAGTCTGCTCTTAGACGGTGAGATTTGTCTCATGCAACTTGGAAAAATGTAGGGAAAAGGGGAGAAACGACAGAGGGATAGACAAAATCGCACGGGCACCATTTTGATGAAGCTTTTGGTCGTTTCTTTCTTCACATTTTCGTAGTTCAATGTTTTTCCATATCAATGAAAACTATAATTGCGAAAGTTTCATGCAACTAATCTCACTGCATAAGAGCTACATGAAACTTCAAAAGGGAATGTAAAAAATCGCATGAGATTAATTTCACCGTCTAAGAGCTGACAATGTTTCACTCCTGCACACATAATTTCACACTCTCAATTTACATCTCTTAAACTAAGAGTGTAAAAACTTCATATAAAAAAAGAATTCATGTGAAGTAGATAATTTCAGAAAAATCAATTTGATAGAGCCTGGCAATAAGAAAACAGAATTTACCTAATTTACTGCTGAAATAAGTTAAGCTACATCTAAATTAAGAGTTTCATATGTCGTCGCCTGAGAATTGATTTGGCGTATAGGTGTACGAATACATACACACATACGGCAAATCAATTCTCAGGCGACGATATGATTTTTTTTTACCACTGTCATCGTTTTTGTTGGCACCGGGTCTAACAAACACAAATTTCAATTTGAAATACCTCCAATAGTTTCTAAGTTATAGCGAAAAATTTGTGTTGGTTTAGAAAGACACCTTCAAATCTTTTGATCATCATATTCAACAGCTCTGTTTGCATAAATTAAATAAATTCTACTATATTTCGAATCCTCTAAAAAATTATGCATTGTGAAAGTCTCAAATATGAAAAATATTATGTCGTAATACAATTTTAAATAAATTTTTTAATTACAAAAAAATTCTCTTTAATATTTTTTCTCACAAAATAATTGAAAGAGTTTAAAATACAATAACTTTACAATTGACACACTGCCACAATAATTGATTTTCCACTTATGACAAAATATTTGATACACTTCAACTTCAATAACTTGAAAATATATACGAGGATATCAACTAATTTGTTTAAATGAACAGCTAATGGAGAGGCACTTGAGAGATTTTCAAATGAAGATTTCATTTCGAAACAAATTATACGGAACGAATTTTAGATAGAACCACAAATATCTCAACTTAAGTGAGCCAATATATTTCAGAAGACGATATCCTTTTTCGTATCAACACTTCAAAAGGAATTGAGCCTGCCGCCTAAAGTTGAAATAAGTAATAAAATACTTTTAACCTAATTTGTACGCCTATTTTGGAAACAGCATATGTTGTGTATATACAATAATCTAACAGCTAAAAGGCAAAACAACCAGCAACCCAAGATAAAGGGAAAACGTTAATGGCTTCATTAGTCAGCGCTTAAGCAAAATCAGATAAATAAAGATATGCGTATTTGAAATTGGTTAGCAGGGCTGCACTCTAATAAATATCCTTGAGGCATATGAAGAAACTTAAAGGAGAACAAAGAGAGAGAGAGAGAGAGAGAATAGCGTATAACTTTTAGAAGCTGCTTAACTTCTATTAAGTTATCAAGCGATCATTTTTACCACAGGATACAAATCAAAAAAAAAAAAAAAAAGGATGTCTGCTGCCATCCAGACAGAAACTAATATATATTTAAGTAACTCTAAATAAATTAGATCGAGATTGTAGAGTTTTTTTTTTTACAAAAAAGTTAGAGCAAAAAAGCACCTCAACAACTAAAAGCAGATGTTTTATTTTAATATTAAACCTTGCTTGCAGCTTGTAGTGTTTCATTTGGTTTGGATTGTTGAAGGAAAAATAAGTCATTAATTCTGGTTACGCCCCAACTGTAGCAAGCAGCAGTTAGAGCAAATCAACTTCACTTTCAATGCATCACATTCACATCATTGCTCATCAACGTTCATGATCGTTGCCTTGATCGTTTGCTGCGATCACTTGCGTTCATTTGTTGCGATCACTTGTGATCGTCATTTCAAAAAACCAAACATGATCGCTACAAATTACATAAGATCACATATCATTCTGCTAGCCACTCACTCACTACCCTGGTCACTCAATCTACTCTGACTGACCACGCACTGATCAGTGTGATCTTCAAGAGCAGGAATATCAACTATAAAACAAATCATGATAACACCTGATGTTAAAGATGAAGAAAAGTACGCAGGTATGATGTTGATGGAGTTGTTCAATTCCAATGAATTTTTTCGGCACTTCTGTGGCTGCTGCTACACCTCAAGTTTTAGTTCTTTTTTTTTTTTTTGACATCATGCCGCGTTTTGAATGCAGCTGAATAGTAAATTTTGCACATAAGAAGAAATTGAAAATTAAAAAAAAAACAACTTTCATAAAAACCCAATTTAGAAACCTCAATTTTTGTCTCAAATATCTCAATTTTATACAATATCAAAAAAGAATCACAATTTATGTTGTCTGATAATAACAGGTTTTATTCATAAAATTACTCCAAATACTTATGTGCATTTGTGCTATGTTTACTACTTAGTTGCTACCTGCTGATGCAGACAGGATACTCCATATCTGCTTTAAAATTTTGTACTATTTATGTTACAATTGCCAAAGATACAGATTCATCTCATTTCAAAATGTTTTTTATTAACTTCTGTTAGAGCAACAGGAGCGTTTTATAATTTTTGAAGGGACTTGGCATGGAATAAGAACTACGCCGACATTTCTTCCCATACTGTGCTATTGAAAGACTCAAATTCAAAAATTTGTATCTGATAAGCTCTGAATTAAATGCCAGAAAATATTATGTGCCGCTTATATTCAATAAAAATATATTAAAAACAACAACGGCAAGCGAACTGGAAGTGCGAGAAAATTTTATAAAAATTTTTCAAAAGCAGCCTCAGCGGTCTTTTAAAAAATTGCCAAAGAGGTAGAGGCTTACCCTAAAACAACAATTTCTCGGGTTATTAAACGCTTTAATAAAGAACTGTGTATTGCTCGGAAGAAAGATTCTGGTAAAAAGAAAGGTGCACATGATCGTGAGAAAGCAAAGAAAGTTGAAGAAAATTCCAAGCATGTCGGAAATCAAATTTGGTGAGGGAAGCTGATTTCATATAAACTTTCTTGGGCAGGACTAAGAAGGAAGCTGGATTGAAGGCGTACAAGGTGCAAAAAGTTCCGGGTAGAAACGCCGCCAAGAATGAAACTGCAAAACAACGAGCTAAAAAACTGAAACAAGATTTAGGTTAAGAAATTCGAATGCTGCATAATGGACTACGAGACTTACATTTTAGCTGACTTTTCCCAGCTTTTTGGGCAGGAGTTTTATACAGCCGATTCTTGAGGAAATGTCGAGGACAAATTCAAAGTCAAAAAGATGACAAAACTCCCAAAGAAATTCCTTGTTTGGCAGGCAATTTGCCGTTGTGACATCGGGTGCAGACAACGGCGAAATATATGTGAGGGATAAGGACTTGAAAAATCCACTTTTTTTTTTGGCCTGATCTCTCTTCATGTTACAACGGCAAAGCGGCCTCAGAGTGGTTCCAACGGAATGATGTAATTTTAGTGCCTAGAAAAGCCAATCCACCAAATTATCTAGAACTAAGGTCGGTTGAGAGATTGAGAGAGAGAGGCTTTAGTAAAAAGGGAGTCGAAGTTAACTAAAAAAGTGGTCGAAAAACCTTCAAGACTTTAAAAGAAAGTGGTTTTCAGCAGCTGTGAGGGTGTCGGATACTACCATAAAAACATTAATCATTTCAGAATTGAAGTTTCTCCATTCTCTAAATCGAATTCAATTCATTTTCAGAATTGAACTTTTTTCATTTCCGGAATTGAAATTGAATTGAAATTGAATTGAAATTGAATTGAAATTGAATTGAAATTGAATTGAATTGAAATTGAATTGAAATTGAATTGAAATTGAATTGAAATTGAATTGAAATTGAATTGAAATTGAATTGAAATTGAATTGAAATTGAATTGAAATTGAATTGAAATTGAATTGAAATTGAATTGAAATTGAATTGAAATTGAATTGAAATTGAATTGAAATTGAATTGAAATTGAATTGAAATTGAATTGAAATTGAATTGAAATTGAATTGAAATTGAATTGAAATTGAATTGAAATTGAATTGAAATTGAATTGAAATTGAATTGAAATTGAATTGAAATTGAATTGAAATTGAATTGAAATTGAATTGAAATTGAATTGAAATTGAATTGAAATTGAATTGAAATTGAATTGAAATTGAATTGAAATTGAATTGAAATTGAATTGAAATTGAATTGAAATTGAATTGAAATTGAATTGAAATTGAATTGAAATTGAATTGAAATTGAATTGAAATTGAATTGAAATTGAATTGAAATTGAATTGAAATTGAATTGAAATTGAATTGAAATTGAATTGAAATTGAATTGAAATTGAATTGAAATTGAATTGAAATTGAATTGAAATTGAATTGAAATTGAATTGAAATTGAATTGAAATTGAATTGAAATTGAATTGAAATTGAATTGAAATTGAATTGAAATTGAATTGAAATTGAATTGAAATTGAATTGAAATTGAATTGAAATTGAATTGAAATTGAATTGAAATTGAATTGAAATTGAATTGAAATTGAATTGAAATTGAATTGAAATTGAATTGAAATTGAATTGAAATTGAATTGAAATTGAATTGAAATTGAATTGAAATTGAATTGAAATTGAATTGAAATTGAATTGAAATTGAATTGAAATTGAATTGAAATTGAATTGAAATTGAATTGAAATTGAATTGAAATTGAATTGAAATTGAATTGAATCGAAGAATTTTTGACTTTCAGAACTGAGTTTTGTCCATTCTCATAATTGAATTTCCATAATTTTCGAAATTCATTTCCATCCGTTTTGAGAAGTGATTTTTGTACATTTTCAGAATAAAATTTGGTTATTTTTTAATTAAATTTTATTAATTTTCAAAACTAAACTTCTTCTGTTTCCAGAACTGATTTCCCTGTTCAGAGAAAGAAAACTAACAAAATGCTGCGGTTCTACTAAACTGATCTCGATACCTTTTTTATTTATAGGGATACAAATTTTAAGTAAAATAGGTTCTGAAGAACTCATACCGCCAGGTTTTCTAATTTTCGAGATATTATGCATTAGATTTAAAAATTATTTCTCTAAAAAAACTTTATGTCATTATATGTTCTTAATTGTAAAAAAAGTTTATAAAAACTTAAAATTTCAAACATTTTTTCTGAACCCTGCTGAATAAATTTCTGAGTATGGTTTGTAGCTTAAAAACTGCAGAGTCTTATCCATTTTGAAATCGTTTGACCACATGCTCGAATATGCAAGAAAATCTTTTGAATTCAGCCAACAAATTTTTAATATTACCACCTCATAATCTTTCCAATATTCTTCAGCTAAGGCCCTTAAATCCCGCAGAAACGCTACTGACCAGCAATCATAATTGTAACGTCCATTCGGCGTCCTTTTTCCGCTATCTCTCTACACTTTTCATTGTTGTGTATCACAGTTTGGGTTCCTTCGTCTCAATTTTTTTTTTTATACACACTTATTGCATGATTTGGAAACCTAATTTCTAGTTTAACATCTAAATTTTTGTTGAGAAGAAATAAAAAGAAATATTTGACACAAACAATGTGCGGCAAGTCGCAAACAAGGGTGTGTTTGCGTGTATTTGGTTGATTGGTTTGAGGTTCGTTTGAGAGTTTCGTTTGGTGTTGCGCGCATGCGCGCACAGCATAAGTAATTAATTTATTTTGCGTTTTGAGAGAATCTCTTTGGGTTCCTTTGGGTTTCTTTTCACTAACTACTATCAGAATGTAGAGAAAATTTGTTAGCGTTTTTTTTTTTTTTTATATAGTCTTAAATATTCTTGATTCTTATTTATGGGACGCCACTGTGTCCGCTTGAAGTGTTTCGGAATTAATTCACATCGTCAGCATTGACTGCAGGGGTTCTTTATCATGTTACTTTCATATGAACCTTAAAATTATTAGGAATTATACATAAATGAAGCCTTCAGTTTTGAAGTAGGACAGACAATTTTACGAAAATTTATTTATTTTTCAACTGACGCCTTAATTTGTTGCTATGATTTATATTTTCAACAAGCGAGGCAGAATAGAAACAAAACAAAAAAAGTGTTAAATTATAACATTAAAAATTGTTGTAAGTTTTATGTTTGAAAAAAATCGCATAAAACTTTTTCTAATATATATTCACATGTTTACACACATGTTCCTAATTACATAATTATAAAAACATTAAATCGTTAGTTGCTCGAGAAACAGAGACCGGAAATTTGATACCTTCTCCTCGTCAACAACTACAGCTTCCCAGCTTCTGAAATATTTTTATGTCCTAATGTTGTTTGTAGTGTGAGTTGACATTAAATAACAAGTAAACATATGTCAAAATTACCACATATTAAAATCAACGCCAATAAAAAGTTTTTGTTTTCTGGCTTTGTAATTCTATGTTAAACAAACAGCTGACATTAACCCCTCTCATTCCCCTCTTGCTTTCATTCCTATACACTTAGAAGTTGTGTAAAGACGATCTCCAATCCACAAAATAAAACTGAAGCATGCATGTAATTTAAAAATTTTATAAAAATTAACCCCAAAACAGAAACAAATGTTTTCATTTCTATAAATCGGAGATACTCATAGAAACAGTGAGAGAGTGAGAAAAGAAACAGAATGACATTTGTTATGTCAAAATGACAGCTATCAATCATGTGTTCCAACAAAACGTGTTGACATTTTTTTGTAAGTTGTCAACTTCAACGTCTACGACCCCCCATTGTGACAACGACAGAGATGGAAGTTAGAATTGGCACTGAAGTAAGAAATATGTACATAACTTGAAAACTACATGAGTTATAACAACATAAGAAACTTGAATTAAATTTGAAATGTGGTAGAGGTAATGGTTAATAATAAGAATAATATCACGAAGGTAGACGAACTTATTGATTATATTATTCAGTGAACTGATATCATAGTTCTTTTAAGAAGTTATTCAACTCAAAGCATAGGTATGGAAAATCAATCTTAGTTTGCATCTAAGGTTGCCAGACGGTCTTGATTGTCCGGATTTTTGATCCCGAGTCCTGAGTGCCGACTTTCCGAAATTTACCCAAATGAAACTTTCAAATTTGTAGAGATAAATTTTCATCCAATTTCATTCAAAAAAAGATCATTTACATTTAAATTTACTTTGAATGTCGCAAAAAATCTCCAAGATTGGATAATATCGTAAAAACAGGGTCTAAGCCGAAAAAATTAGGTTTCCATCCAATTTCATTCATTCATTCATCATTCAACACAGCATTAAATTTACTTTGAAAGTGTTTCGTAAAAACAGGGTCCAAGCCGAAAAAATTAATAAAAAATCGAAAAATCTCAGCTACGTTCAACTGCAGACCTGTCGGTTTTCAATTCATGAAAATAAACAATACATGGTCGGAAAGGTTTATTTTTTCAAACTTCCCTTTCCAACTAAGAATAAAAATTCTAAATCGGATAAAAATTAGCAAAGTTATGAGCGATTGTTCACACCAACCTGTCCAAAAACGGGTTTTTGAGCATGAAACGAGATTTTGGGGGTGTATGGGAAATTTCCGCCATACCATTTTTCTTAGCATAACTAGACTTACAATTTGTGATAGGTCTCCAAAAAAATCCAAGCTGATACCACTGTCACACAGTGTTATCAGCTGTTCACTCAATAACAGAAAAGAAAAAATGAAATTGAAAAATAAAGTAAGAGATTTTTCAAAATGGTCCAGCTCACGAACGGCAATCGCTAGAGCTTAAATATTTTGGGGATCATCATAAAATAAACCGAGATTAATTTTTCGGAGATGTACGATAAAGCCAATTTTTTTTTTTTTTTTTTTTTTTTTTTTGTATATGACTCGAGGCACTTTAACCCTTTCATAATCGTAAGAACTGTGACGTCATTTTAACATTTTTTTTTTTTAATTTTTATGTTACATTTGCTGAAATTACAAGAACTAATCATAAAACTGTGAAGTTGAAAAACAAAATATTTCATTAAAACAAATGAATTTATTTTGGGGCAAATGTGTCCCTATGTGCGTCAAGAGTGGTATTTATTACAGTTTATTTCACATTTTAGTTCATAACAAATAGTATCGGTTTTATTAAAATTAAATACAAGAAATACGCTGAATTCAAAAATATAAAAATTATAGATTCTGCACCCATTTTAAAAACGCAGAAAATATCACAAAAAAACAGCTAACTTCAATTGAAGGCGAACAAAATTTAAACTCGAATTTTTTGTTTTTGATTCTTTAAAAAGAAAATGCAGAATTGGATCATAATGAGTGATTCCATACACAAAATGAGAACAAACTCCACTGAACAAAGAGCAGTCAAAATACCTCTAAACATTGTGAAATCAATTTGGGATATATATGTCCCTTGCTCGTGAAAGGCTTAATGTTCATACATATGTATACAAGTACACTTGTGGTCATATAATTAAGTCACTCGAACAATATTTTATGCTGAGTTTGAAAAATATTTTGTATTAGTAGTCCCAAGAATTTTTTATAATGCCATTTAGCGGTACCATTAGTAGCCTTAAAAAATATTAAGAGCAATTACAAAAGAGTGACGTATTTTGCGGGCAGTCGGCAATTGTGTGTGAAGGAGTAAGATTAGAAGTGAACATATAATTAACTCATTTTATATTCTTTCGCAATCAACTTGACTTAATGCACTTAAATTCCGTAAAAACCAATCAAATTGATCATTTACACATTTCTGTATACTTTAGTTGAATAATTGTTGAATTTGGTTGTGATGGGCAAAAATAAGAGTTCCACTCCCTCGAAGAGGGAGCTCATTTGGAAAACTTTCCAGAACCTTGGGATTATTGCAAAGCTCGTGGAAGAGCTAGCTTTCTTACGTGGCAAAATGGTCAATGAGAAAAGATACTACAAAAAATTCAAATCATTTCACAATTTGCAACACAAAAAACCACTTAAAACGTCTCCAGCTGAAGATAGGTACTTGATTAGGCTCAGCAAAATGAACGATTTCTTAACTTTCATCAAACTAAGATCACAAATGGACCTAAATTATAATTTGAAAATATCAGCGAGAACTATACGCAAGCGATTAAACGAAAAAACAATATTAGGACGAAACCCAACGGTCAAAAAAAAAAAAATATTGCGCAGCGTATTCAGTTCGCTAAACGATATCTCCACTAGTACCAGCATTTTTGGAAACCGATTGTTTGGAGTGATGAATCCAAATTAAATGTGTTTGGGATCGAAGGAAGGCTCTTTTTTGGCATCCATCAAATACTGAGCTGGACACAAAATTTTCTAAAAAAAACTGTAAAACATGGAGCCCTTGTGTAATTGTTTGGTGGTGTTTCACTTCATCAGGAGTTAGTCCAATTGCTTAAATCGATAGGAAAATTACTGAAGAAAAGTACAAAGGTATCTTTAAAAATCATCTTCTCCGAGGATACGGTGAAAATTTACCTTTGGGTTGGATCTTTCAGCATGATAACGACCCGAAACACACATATCGGGTCGTTACGTCTTGGTTAAATGAGAACAAAATAGAAATTCTCGAGTGGCCAGCCCAAAGTCCACATTTAAACCAAATAAAAAATCTATAGAGTATTTTAAAAAGAGTCGTGGCAGCGCAAAAACCTTCAAATAAGGCTTCCTTATGGGCTATCATTCAGGAGGAATAGAATCAAATCACTGCTGCCCAATGTTTTGATACTAGTCGAGGAGATAAACAGAAATTTTTAGGCAAAAATGTTTTCCACAAAGCACTAACAGTACCAAAGGTAAAATTTCAGTTCAAAATTAAAAGTCATCAAACTTATTATTTTTAAATATTTTTGTTTAGCATATGACTTAATTATATGACCGCAAATTACACCATAGACATACGATAATTTGGAAAAATGTTATATATTTAACGTTATAACTGTTTTTTTTATTTTATAATTTTAAATATTGAAGTGTTATTTATTTATTTTACCGTTGGTTTTGTTTCTTTTCAATAGAAACCTGATTTTTTCTTAAAATTCTTCTGCTCATAAGTGTATGACTTCATTGTATGTCCACAAGTGTATATACAAAAATATATATAATTTTTTATATTTATTATTTTTTTGTTGTGTGGAAAAATCTTTTTTCATTGTTCAGATGAAAGCTGAGAAATCCCGATGTTTCAACTCAATGTTCAGATAACACCCGATTCGCATCTGGCAACCCTAGTTGCATCCATTTGTCCCAATAGGACATAAACTGCGTTATGGAGGCTAGTTTTATTAAGGCTTCACCTTACTCATGCCAATTCCCGAGAAACATAATAGAACTAGATTTTTTTTCTACTTATTTTTATAAAACGTAAGCAAAACGCTTCAAATGCCACCATGCGTAAAATATTTCTTAGTTTCACCCGCATTTTTCTAGACCCCGTGGAGTATTAACAGTTTTTTTTTTTTTTCAAATTTGTCATGTCACCTTTTTGATAGTTGAATACAAAAATATTATTCTATAAAAATACTAAAAATGTTGAACGCCCACAAAATTTCACTTGAATTTTATATTTTTTGTTTTTTGTTTTTGTTTTTGTTTTGTTTGTTTGTTGTTAACCGCTTCTAATTGATGTGTTGCGGTTTAACAAGCATTTGTGAGCTAAGCCAAAAAATTATACCAAAAAAAAAAAGAACAAAAACTAAATATGTAGCTTCATATTGTTGAATGCAAATTGTAAATTATAGGCTTAATTCAAATTGACAGATTAGAGAAATTTGAGTGTGCAGAAATGTTCATGCTATGTTCGTCGAATAGAAAAACAAAACCAACAAATTATGGGCACACACACACAAAGCCGTAACGAATTAACTTCATACATATACGTTAACGAATGTTTTCCAAACTCATTTACAAAAACAGTGCCTTACTTCCTTTTTGAGAGGTTTCTAACACTCTCTCACTGCCTCTCTCTCTCTCTCTCTCTCTCTCTTTGTTCGTCTCTTCACAATGAAAATAACAGTGCACAGTTTGACAGTTGACTTTATAGTGCCACCGCTCTCTTTTACAATGTTCTAATACTCACTTGGGAGGTAGTACTTAACTGTTCACTCTCTCTTTGATATGCGCTCTTATTTTTTTGCTCTCTCTCTCTCTGGGGAGGCTTATTCATTTACTACTAAAATGTAGAATTTTCTTTTCAATTTTAACCATTTAAATTACAAATAAAATTTTTAATATATTATAAACCAAAATTTCCAACTGTGTTTAAGAATACATGCTGACAGTGAGAAGCCAAAATGCACAGAAGAGTTTGAAGTAGAATTACATATTCTTCTCCAATGATCACTTCTGTGGTATAAAGAAACCAAATGCATGTGTTCTGTGCACAGCAGCAGCTCCAGACATACATCGATAGATCTTTTGCTTTGTTGAAAGATTTCAACGTAAAAAAAAAAAAAATTGGTTGCATTTAATATAAGAAGATAGAAGAGGGGGAAGAATATGGGGGGGAGGGGGAAAGGAAGAAGAAGCGATGGGAAAAGGAAGAAGTAGAAAATAGCCAACAGCAGGTAAATAATATTGTTTTATTATTTATTTTCCATGAGGTAACTAACTATACTACCTTCAGTTGACCTTTTCAGTATCTTTTGAATAACAAGAACAACAACTGTTGTACTTTGAAAAAAATAAGTTGGAGCAAAAGAAATCGATTTTAAATTGGTCTACGGATTGGAAAAATGCCCGAATGAAAATCGGAAGTTAGTACATTTCATAAAAGTTTAGGTCTTGTCTGATTTCATTTGGTTCCATCTGGTTATGGTTGGTTTCATTTGGGTTGCTTTGGTATCCTTTGGTCTTGTCTACTAAAAGGTACAAAGTGTCCCCTTTTAATGCACTTTCACTCAATGATACTAGGCTAGTTCTCAAAGAAGAAGCTAAATACTTAGGCCTCTTTTTAGATAAAAACTTAGACGGAAGTATAATACCTGATCGAGGGTAAATAAAGCAATAACAGCGCTTTACTAGTGTCAACGAGCAATAGGAAAGAAATGGGTTATGCAGCTGTACGTGTGGTTCACTGGCTATCAGAGCTGTAAAAGATTGCAATCTTTTTAAGTTTGAAGTCAATTGACTTTAAAAAAAAAATTATTGCATTACTCCAGTCTTTTTGTGAATGCAGAATTAAGGCTGTGAAGTCAATGACTTATCCCTCATTTTTGAAGTCATTTATTTGAAGTCATGAGTGACCAGTCTCTTATATGAGAGGCTGAGAGGAAAAGTGGTATAATTTCTACGTTCAGAAAAAAGTGGAATTATTTTACTTAAGAGCAAAAGCAAAACGAAATATGTTCAGAGCAAAAGTGAAACGAAATATGTTCAGAGCGAAAACGGAATAAAAAACTATGCTGTTCTTGCTCTGAAAGAATTGTTATACCATTTTTGCTCTTACTTTTATGGCGTTTCATTTTCACTCTAAACCGTATTACTTATGCCATTCTTGCACTCACACTCTAAATTATTTCACTTTTGCTCTTATATAAATTTTTTGCCCGTTTTTCCTCTCAGCCTGTCATATGCAATACTGATCTCTACAAAATATTAATTGACTTGAAGCCATTCATTTTGAAGTCAATTAAAGTCAATTGAAGTCATTTGGAGTCAATTGACTTCATTTTTTTTCAATGAAGTCAATTGAGTTCACCGATTTTTTTCTTTCATAATTTTATTTGTAATTCAGAATTTTTTTTAAACAAATTAAAAAAAAAAACTCCAAATTTTTTGATAATTTACTTAATTGTGGGATGGCCTCAATAGTCTAGTGTGTAGTGCGCTGGACTTTCATCCGAGAGCCGATTACTGCTTTTTCCCAATTTTATTTGTAATTCAAAATATTTTTCAAAAAATTTTGTAAAAAGAAAAAAAAAAGAACGCAAAATGTGGGACGACTTCAAGTGTAAAGTGAAGTCATGTGAATGATTGTGACTTATTTGCCTTGAAGTCTCAAATTGATTGCTGTAATCAATGGACAGTCATTGACTTCAAAAAGGCTGGTGACTTGATTTTTTGACGTCATAAGTCTTAAATGAAATCAAATACAGTAATCAGAAAACGTAATTCATTTCCAGTGACTTCAATGAATGCAGTTCGAAATGACTGCAATCTTTTACAGCTCTGCTGGCTATATACTTCTGTAGTCAGGCCCATTTTGATGTATGGTGTAACGGTCTGATGGACTTTGGGGTTTTGGACAAAGTAATTCATATGAACATGCTTTTGAAAGTACAAAGAACTGCCTCAGTCTATCACTGGTGCACTGAAAAGCACCGCCACCAAGTGGTTCACTTTCGTGACACTTTCTATAGTAAGCAATGTGCAGCCAGCACTGCCCTGATATTGAATTATATCTCGGAATGGGCAACAGGCAGGTCAGGACACTCCACGATCCTGAATCAGTTTAATTTCGTACCTAAAGCAATTGATCATACGCACGCGAAACCAATCTTTAATAACAAGTTTGATACTCTTATTCCTGATGCGGTTTCAAAAGGATTCCGTCCATTTCTACACAGAAGACTCAAAACTGGATGGCAGAGTTGGAGCTGGCATCTTTTGTGAAGAGCCGATCACAGCAGTGTATTTCAGGCAGAGGTCATGGCAATCAAGGAAGTCACGTCCTGGCTAAAGTATAACTTTGTATTAAAAAAGGATATATGTATTTATTTCTAAAGACCTTCTCGGTCACCAGAGTCAAAGGCTTTATGATTTTTGTAATTTTGTATAAAGTTTCAAAGTCATTTGCACATTTTCTTAAATTCCAATTTATCTCTAACCCCAGCAGAAAGTAAATAATATTTTCACAAAAGAAATTGTTCATTTTTCATTAAAGAATTTCCAAAAAAAAAAAACATTTTCAACATTTTTTGCGATTGAGAAACCAAAATCGTTTGGGTTTTGAATTCGTCACGCTTAGTGTTTAAAAGATTTTCATGTTTTTTGTTTATGTTAAATGAAAAGTGTGTGAAATATTTGATGCAAAAATATGAAAAGAAAATATAAATAATGTAAAAGAATTTTAAGGTACAAGTACGCAAAAAAAAATGAATAAATTATGTGTCTGCAAGCACTCACAGTAGAAGTGAAACTATGTATGTTGTTTATTAGAAAAATGTTAGAAAATATTTATAAAACATTCGGTTGAAGTTTTTGCCGTCCTCTTCTCTCTATTTTTTTGTTGCTGCTTTTCCTCTGTTGATAATCTCCACACTTATCGGCACAAACACGACTTAGTACCAGTGATGAAAAAGTAGGTACAATTGTACCTACTTTTTCCGACTTTTTTGAAATACAAAGTACATTAAGTACAATTGGCACATTTTAGGTACAATTTATCATTGGCCAAAATAAATTAAACAATTAATTACAGAAAGAAATATTTTGTAATTAGTATTGCCTAACCTTAAAGTTCACAGCTCTGATATTGCTGTTATAAAGGAAAGAATATTGTGAAAATAATTTTCCAAATTGAATAAAATTTATTGGTGCCGAAAAAGGGTCAAAGTCATAAGGAGATTTTTAAATTTAGCCTAAATTTTATGAAATGAGAATTTCTTATGGACGACCTCGATAGCCGTGTGGATAGTGTACTAGACTTTCATCCAGAAGGTCGCGAGTTCGATTCCCGTCTTAGTCTGGTGGTTAATTCTCATAAACTTCTTATATTCATTATCGATATAAAGTGGATGAGAATTGTAAGATTGTGTACAAGTACACACCTTGGTTGGTAATGGCAAAACCACCGAGCTGATAAAAAGAATTGCCACAGCCGTTCGGAATCGGCGTTAAACTGCAAGTCCTACCATCGTTACTGTGGTCTAGTGGCAGAGTGTCAGACTCTTGTCTTTGGAGACCTGAGTTCTAGTCTCGGCTTGGGTATGTTTCTATCTATCCTTCTTTCTCTATTCCTCTCTTCCTTTCTTGTGGTTTTATTACAATAGATCTTATAGGTCGCAGGGACTGACTTTCGAGTCGTCCTTACTTCAAATAATAATAATAATAAACTTCTTATGATTTTTAACCTACTAATAGACATTACCCTTTTATAACAGAGCTGTAAGCTTTGAAACAAAACTTGGCTGAAAATTTTTGAAAAATGGAAAATCATAATTAAAATTCCAGAGCTTTCATGACCAAATGTAGGGCCTTTCTTCTTGATCCTCTTATTTTCATCTAGATGAATAAAAACTTTCCTTCTCTGTTAGTTTCCGATTTGCCGTGCCCTAAAATGTTATTTATATATATATATGGATAAATCAGTGAGAATGAATTACAATAGTTAAATAACGAGTAACGCTCTCATGTTTTGTTAACATTAAAATAAAAATTAAATTTCTTACAAAAAGGATGAACCTATGAAATATACTATTTTAGGTACATTTATGTTCATTTAGGTACAACTTTTTCGGTCAATTAGGTACAATTTGAAATTTGGAAATTTCATCACTGCTTAGTACACGTATATAACACATGCAAGGAAAGTTCGGTTATTTGCAATCCAGCCGAGACTTCTATATCAACTCTCTCACTAAAGCACATACGATATAACTGCGAGAAGTCTTCTCTCTGCTTGATTGTATGTAGCCGAATAACAACTGCATAACTTCGTTTCTTACTGATTTTGTTAGAGTGCAGCTTTTGCACTCTTCCTCTTTCTATTTTCTAAAGCTTTTTTTTTTGTTGATACTCTCTACATTTAACGGCACAAACATGACGTAGCACACGTATATAACACATGAGAAGAAAGCAGCTACATATGTATATGTTATCAAGCTCTCTCACTAAAGCACATTGAGATAAAACTGCAAGAAGTCGACTCTCTGCATGATTGTATGCAGCTGATCCCCCATACGAATTCGTTCTTATTAGTTTCCTATGAGTGCAACAACAACACGACTTCTTTTGCAAAATTTTCGATTTACCCTCGCTAAAGAAGTTTCACTTCAAAAAAACGAGAAAAAAAAAATAAAAAAAAGAAAACAGGAAAAAGGATATTGTAATCATAATAAAAATCCACAATGTTTTCATTAGTCAATAAAAAGATTTTGATTTTCCAGTTAAAAATTTTCTCTGTCACATAATTTTCATGTTTGTTTATTAAATAAAAATCACACAAATGAAGCCACAAATCTTTTTTAAATATATTTTAAAATTTTTCAATTGCAAATTTTGAGAATTTGTGTATATGGACAGTTGAAAGTGACGAAAAAAAGGTTGATACTTGAAAATTACTTCTATAAACATGTCAGCACAACTGTCGCTCATTTCTTTACGATCTTCGACTGTCGACTTTTATTCCTATGTATATCACAACATATGTTGCCATGTTGCTTCAATTTTCAATTACAACAATGCTTGAAAATCTTTAACAGATTATTATCTTTATGACTTTATCTGCAGGCTCGCATACACTTAAGAGTGGTATCCATGAAACCATTTGGTATACACAAGTCATTCTAGGTCCATTTGAGTTTTCTTTTTAACCAGTAGTCAGTCATTGTAGAATCTGGACTATAGAAAAATATTTTATTGTTGGCATCAATTTTCATTGTTAGTTTCCAATCTGTGGATTTTCATTACACATTTGTATCCTTTTTCTACTATTCTACTTGAGTTTTTGTTTTGTTTTTTTCGTTATCGTTTCAAGTGTTTCTTTGCTATTCTCGAACGTTTCTTTTTTTCTTCAGCATTAAAGGATGTTTGCTTTGGTTAACTTATATTCATTGCTTAATTTGTTTTGAATTTGTGAAAACTATGATACTTTTTTTCTTTAGAAAAACTCGGAATTGGAATTGTTTAGTTTACTTAAAATGTAAGTGCGAGTTCTTGAAATTGAATTACGACTTGAAATAGCTGAAATTTATAAAAATGAACATATGGTAACTAACAAAACGAAATCTCGAATTCAATTTTTATAACCGACGCGTATATGATTGTGAATAGAGAGAAATTTTTAAGCGTAAAAATAAAATAAAATTGATTCTTAAATTAGAAGAATTAGAATTACAAGTCCCTGCTTTAAAAAAAGGAAAACACAGAAAGACCAAAGGTATTTGAAAGTTTTCAAAATACAAAATTTGATTCTGCTCGGAATTTTCCTTTCTAGTTTATAAACATTCAGAATAGTTTTTTATGGAAAATTTTCAATTTACGTAAAAAATATAGATTAAAAAAATTTCTATATTTTCTAAAAACCACACAAATTTGTGTTCAAGGACTTAGTCATGCGTGTGAACAATTTCCTTTTGAAAACAATAATTTTACAACGGCTCACTGGTTGATTTTTTTTTAATTTATTTTTTTTTGAACCTAGGCATAACTAACGTAAACGTTTTAATACTTTTTCCCGTTCTTTTTCCTCCAAATAACGCCCTTCCGCACCCACTCTCCCCCTCCCTTGCTCCCTCACTCCACCTCCAAATCGACGAACTCATCTATACTCATTTTAGCGCCCTATCACAACAACATCTAAATCCAATTAAAATGCCTGCTAAGTCCTAACGATGTATAAATGCGAACTAAATGTCAGAGTGTAAATCTACTCGGCAAGGCGAGAGACGCGAGAGAGTACAACCCTCATCGTCAACGTTTTCACACTAGTCCCAATCCCACCGTTGTTGTTTTCATCATCATCCATGTCCACGCACATTTATGTACAGATGAGAGAAGTAAACTTAGTGTGTGTGTGTGTGTGTATTCCATGGAACAAGTATTTTCTTCACATCTATCCACACATTCCCAAATGACGTTTCACACACACATACAAACACAGAAGCAGCAATATATTCATACATGCATTTGTACACATGTATGTATGTATGCATGTATGTATGTGTGTACATTACTAAGTTTTGTGAATTTGAAGTTGAAGTTCTTCTATTCGCAGTTTCATTTCATGCCACTACGCATTCATTCGTTTCGTTTCTCTGTTTCATTTTTGACAAACGACTGACATCCATCAGTGTCAGCGTTGAAGAACACACAATCAAATACCAAACCGTATCCATCTTCTCCAAACAGACAAAAAAAAGTACGCACTCGTACACAGAACAGAAACTTTTTTTTTTTTTTTTTGGGGAGCAGTAGCGGCATCTACACGCATGGAGTGCCGCGTTCATAAAATATTTGGAACAGAAGTTGCGCGGGTGTATAAAATGAGCTTGAAAGTTATAAGCATGCAAGTATCTAGATTCAATGAAAAAATAATAGCTGTAAAGTTTTAGAAGCTAAATTTCTTTGGTAAAAATGAAAAACAGCCTAACTCAACTTAAGATGGAAAAATTTTTATCATATATTTTTGGATATAAATGTTCAACTGTTGGAAATTTTTAAGTAATTTTTAGAATTAAATATCGTTTTTTGAATTATATGGAGTTTCTTTAATGTTTCTATTCGAAGATTTTAAGCTCGGCTGACAAAAAAAAAAAAAAAAAATAAACAAATAAACTTAAACTGTTATTCCTTTTTACCACAGATTTGTTGATATCAATTCACAAGACTTTTTGTAGTTTTGTAGTTCTGGTGTTAAAAAATTTGAGAGAGACTTGTTATGAGAGCAGGAGAGCGAAAAAGATACACAAATAAAAAAGATTGCTCTTAGTTGTGTGGGGAGAGTGACTAGACCAACGGTGACCGGCCACCTATACATACACAATGATCGATTGAGCACTCTTTCTATGGAAATGAGCTTTATGCGTGTGAAATTTCTTACGCTCATTTGCCTGCGTGCAAGCCTTTGGCCTACGCTCACGGTTGCCACTTTGGTACAATTCTACCAAAACACATGGTACATTTTTTTCCATTTTTCTGCGCTTGGTACATGTTTTTAAAATCTGGTACATTCTGTAGGCAAAGTTAGATTAAGAATTGTAGACTTATTTTCAAATTAGTTTTTGTTGAAAATGATAAAATTTAAATATATATAATATATAATGCCTTCAAAAGAATTGTGTGTCGAACCAAAGACTATTTTTAAAATACAAAATATATATTTTAATTAATGTGTTACTTTTTATTAAGGATGTAATCTGGTGTTCCAGCCTAATTTTTAAGGTTATTTCGGGAATTTTTTATTGTAACAAAATAAAATACAATTATTTCGTTTTTTTCATGTTATTATTTATCTTTAACTGTACAAAAAAAATTGTTTTGAGTTTATTTTACCATATTTTTAGCGTTTTTTTACGTCCAAAATGGACACCTAAAAAAAAAGTGTGGGGCTGGCCCGGGTTTAAACATTTTGATTAAAAAACAACAATACGGCGGACTTCCCAAATTTTTTTTTTTTTTCAAATTTGCGTTGTTTTTTGTTGAAAATCGTTGTAAAAATAGGAAATAATGATTAAAAATAAATAAACAATACCGGCGAGAGCCATTGGCGTGTAAAATAATATATTAAAAGTTGGGCCGGTCAAAAAAACGTTGTTTCGAGAAAAACGCTTTTCAAGTTTTAACGAGAGATAAAGTTTATTTTCAATATATTGTACTTTCGAAATACATTTTAGAAAAACACTCGATTTTTTGAAACTCGAACACCAGACTACATCCTTAATAAATAACATTTAAAGTTACTTATTGTATTGGTACATTTTTTCCCCATTTGGTACATTTTTTCCCCATTTGGTACATTTTTTGGTAAATATTGGTACAAAATAAAATGATTAAGTGGCAACCGTGCCTACGCTGGACTTGACTAATGTCAAATCAAGTCACTCTCTTCAAACATTAGTCGCTCTGGAATATTTAAAGAGAGTATTCTCAAAAAAAAAAAGAGAAAAAAAGTAAAGCTTGCTACTCTTATAAGAGACGAATTGAATCAGCGAGCGATAGAGAGCGAGAAAGAGAGAAAGAGAGAGAGAGCTGCAAACTCGAGCGGGGGTGTAGAATCTATTCACATGCCTGAATTACATTCCCTAAACTTATTCAAAATCAAGAAAAAAAAAAAAAATCGAAAATTATTTTTTGTTATCTTGACTAAACTTTTTTCAACGAGTGTAACTCTGAAGATGCGGAATAATATACGAATGCGAGTACATTGTATACGTATTAGTACCAACAGAGCGGCATACATACATACATATGTATATTTATATATGTACTCACACTTGAACAGGACGAAAGGGAATACAAATACACTACAACATAACAGCCCGAACAGTACAGAGATATTGAGCATGGCAATCCGCTAGAGCCACACCACGCTGCTGCTCTACTAGCAGCACAATGCCACCGCAGCAACAACAAAAATACAAATCCAATACAAAATTACGATTAATGTTCTCCAGATGTGATTGAGGTTAGGTTTGGGGTTTGGGGCTTTGAGAATTGGCTTTGTGATTTTTTCTTTTCTAGATTCCTCTTTTGGCATAAATTTTTTGTTCCATGATTTTTTATTTTTGTTTGTTGCTATTTAGAAATCTATTCATTCACTCATATACTCACACACATTTATTGCCAAATCAAGTTGAATATCCTTTTTTATGTTTTACACATCACAAGTGTAGATCTATCTTTTTGTTTATAGTTTTGCAGTTTTACTCTCGCTCTGCTTTGTTGTAGTTAATCTTTAGTAAATGCCTCAATTTGGCAAAGTTCGTTTTTTTCTTTTTGCATGACAAATTGTCGATAAAATCAGCAGCGGCAATCATCACCGCTGCAGCAATGGCACATAAACATTGCAATTCAACGAGATTGCAATCGCATTCACTTTTGACATATTCACTCATACGAGCGTGTGTATGTGCCGCATGCTGACTGACTGTTGTGGTTGTTGGTAAGCATTTTGCCGCCTCAACATGTGTGTGCAGCGCGATCTTTAACCACCAGCACCAGCACCTCAGGGAAGCAAGTTTTATGCGTTTTCTTTTCCTTTGGTTTTATGAGCAAGCGCTGGTTGCATGCAATACATGTTTGCCTTTTCGTCGCCTGAGAAATGATTTGGCGTACATATATAAGTATTCCTATGCCTATACGCCAAATCAATTCTCAGGCGACGTTTTGCTAAGCAAATGAACTTTATAGGCGATACACTTCATTTTTCCTGTTTAGTTTTGCTTGTTTGCAAGATCGGCAGATCATCGTCATCGTTGTTGCGATCGTTGCGATCATTTAACGCGTTGATGAATGTTTATTATGAGTGTCAAATTGAGACATTAAAATGTGAATTCTTTACTTTTTTAAAAAAAAATTTTTTTAATAATTTTGTTTGGAAAATGCATCTATTTGAGGAAAACAAAATGTTAAAAAAGAATTTTTATTAAATCTTTTTGGAACTTTTGAATTGTCGATCGATGTTTTGAAGGCCCAAAAAAGTATTTTCTATTGACAAAAATATCAGCATCAACCAAAATACGCAAAGAGAGCGAATAGCTCAGTTTAGCTTTCAATTGACCAATCAAATTCGTTGATTTCCATTGAGTGAGAGTAAAATTCTCTCAATAAACACATAGCTCACTCAAGATCAACTAACAACACAAGCACACACAGTTCCGTTTGAAGTTTGTGAAACTATTTCGTAAGCAAATCCATGTCAAACTTTGGAATCAATACTAAATTTGATTATCTGTCTTTTTCTCCCAGATTGATTACCAGAAAACTCTTAATAATCTTGAAGATTATTGATGAAAAGCTGCACCTTCATAATTTTTCTCCCCACACATTTTCAATTTTTCCCATAATTTTTAATTATTTTTTCATTTTAGTCTAACATTTATCATTTAAATTCCAGTTTCCTGGGTATTTTTTATTTTTTTCTTTCGACTCGTTGAAGGCGCAGAAAAGTGAAATAAATTGAAGCGTGCATTAATGAAATCCATCAATTGCATCACTTTCATCATGTTTTACTTCAGCATCACTGATGCTTGCAGCTTCTTCATCGCACAATGTATTAAATTTCGATCAGTCAACAAAGAGCAAAAAAAAAAAAAAAAGTTGTTGTATCTATTTTGATATGCAGATAGGGGCAATTGTTTTCTTTTTTCTTTTCTTTTGTATTATTTTAGTGTCAGTTTTCTACTTTTTGATTTTGATAAATATCACAGATGCATGAAAATGAAGTATAGAAGAAAGTTGCATTGACAATTAAATCGAAATAGTAACAATAAATGCTCATCAAGCTGTCATTTCGACTTCTATTCTACACTCTTATAAATACGCTCTTAATCGTAGCGTATTTGAGAGTATATAACTTGCGTTCCCTCTCGCTTACTCTTGCGTACTTACAAATCTAATGTACACGCACTGACGTCACTGCATCTGACATTTACAAATGACATTTGATTATGAGACAAATTGCCAATGTAATATTACGGAAATATTTAAGTTTGTAAAAATAAAAAAAAAGAAACTGATCTTGCTGCAGCATAATCAACAACGAATATTGAAAATTATGAACGATTAACGCAGTTGGTGTAATAGAAAGAGAGAAATAGAGGGAGGGAAGAACGGCTGAAATTGGAGGCCTGAATGCAGTGAGGGCATCATGCTGTTTACATTTAATTAGACAACGATGAAGAAGATATTAGTGGATTAAAATGAAGAGTATAAATTTATGGGAAATAATTTTATGTTATGAATTCCTTGGGCAATTGTTGCTATTGTTTGACAAGCATTTAATAGACAGATACACAGCAAGAGATAAACACAAAGAGAGAGAGGGAGAGAGAGAGAGAGGAAGTAAAGAGAAGAACGTGTTTGCATTGCAATTAACTCAATTAAGAATAAAAGAATTTCAAGGTTCAAACTGATGATAAAGAATTAACTATCATTTGAGCATTTGCCTTACACGCTTAAATTCAAGGGCAACAGTCAACAATATACAGTTTGATATTATTTTTATTTTTTTTTTTAATAACAAAAAATATCGCCTTGGTGACCTTCTGGATTTTTATTGTATTATTTTACACTTGAAAAAAATTCCCTCTCTTTGTCAACTAATTACTCCCAAAATACTCAAGTTGCATACCAAAAAAAAAAAAAATTATTACTACAAAAAATAAACGCATATATTCACACTTCATTATCACACCCTTGGAATCATCGCCGCTGTGCTGAAAAAAAACCATTAGCAACATATAAAAGTGCAACGAAACAAAACGTAACTAACTCTGCATGCTGGAAACAAAAACTTGTATGCAAAAAAAAGCCAACAGTCAGAGCCAGGCATTTACTATGTGGTGCACCGTAACGCTGCAGCACTCGAGGCGAGCAAGCAGAAGCGCAAAAAAAAAAACAAAAAAGGCGCAAAAACAAATGTGCACTCCAAAAGTGACCAATGCGGATACCTATAAATAATAATAATAATAGTTAGTTACCCTCAGTAGAAAGAAAAAAAAAAATGCGCAGCAAAAGTGACTCGAACACACACATTTTTTTTTATGTTGTATCAAATGGGAGAATAATAACTAGCAAGGACATTATAAATTTTTGCCATTTTTTTTTTGCATTTTTTTCTCCCTTTTCGTATCAGGCCAGCATCGCTTGTGAAGTGCATACAAAAATTAAAATGAAATTTGTTCAGGGTCAATATTCAGTAGTTTAAGAATATCAGTTTATAAAGAAAAAAAAAAAAACAAAAACCACTTCATTTGCATTCAATGATACTTAAATTTAATTCAACGATTTTATTTTAGATCGATGGTAACTGAAACCACATATTTTGAATAAATTTCATATTTATAAGCCCTCAACAGAAAGAGAGCAAATATTCTATGTATTTACTTCTGCCCACAATAGCTGTCAAATACTCTCAATCTCATCAGGAGAGATATACTCTTTACTCGTCTTTTAAAGTTAAGTTTATGTATGTGTATGTGAGAGGAGGGGACAACATAATTTTTCTACTCTCAACCATAACTTTCATAGAAAAAGAGAGAACGAAGTTGAAAATTTTCATCTTTATTTTTGTTTTTGTACTTATAATACCAGTGATACCACA
The DNA here is from genome assembly GCA_963691655.1 of Toxonevra muliebris. Classification (NCBI taxonomy): domain Eukaryota; kingdom Metazoa; phylum Arthropoda; class Insecta; order Diptera; family Pallopteridae; genus Toxonevra; species Toxonevra muliebris. The sequence continues at coordinate 92,908,205 of OY829327.1, read as the reverse complement.
GAAATACTGTTTGCATGTTGTTGTTGTTGGAAATCAGAAATAATTTTATTCCATTAGTCTCGCTCTGCTCTCTCTCTCTCAATCTCATATAATGAGAATATATAGAGCAGCGATGGCCACCTATACATACACAATGATCGATTGAGCACTCTTTCTATAGATATGAGCTCTGTACCAGGGATGAAATTTGCAAATTTCAAATTGTACTTAATTTACCAAAAAAATTTTACTTAAATGAGCATGAATGTACCTAAAATGGTATAATTCATTGGTTCATCGCTTTTGTAAGAAATTAAATTTTCATTTAAAAGTAAACAAAACATGAAAACGCTATTTTTATATATAAATTAGGATATACAGAGAGTCAAAAAAATTATCATAAATGATTACATTTTAGGGCACGACAAATCGGAAACTAAGAGAGGGGGAAAGTTTTTAGTTATTTAAATAGAAAGGGGAATAAGGAGAAACAAATTTTTAAATCTAATAATGTTGGTCATGAAAGTTCCGGAATTTTCATCATAATTTTCGATTTCTCAAAAATTTGCAGCTAAGATTTGTTTCAAAGCTCAGACCTTTTATTATTGTTTTTAAAAGCAAACATACATAGTGGAAAAATAATTATTGAAATCGAATAATGTTTATTAGAGGGTTTAAAGTTCACATTTTTTTTAAATTTCAAAAATCTTCTTATGACCCTTTTTTGGCACCAATAAATTTATTCGTTTTGAAAATAAGTTTTTCAATATTTTTCCCTTTTATAAACAGCAATATCAGAGCTGTGAGCTTTAAAGTTAAGCAATACAGTACAGCCAAGTTAAATTTAAGCAGATAATTATTACAAAATATTTTTTTTTCTGTAATTAAGTGTTAAATTGATTTTGGCCAATGACAAATTGTACCTAAAATGTGCCAATTGTACCTAATGTAGTTTGTAGTTTGAAAAAGTCGGAAAAAGGTACAATTGTACCTACTTTTTCATCACTGCTCTGTAAGAGTGAAATTTCTTACGTTCATTTGCCTGCGTGCTAGTCTTTGACTTACGCTGATATAGAGCCATGATTGCCAAATTATGGTAAGTGCCACTTTTTTGACAACGGGTTTTTTTTTATCAAAAATTGAACTTTAGCGTCAGCAACATCTTTCCAAAGAACTTATTCATGTACGTTTTTGGAAGTTTTGGTGTAAGTCAGTTTTTTGCAAAATATTTGGATTTTCACCTTCAGTTAATAATTTTGGCCTCATTTTGTTGTACATTCAAAGGAGTACATCTAGATTGAACATGCTTACTATAAAGCTGTCAGTACATCGGGAAAATAAATTTTATAAGAGCCCTATTTTGCACAGCACTTCTACAAAACCAATATATTTATAAAAATCTGATTTTGACTTACACCACTTTTACACTGTCCTACAAATGGAAACTTTTGAAAGCGAGCCAAGACGGAACAAATGCACTTAAGGTAATGGGAGGTCGCTAAGTCCGAATCCGTGGTCCGTTTTGCTCTGCTACGTCACAATTTTTTTTTATTGACATCAAAATTTTTAGGATTGAAAAAAAAAAAAAAAAATTAAAAATGCAGTTCATATTTTTTTTCATCAAAACATCGATTTTTACAAAAAAAAATTTTCGATTTTTTTTTTTCAACTTTAAAAATTTAAAAAAATTGTTTTTTTCAACTTTAAAAATTTAAAAATTTTTTTTTTTTTTTTAATTAATTAATTTTTTCATAAATTTTTTCATCCTCGTTATCATCGTTCACTTTTATCTCGTTGTTAGCTTAACCCACTAATGCCTAGCGGTGCCATATGTCACCTTGTCGCTAATGGCTGGTTTTCACTATGTCATATTCCCTGTCAAAGAGAGAAAAAGAGAGAATTTCCCATATAGAATTTCCAACATGTTGACAACAACTTTTTTCTGCATCGCTCTCTTCTGAAATATGTTATTATTTTTATCATAAAATCAACAATCCTTTTTCGTTCGAATTACATTGACTTATTACAATTATCAAACACTTTTCCCCACTAGAAATAACTACTTGAATAATTCGACTACACCTACACATCCTTCTTGCTACCTTCTTAATGTTAACAACTTTTTTCCCCCGATCCGTGGCATTATTATTGAACCTTTCTCCTCGTCGATAAAGGTGTTAAAAACAAACAAATATTTTGTACACGGTTTCAATACACGAAAATCGTTGCTGCCGCCGTCGATGAAGATGGTGTCAATGAAGATAATAACATTAATTTTAACCAATTAAGTTGCTATTATTGTTGACACTAGATAGTTAAAACATATGCTAGAAGCAGCTAATGCTCCACCATCCCAGCAACCAACGACAATCTCAATAATTAGAATGACAAATGAATTTTTCAATACGATTAGTTTCAGTTTTTTTCATTGTCATCAAAAATAATAATCCTTTAACCTGTAACATTTTATTTCTACGACGTCTACTTTTAATCGGCGGTAAGCATCAAAAATCCTTTTTTATTTTTTATTTATTTTTTTTTTTTTTTTGGTTTATTACAAAAGAAAATTACTTTATTTGTATATCAAAAAGTAGAAGTTGATATGAAACAAAGTGTTAACATTGCGGTGCGCCGATATTTTGTTAGTGGTGGCGGCAATATTTTGTTTGAATTTCAAATCAAATGAAAAAAACAAAAACAAAAAGAACCGAAAACTGAACTGAAACTGCAGCTAATATTCTTCTTAAGAAAAGAAAAGAAAAATTGTAATGTCACTTCTTTTTCTTTAGTTCTTTTTGGGTAGAGAAACAATGTATCTTGGCTGATGTAGGGAAAGGAGGGGGGAAAAAAGGTGAGGTGACAATGAATGACATGACAATAAACTGAAATTTAGTAAGGGTAATAGTTGTATAGGTGCTGATGCCTCTACTGCTACTCTCTATGCATTCAAAGTTATAACTTTGGATTAGGATTAGGAGCATAAACAATAATTTATGCCATTGTTTGGTGATATTTCTTTAGATATTTACAATTAAACAGGTTCTGCCCTTGAAATCTTTGCTACACATTTTATCGTACATACATTGATAAAATATTATTGAATAGAATAATTTTACTGTATCATTCTTAAGGCGTAGGTGAAAAATCATATCAGAGCAACTCAAACTAAATGCGTTTTAGCGCAAAGAGCGCAGTTTAAAATAAAAAAGACAAGTCGGTAAGGCCCCAGTAACTGGGGGTATTTTTTTTTTCTCAAGAAATCTCTTTATGAAAAAACAAATATCAAAAGAGAATTAAACTACTCGTTGGTGTTTGCTTTGTTATTTGTGTATGCAGATAATTCTGAGAAATGCCGTTACTCATGTGTTTGCTCTCTCTCTCTCTCTCTCTCATTTGTTATTTACTCCTGCTTAAGCAATGATTTTTACAACGATGAATGCAATGCTTAACTCAATGAGCGAATTTTAAAAAACTTCCGACGCTAATATTTTGGAATTGGCTTAACCGATTTTAAGTCTGACAATTTTTAGCTAACTTCTTGTCAAGCTTTTTAAATTGATATATAATATATCGCAGCACTTCTGGATCTTCTGGAATAAAATTGTAGTTATACTAATAAATGTTTAGATGTCGCCAGAGAGACAAAAACATAAACAGATATTCTCAGTACTTAGTTGTGTTTGTGGTCCATACACATTGAGAACAGCAGCTACACGAACACACGACTACGAAACTCTGTCGGCTACAACTGTCGCTTTGTAGTCGCAAAAGAAAGCAGCACCACCTGTAGCAAACGCAGCCAAAACAACAAAAACAAATTCTCTTCTCTCACTGTCGCTTGCAAATTAGAAATAGATTTAAAAATGGCTACAGCCACAAATGTGCTCGGTGGTCATGTGATCGTGTTTTTTATAATTTGACAGATGTAGTCGTGTAACTATGGTCGTCAATATGTATGGGTGCATTAGTTTTCGAGAGAATACATCAAGTTGCTCTTAGCTGAACTTACTCTCATCTGGTTCACTCTTTATTGCTCTCATTTTCTATACTCATTTGATCTAAAACAGGGATGCCCAAAAGTTTCTTATGGAAGTGAAAACACCAATACATATAAACTTATACGTTAGACAACAACAAAATCTACGTTGAAGACCAACAAAGCATACGAAAATAATGTAGCTTTGCACTTTGGTATAGGCAGAGAAGAGAAATGAGAAATGCTCAGCTTATGCCGAAGTGCTTTTACAAAAACAAATGTGGCCGTGGGCACCTCTGTTCTAAAAATTTGTCGATTTTTTTTATAGCGATCCTGCTCTCCTCCTCTTTCGACTATAAAACTTAAAAAATCAAAAAAGGCGGTTACTCTAAAATGTAAAGTGGCAGTCAGTCAGTCGATCGAAAAGATTTGTGAATAGAAAAAAAAACTAAAGGATACACATTTTATGAGTAGACAAGAGTTCTTTACATTTCCCACTGACTGAGCACACAATTCTCAAGCGAAAACAATCGCTACAATTGAACAATGCCAAAACACACAAAAGAACCAAAAAAAGATTGTCTCAAAAAATTTGATGACATTGCATTGTATTGTTCCGAATGCGGAATTTACACTTTGATTTTAGATTTTAATTCACATCATTTGTAAATTGCAGTGAGTCTTTTTCTTTTACATATACCTAACTTCAAAGTTATTTGTGACTGAATCTCAATCTTAAATAACCAAAAAGCGGCAGACTCAAACGCCAAAATGTTTTTTTTTTTTTTTCTATTGCGTATTGTTTTGTTTTCTTTAAATTTTTTTTTTTTTTTTTTTTTTTTGTTTGGTTATTGTTATACAATATTATTGATTTGTTTGTCAAATATATTGCCAAAAACGAAAAACACTTTGTGGTGTTCGTGTATTTGTTTTATGTAGAAAGAAATCTCAAACAAAAAGTGTTGAACTGTTTGATGTTTTGCGATAATTTTTCTTTTAAAACTCTTCAACATAGTACGTTTATGTTAAAGAGTTACAAAAATCTTTGCATCATCTACCATCTACATCAATTTTAAATATTTTACACAAAAGCGTTGCAAACCAATATTAGCAGCAAAATCGCGTTTTTGTGGTTTCAACCATGTGGTTTTAGCAAATACTCTTGGTTCTTCGCTACTCTTGATTCTTCGCTACTCTTGATTCTTCGCTACTCTTGCTTCTTTCGCTCTCTCTCTCTCTCTCCCAGCAACCCTGCTGGCTGCTCATGTGTGTATTTGCAGAGTATAAATTGCTTGAAATACTCTTTTATTATAAAAATTCCACAATGTCGCGGCTGCTTTTAACATATAGAGAATTTTCGTTTAAGAATTTGATTAAACGGTGTTATGTAAACTCAAACGCTCATACTCTGAAAACAACTCTGATGGATGGATACAACTCTGATGTTGAGTATTAAATATGACAGAGGCGGTACGAAAATTTATAAGAAGAGGCTGAGCTATAACAATCTCAGTCTCAATAGTCTCAATCGTTTAATAACCAGAGCTGTAAAAGAATGCAATCAATTGAGGACATAAGTCATAAATGAATAATAATTTTTGATTGCAGTTATTGAATAACATATTTGACTCCAGAATAAAAAATGCAGTTGATAGTATTTTTTGAAGTCGCCGATTGGTTATTCATTAAGAAAAGTCTTTGTTGGAGTCAAGGGAATGTAATTTTTTTTTTAAATCATGCAAATTTTATGACTCCAAAATCATGACTGCTCTGAAGTCACTTGGAGTCAATTGAAGTCACCTGGAGTGATTTAAATACCCTTGAACTCAAATGCAGTCATTTGGAGTCAATTGCAATTTGCAGTCAATTAGAGTCACTTGAAATCTTTTGGAGGCAATTGGGATTTTGCAGTCAATTGGAGTCATTTGAAGCCATTTGGAGTCAATTGGGAATTTGAAGTCAATTGGAGTCAAGTGGGGACTTGAAGTCAATTGGAGTCAGTTGAAGTCATTTGGAGTCAATTGGGGATATGAAGTCAATTGGGGATTTGAAGTCAATTGGAGTCATTTGAAGCCATTTGGAGTCAATTGGGAATTTGAAGTCAGTTGGAGTCATTTGGAGTCAATTGAGGATTTGAAGTCAATTGGAGTCACTTGGAGTCAATTGGGATTTTGAAGTCAATTGGAGTCAAGTGGGGACTTGAAGTCAATTGGAGTCAGTTGAAGTCATTTGGAGTCAATTGGGGATATGAAGTCAATTGGGGATTTGAAGTCAATTGGAGTCATTTGAAGCCATTTGGAGTCAATTGGGAATTTGAAGTCAGTTGGAGTCATTTGGAGTCAATTGAGGATTTGAAGTCAATTGGAGTCACTTGGAGTCAATTGGGATTTTGAAGTCAATTGGAGTCAAGTGGGGACTTGAAGTCAATTGGAGTCAGTTGAAGTAATTTGGAGTCAATTGGGGATATGAAGTCAATTGGGAATTTGAAGTCAATTGGAGTCACTTGGAGTCAATTGGGGATTTGAAGTCAATTGGAGTCAGTTGGAGTCAATTGGGATTTTGAAGTCAATTGGAGTCACTTGGATTTATTTGGAGTCAGTTGAAGTCATTTGGAGTCAATTGGGAATTTGAAGTCAATTGGGAATTTGAAGTCAATTGGAGTCACTTGGAGTCAATTGGGGATTTGAAGTCAATTGGAGTCATTTGAAGCCATTTGGAGTCAATTGGGAATTTGAAGTCAGTTGGAGTCATTTGGAGTCAATTGAGGATTTGAAGTCACTTGGATTCATTTGGAGTCAATTGGAGTCATTTGGAGTCAATTGGGAATTTGAAGTCAATTGGAGTCACTTGGAGTCAATTGGGGATTTGAAGTCAATTGGAGTCAGTTGAAGTCATTTGGAGTCAATTGAGATTTTGAAGTCACTTGGATTCATTTGGAGTCAATTGGAGTCAGTTGAAGTCATTTGGAGTCAATTGGGAGTTTGAAGTCAATTGGAGTCAGTTGAAGTCAATTGGGAATTCGAAGTCAATTGGAGTCATTTGGAGTCACAAAGACTTTTCTAAATGAATAACTAATCGGCGACTCCAAGAAAGACTTCAAACTGCCTTTTTTATTCTGTAGTCAAATATGTTATTCAGTAATTGCAATAATGAATTGTCGGTTATTAACTGTGACTTCAAGGTATTGCAATTAAATTTATTGCATTCTTTTACAGCTCTGATAGCAACACAATTTCTTCACTGAAATTTTACCAAATAAGTTTTATTTTCAAATTCCGAATCACAAAATAAATGGCCAATTACTGAATCTATAACAATGGCTCAATGAAAAGTTTCAAAAACTGCTAATAGTATTCGCAAAATTGCTATATGTGGCAGAGGAATTATTCAGCTGAAATTGTAAAGAAAATGCACGATAAAGTATTAATCCATACTAACCCGTAGCAAGCAATCCATAATTAGGGAATCAATTAGTGATCCCAATTTCGAATCAAAATATTGCTTACGATTTATTGGTTTCATTGGTCAAATATGGGTTAATCGTTTGACTGATTATAATTTTCTAAAATAAATATCTCATGGCCAAGCCGGGTTTTGAAAACAGAATTCTTTTCTGATATTAAATTACTTATAGAACTAAAAAATAAACTACAAATTTCAAAATGAGTTCACAAAAATTTTCATCACGAATTTCTGAGTTCCCAAAAATCTACGAAAGCTTTGCTGAGACCATAATTCAAACTGCGATTCCCCACCTACGCCACTGTTTTGAACATATCCTTTTTCACATACAGCAAATATTTATGCATATACCACTCACATATATGTAAACACATCCTGTGATGCTTGATGCCTGATGTTGGATACTTAAAATGCCTTCATGTTGAAAATTTTGTTGCTAATCTGTTTCGTGGTTTCTTTGGTTTAAGACTTAAAAATTTTAACCCTCTTCTTTACTCATCTTTCCCCAATTTCTGATTTAATTGAAAATATTATATAAAAGATACGAAAGTAACAATTACCACAAAATAGAACAAGGCAAAGAAGAAAGTTTGACGTATTGGAATTTTAAGCAGATTGGCAATAAAATTTCATATTGATAAATATTTATATGTATATAAAGTAATACGAAAATAATTGAAATTGATATACATATGTACGTAAGTAAGTGGCAAAAAATAAAAGCAAAAATGGGAAATCTCCATGGAAATTATTTGAAAATTGACAGCAGTCGTTAGGAGAAATATTTTATTAACCTCATCGTTGATGAGCTACAGCAAAAAATCTTTTAGCAAGTACGTGCAAGATTTTGTTAAACCACATGAAATATTTTGGTAATTGAAATTTTGAAAATTATTCTAAAAATTTTTGTTAATAAAGAACTAAGTAAAACCTTAAAATCGCATTGGCATTGGCATTCATCAAAATGACATGACATAAGTCAAAAATGTTTTCTATGAACCACAAGGAGGAAGTGGTGTACACTCAGGGGAATACATTTTGGAAAAATTTTCACTTGAGCTTCTTTCAATGCACTACGGTTTCAATCGGGCATAGGAGTTTCTAAATTTTCGCTTGTTTCGTATTTTTGGTTTAGTGTTGCCATCAAATACAAACATTTATCTTCACAAAGACTTGAAATTGAATATCTAAAAATTATAATTATAAATTATATCCCAAAACTTATTTAAAAATTTGAACCAATTTGATATTTATTATAAATACAGCGCCACCTAACAGATTTTAAGACAGCGAAGCAGGGTCATAAACTAGTAGAAAAAGGAATGGAAAAAGTAGTAGAAAATAGCAGCATAAAAGTAGAAGAAAATAGTAGAAGAAAATGTAGTAGCAGAAAGAATAGAAAATAATATGAAAAATTGTTGTAAAAAAGTAGAAAAAAGGTAGCAGACAAAGTAGTAGAAAAGTAGTTAAACATAATAATACAAAAATAGTAAAAATGGAGTAAAAAATTGTAAAAAGTAGTAAGAAATAGTAGTAAAAAAATAGTAAAAAGTACTGGTACAAAATAAAAAGAAATTGTAGAAAAAATGTATTAAAAAGGTAGTAGAAAATAAGTAGTAAAATGTAGTGTAGTAGTAATATTAGTTGGAAAAGTAGTAGAAAATATTAATTGAAAAAGTAGTAGAAAATAAGAAGAAATTGTTGAAAAAAGTAGTAGAAAAAAGTAGTAGAAAATAGTAGTAGAAAATAGTAGTAGAAAAAGTAGTTGAAAAAGTAGTTGAAAAAGTAGTAGAAAATATTAGTTGAAAAAATAGTAAAAAATAGGAAGAATTTGTAGAAAAAAGTTGTAGAAAATAGTAGTAAGAATAGTAGTAGAAAATAAAAGTGAAGCATGGTGCCACACCTACAAATTCAACAAACTGAAAGAATTAAAATTTTAGTACCGTACCATAAATGCCTCCTAAGATATCTCATAATGGAAATTCAGGTTATATGGAAGGTGCCACACCCCCTTTGTCAGTCCCACCCATATTTTTGTTGTAGCATGGTTCACTTTTCTTCTATTAATCTATTTACTTTCTTTTCAATAAACTGATTTCATTTTTCATTTTATATTAATTAAAATTCCTCACAGTTTGGCAACTCTACGATTTGATATGACAAAACTTTTATATAGTCTCTCTTGCATTTCTTAGCTGTTGCCGCTGCTGCTGCACCGCTTTTTATGACAAGCGTATGCTAAGTTGATTGCTATGGCGCCTTTTTGGTTATCATGCCGCGGCTTCATATTTTTAAAGTTAATTTTATTTATAATAATAATTACCCCCATCATTGGGTTGAAATGACAAGTCATTAAATATTTCCATAAGTACAAGAAGAAATAACACCAAAAATTTTAATACAAAGCACAACTATAAAAACATAAAGTTATAAAGATAAACAGCTCATTTTAATTAGATTATTTCATGTTTCAATGAAAAATTGTGACAATTTTAGCAGCGGAAAATATGAATGTAATTACATAAAACTCAAATATTATTAATTTGCTAAGAAAAAAGATGAGTAGACAAAAAATGTTTATCAAAGTATTATTACATACTTGAATTGCATATTAAGAGAATAAAATAACGTTACTTTTAACCACATTAACATTGCATTGTTCTCCTCTCGCGCAAACTTACGCTCTCGCCTGCAATTAAAGGCAGATTCACCGGTCTCAATTTGAGAGAGCGAAAAACTTCATATAAAAAAACAAAAAACGAAAAGAGAGAGAGAGAGAGCAGCAATCGGCTTCAAATCAACAGTATTCGAAGATTGTGTACTCAGATGAGATTTCCATGCATGTATTACAAATGTTTGTTATGAATTGTAAAATAAAAAAAAAAAATTTCAAAAAATAATTTGAATTCGGAGAAATCTGCACATTGAAGAAGCCCACAGAACAGTGCAGTACAATCTTTTGTTAAACCGACGATAATGAATTTTCACAAGGTCAATTCTACTACAAAACTACAAACAAACAAATTTTTTTTTTTTTTTTAATTTATACCTATGCATAAATACTTTACCAAAAAATATATTAGCCAAAGTTCACAGCATGATGATCTTTTCAAGGTCAGTTCATATGTCATAAACATAACTACATGATTTTGGACATATTGATGTATTTATTAGCAAAACGACTGTAAAAACCTTGTGCTGCTTTTAGTAATTTTTTCTGACTTCTACTGACTTTAACAAAACTTCTATTGATTTCTATACTACAAATTGAAATGACAAAAGTGATCAAAATTTACGATCTTGTTAGTTTTCGTAATGCAATAAAATGTTAACATTGACATTAAAATCAATTACGTTGCATTTGCCAGAGCAAAAAGGGATTTTGGGTTTTTTGTTTTCACTACAGAAACGCAGAGAGCGAGAGACATTTTAATGGTTTTATGACACCTCATCATCATACAGCATGACAATTCAATTCTTTATGGTAGTAAATATGTTGTAGTACACAGTAAAGTATAGTATAGTGGAGATTAAGCGTCTATAATTAGTCATTAAAGCATGACAAACTATAATAATAGAATTGGTTTTTCTTCTTTTGGTAGGGAAAATTAAAAGCAAGCAACATGACTTGGAAAATTCTAGGAAATGTATTTTTTTTTTTTTGTGGGAATGACATATTTTTCATACGAAAATTTTTATTTAACTCATAGAGTCAACATTTAATTTTTTTTTTGTCAGTGTTTTTGAAACAGTTTGAAGCCTACCTAAATTTGGTTTTTACAATGACTTTCATATTCTCAATGGCGAAATGATCTTCGTTTCAATTAGTTCCAATACCAACATTATGCCAGGCAGTATTTAATTACAATTTTATTAGTTACAACTCAATTTCAGTGGAAATTTAAGAGAAATTGCTTTAAAATTATAACAAATGATTATGTAAACCATAATTTATAACAATTTTGATAAAGATGTTGATGATATAAATGAAGAAAACAATATTAGAAATTATATCAACCCCTAGAGCACAAAAATACAAACAGAAATTTCAGGGTTAAGTAAGAAATATGGTATGGAAATTAATTAATAATAATATTTCTATGGTAGCTGAAACTGAACTAGACAATGGAAAATGATAGCGACCGAGGTATGTGAGATTGTCCTTGATAGTTTTACTACTCAAATTGAGAGGATTTTGTTTAGAATATAACGAAAATCAACAATAAGTTGAAGCATATTGTGGAGAATTCTAACTCATCAAGGTATGCCTAAATATCACCTCTGCTGAGCAAAAAACAAAAACAAAACGCACACACATAAAAATTTTGCACTCTCTTAATTTGTATGAGATTGACAAAAAGAAAGAGAGATCTGAGCTGCTCCGAGAGATAACAAATGCACATTTTACACAGAAAGATGAGAGAAGAGAGGCTTGCAAAGCTTTTTTTTTTATCAAAACTTAACGGAATTCAGAAACAAATGAAAGCCCTCTCTCTTTTTCTCTCTCTCTCTCTCTCTCTACGCATATTTACAATATCGGCTCTTTTAAATCAAGAAAATGGTGGGTTGTGTTATGAGGTTTATTTGAAAAAATTAAGGGTATTCACAAAGTATTTTATTCGGCATAGTATGCTCTCATTCCTTATAAATTCTCTTATTTTTCATACAAAGCTTGTAAAAACTAGAATAAAAAAAATGGACTATTTTCTCGCATTTACACATGCTTAAAAATATCATTTGAGCAAAGAAAATTATATGAAGACTAGCTGACCCGGCAGTCGTTGTTCTGCCCTTTCAACGAAGAAGCGTGAAAATTGAAGTTTATTTCAATGAAGAAGAATGAAGTTTCTTAGTGTTTAAAATTGAACATTGGCAATAACAATTCAAGCTTAAAGGACGTACATTGAATTTGGTAAAAATTCTTGATTTATAAATGAGGCATCAAAATTGGCATTTTTAAAAGTATTTAATTTGCAGAAGAATATCAAAGACTGTTCTAGAAGTTATATCTAATTCCAAAAAATATTTAAAAATATGGACCCATTTGTTTTATTATAATTTTTATATTTGTTTATTATAAAAAATAGAATTTATTACAGCGCCACCTATCATAAATTAGTAGAAATAATAGTAAAAAATAATAATAATAACAAATAGTAGTAGAAAAAACTGTAAAAAAGTAGTAAAATATAGTAGTGAAAAATAGTAGAAAGTCGTAGTAGAAAATAAGAAAAAATGTATTAAAAAAGTAGTAGAAAAAAGTACTAAAATAGTGGTAGAAAATTTTGGTTGAAAAAGTAGTAGAAAATAAGAAAAAATGTATTAAAAAAGTAGTAGAACAAAGTACTAAAATAGTAGTAGAAAGCATTGGTAGAAAAAAAGAAAAATTTGCAGAAAAAAAGAAGTTTAAAAGTAGTAGAAAATAGTAGTAGAATTAGTAGTAGAAATAGTAGTAGAAAATTAAAGTGAAGCATGGTGCCACTAATCCAATAAACTGAAGGAATTTAAATTTTAGTATCGTACCATAAATGCCTCCTAAGATATCTCGTAATGGAAATTCAGGTTATATGGAAGGTGCCACACCCCCTTTGTCAATCCTACCCATATTTTTGTTGTAGGATGGTATTGTCAATTCTCGTTATTGTACTTAATTTCTGTACTGTGCTAAAAATGGTTCTTGAGATATACCCAAAAAACTATTAGGATTGTATGCGAAGTGCCACGCCCACTTTCCTAAAAGTCATTAAGAATAGCTATGTTTCATTCTCCCGCCCAAGAAAATATATTCTGGAAATAAGACTTCAATCGGTCAAGTCGTTCAGCAGTTACACGATATATATAAAGATTATGTACTGTTTGCTCGGTTGAATTAGAACAGAAATAAAGAGAGAGAGAGAGAGAGAGATAAAGAGAGGAGGAGGAAAATGTAAAACTCTGAGCGGTCATGAATAGATGGGATAAGCACAGTCATTCCAGTGCAAAAATATTTGAATCAACATCTTCTATTAAAAGTATTAAAAAATGTACTCATTAATAAAATAATTAAATTCAATATCAACTAAACTCAAAACAAAAAAAAAACAAAAACAATATCCTGAGCTTGAATTAAAATAGTTTTTTTTTTTTTAATGAAATTTCACTGTCAACACTTAAAAATTATCGAATATTCAATAAAGTAGTAGAAGAGAGAAAAAAAAAGCAAAAACCAGAAAGAAATGTAAAAAAAAAGAAATATATTGGCAACATGCCAATTGGCAGCAACCAATAAATTTCGGTTTATGCCATTTTACTTAACAGAAAATAATAATAAAAAATTTAAAAAAAAAATACGTTATCGCAAGGCACTAGGAAGAGAAAAAGGAAAACTATAAAGTATTATCAAATTTCAAAACAGCAATAGCAGCAACAACAATGATACAAGAATTAACAACAAAATTGCATTTACCAACACTTTGGAGAAAAAGTTTTACGCTTGACGCAAAAAAAAAATAGGAAAAAAAGAAACAAAATAAATGCAATAGCAACAAACATAAACGACAAAAACAGCAGCAGCAGCAATAGCAATAAGAGCAACAATAACAACAACAACAACATGAATTTCTACTGGAAGCACTCAAAAGCACTTGGTGTGATGCTGTCTGCCATGGTGCGAATATTTCCATTTCCATTTCCGTTTCCGTAACGTAGTTGTCGTATAGATATATATGTATGTGCAAACATAAATGCAGTTATGCCAAAAATATGTCTGCAAAACTTTTGCACATTTTCGCATTGTAGAATTTCAACCACATTCACATACAAACAACAGTAACAACAACAACAATACTGAGAAAGAAATATTTGCACATTTGAAAAGAAAAATTTTTCACAAATAAACACAAATCAATTTTGTATTTCAAAAACTAAAAAAATTTCAATGAATTTCGGAACAAGAATTGAATGCACACAGACCCTTCAAAACAAAGTTGAACAGCAGAATAGTGTAGTGTAAAAGCAAAAAATAGAGAGAGAGAGAGAGAGAGAGAGATGGACAACGCACTTTTCATGCAATTGAAAGCTGCACAAATACAAAAGTAAGTATTTTCTCACAGAGGCTCACAGAGAGAGAGAGAGAGAGAGAGTGCAGCATAGAATTTATTGTTGTATTCTTTTTCCATCAAAGAAAATACGAAGACAAATTAAAAGGGGAGTGTGTGTGAGAGAGTGAGAGTAGGTGAGAGTAGGTGAGAGTGGGTGGATGGATGAACTGAAATGTGATAACTCGCTTGAAGGCTATATGAACGATGCCTTTCTCTGAGCTATTAACAATGTTGCCAAATTGAATAATTAAATTAGAAAATTGCTTACTTACAGTGAGTGCCTAACGTATATATGAGTGTCTGTGTGTGTGTGTGTGTATGTGTGTGTGTATGAGACTAAAACTTATAAAGAAGACGACTACACACAACGACAACCATAGATCTATGCAAAAAAGCAACCATAACAAAAATAGTATGCGTCTGCTGTCAAAAAAAATGACAGCTGTCATAGCCGTTGCCGTTGCCGTTACGAGGAGCATGCGGCGGAACGATCCTACTATTGTATGGCACTAGTTGTCTCGGTGTATGTTTGGCAGACGATATTGGTGTGCTGCTGTGATGTTGTTGTGACAGCAGCAACAACGTAAAAACAATCAAGTGCACACAGCATAGGCAAACAACAACAAACAAATAAGTAAACATTTTTCAAAGCTTTTTAATTAAATTTTGCACAATTTTTCTGTTGTTTTTTTTTTTTTTTTCATCTTCACTCATTTCATTTTGCGATTTACTTACGTTGTAGTTAAAATGTGTGTATATTGCAAGTAAAAAGCATAGCGAAAATAGCATCACTTGAAATTTTAGTTTTGTATTTTTTTTTTTTTTGGTCAAGTCGAAAAGTTGTTTATGGTTTTTAGGTTATAGTAGTAGCACTGTAAAGAAGCGACAGCACCGGCAGTAGCTTGACACCGTAGAAAATGAAGAAGTCATCATAATTTGTGGATAGCTTAAGATTGTCAGTCAAAAGTGTGCAACAACAACAATTGTGAGAGGGGCATAATATACAGAACTGGTAGTAGTTTATACATAAAGAGTTTTTAAGATAATAAAAAAAAATAATCAATTAAATACATTGTTAGCCAAAACATCATTTGTTTTTTCTTAATTGCTTACAAGATTATTTGACTAATCGTACGCAATTTGTCAAAATTGGTTCAAAATGTTCAAAAAAAAATTTATAATTATTCAGGGGTCCCACAGGGAAACCATTTAGGCCCATTTCTTTTTGCCCTTTTCATTAATGACCTTCCGCAAATGGTAAAATATTCTAATTGCCTTCTTTACGCGGATGATTTGAAAATATTTAGAGTGGTAGCAACACCAAATGACTCTGCTATGTTGCAGAGAGATCTCGATGGTGTGCTGAAAACTATCTCCATTTAAATCAAGACCGTATTTAGGGGGGAGGTTTTAGGGGTTCTGACCTCCCCCCGCCCCCCGAAAAGCAGAAACTTTATTCTAACTTTAGAGATTAATTGCCAATGGATGGAGAAAAAGTCAAAATAAAATCTATTTAACGATATTTTTTACTTCCATCGGTTTTTTTTTTCTAAAAAGTCATACATAAAAAAAATTAAATTTGAAATCTTAGTTAAACTATGCGATCATCTCGTATTTGTTTTCTTCGACATGAGGTTTCACTACGGATTCAAAAAGAGAAGTTGATACTGAGCACTCCTGCATTCATAGTTTTTCTGGGTCAGTAACTGTTTTCGATTTAAAGTTTCGTCCTGAATCAGTTTGAAAAGTTTAAAAATTAATAAAAATAGAAAAAATTATCGGATCCTTGTAAAATTAGACTTGCTTCAACCGCATTTTTGCCTAAAACGTGACGTGATGGGAAGTTTTTGACCTCAGATTCGTGTTCAACGTGAAAAATTCTTTCGCAAAAGCTCCATCTTATTAGCAAAACCCATGCAGTTTAGTAGGCAATCTTAAAATATAATTAATTTTTTAACGCATTATTGGTCAGATCACCACGAAAGATCTCAATCTCCTTCGGGTTCCTTATCATTGATAATGGCTCAAATTCCCAATGATGATCATTTGAAAAAAATGAGCCTATACTATTTTTGGTAATTTTTTTGAGGTTGGGTACATCGTCAGTAGTGGGAAGTCAATGAGTTAATGAAATTATATTCTTCACGATTTATTTGAAAAAATTTAATTTGATTATTCTGTGAATTTTTTGTCACTTTTAGCCATTTTTTTGAGGTTAAGATTAAAAGAAAATCGGAAAATTTTTCCTAAAATTTTAATTTTATAGGGTCCATCAAATGTATCATCGATTTAATTTATTGTATTTAAAAATCAGTTTGATAAAAATTATTTATGAATAATTTCTGAAAACCCCCCCCCGAAAAAAATTTCTGGCTACGGCCCTGATTTAAATGTTGCTAAATGTAAAAGCATAAGTTTTACAAGATCAGCATGTTCTAGTCAAAACAGCTATCATGTCTTAGGCACGACGATTGAAGAAGTAAGGAGTCAAAAAGACTTAGGGGTAATTTTTGACAATAAAGTCAACTTTAACCTGCATCTAGAGTATATTATTACTAGAGCCAATAAATTATTGGGGTTTCTCATGCGTAACTCAAAGGAGTTCGCTGACCCGTATACTCTAATGTGGAGCCCCTCGTTAGTAGTAATCGAATTGAGTCAATACAGGGAAAATTCACTAGATATGCATTAAGAAAGATGAGGTATTTTACCTCAATATAAAGATATGTGTTTGCTTATCGCCTTAAAATCACTACACTCGAGATGCAAATATTATAGCATTATGTTAGCTAGGGATATTTTGTGTTTCCACATTGATTGCCCATTGCTTCTTTCCCTTTACCCAGTATATGCTCCTGCAAAACCTTTTAGGTTCAGGCTAAATTCCCTTCTACTTACTCCACGTTCATATACGAATTATAGCAAATCAGAACCAATATCAAGATCGTGCACAGAGCTTAATTCTGTCATAAATGAGATCGATATATCTTTAATTAGAACCAAGTTTAAGTATGAATTGCTGAGGTTGCTTTGACTCACTCTTAAATATTGAAATAGTTATATTTAAATATTGTAAACTAGAACCTTAGTTTAATTTAAGTTAATTTAATTGTTCTTTATATATCATGTCTAACAGAGCTAATGTTCGATACACTTAAATAAATAAATTTCTGACTATTTACGTTGTTCTCTTTCAGCAACTCTCTCTCTCGCTGTCGCTCTCTCTTTCTTTATCTCTTGATTTTCGTTTTGACGTCTCTGCAAATTCGGTTGAAAATAAAAATGGTTTAATTGACTTGTAGTTCCTGTCCCCCTTTTACTCTCTCCTTTTTACTGTATAATATTGGCTTCTCTCACAAATGGATACAAAGATTGTGAAAGGGAAGAGGGAGGAGGTTTCGATGTATTTGTTTTTTCCAAAAATCTATCAACTCACGACTACACGATACATTCAAAATGTTAGATCAGACATAACAGTTATTAAGTTTTCTTGTAGCTTCTCTCTCTCTCTCTCTCTCTCTCTCTTTTAAGCAAAGAGCACGGTTGCCACTTTGGTACAATTCTACCAAAACATGTTTTTAAAATTTGGTACATTCTGTGGGCAAATTTAGCTTTCATAGTAATCAAGAATTGTAAACATATTTTCAAAATACTTTTCAAAAAAGTAAGTTGTATTAAAAATGGAATAGACGAAATGTTGTTTGAAGAATTGACTAAATTTATATTCATGTTAATGAGCTCAGCTAATACTTAAAGAAAATTTTTTGATTTTAGTCTAATATAAAAAAAAAAAACAATTAAGGAATGAATTAGAATTCAATACTCTTATAAATATAATGTTATATATTAAAGTGACAAAAAGTTTTAAGTAAAGTTATTTTTATTCTATATGAAAAAAATGGTACATTTTTCCCCCATTTGGTACATTTTTTTTGTAAATATTGGTACAAAATAAAATGAGTAAGTGGCAACGGTGGCAAAGAGTAATACCTGATCATGGTGTCAAATTCAACAACATGTTGGCAATCTCATATAGGAAATTCTCTCTTTCTCTCTCTCTCTCTCTCTTTTACATGGAATATGACATAGTGAAAACCAGGGATTATACAAAAGAGTAATTTCGTTTTTTTTGTGAGAGAGCGAAACGCTCTCTATCCACCGTACTCCATCCATCGCCTCCTATCCCTTTTCCCCTCTTCCTTTCCTTTCTCGCCTTCATTACTTTTCTGAATCATTTTAGTTCTGATATTTTTTTTTTTTTTTTAAATTTTAAAGCTTATTAGGTTCTTTTTAATTTTTTTACTATATATTTTCGCAGAACTGGGAACAATTGTCCCCATCATGCCGCATTTGTTTTTAATATCGAAATGAATTAGTCTGTCTAAAATGTTCGTCTACCATTTTTAATTTAATTAAAAGTTTGCAGTCACTAATAATAAATTTCTGAAAGAAGTTTGGGCTGAAAAATTATTTTCTTCTTTTTTTTTTATAAACGTTTTTGCTGCCAAAAACCAATATGAACCCTCTGAAAAAACACTTAACTTGTGCTTTTAAAAATGTTTTTCATGTAAACATTTATATTTTATAACCTCAAATTACATTTGTACAGCAATACAAATAATAATTATGCGGGGGCACCCTTCAAAGTGGACCGAATCGAGCAAGCAAAAATGCATTACACACACACAACAAAAGGCCATGACACACCGACGCATATCTTCCACAAAAAAAAAAAAAAAAAAAAACAAAAAAAACGAAAAACTAATTTAAGAAAACACCCTCACATTGAAAAAAAAAAACTACGAAGCGCTGAATTTTTGACCAAACCACCCACAAAATCAGTTAAAGCAAGCAGAAAATGCTAAAAGCAAAAAAAAAAAAAAACACCAAAGTTGAAGAAAAAGTAGCAGAAACAGCTGCCAAAACAGCATGCAACTTGCAACACAACAGAAGATAAATAGCAAAACTACAAAATTCAATCAACCACACCCCCACACTCTTTTAGCTTCTCCCTTTATCAGCACTCCCTTTCCATTCCCAAACTACAACTAAACTTGCAACATTTTCACAAGAAAAGGCGTTAATGCATATTTGTTACTTTTTTGGTTGCAACAACAACAAACAATTCGAACGAAATAAAATTTATGAAACATCAATTTCTGCCGTATGGCAGGAGAAAAAAAAAAAAGCCATAAAGAAAAAGCTGAAAATCAATTCAAAAGCAAATTATTTTTACAACGTAGTAGTAGCCAGAGAAGAAAAATTACCCATGAGGTTGTAAGTCAAACACCCTCAATGAACTTTTGTGCACCACAAAAACGAATGTCGCCGCCTCTCCGCCTTTGTCCTTTAGAAAAAAAAAAAAACCTAATAAAAATGTATCGAAAGGACTTTTACATTGTTTGGGTCTTTATTATAAGTTAGTGCGACGATGCTTCCCTGACGATGCTGTAACGGGCGCATTCTACATACTGAGCGGAGCAGAGTGTGGGAGTTTGTCTATACATATGTATGTGTGAATGTATGTATGTGAGAGAATGAGAGCGAGGGCTAGAGAGTATTGATAATAAAGTGCAGCAGCAACAACAACAACATTTCATGCTTGTTTTTTTTCTCAATTGAGAAGTAGTATGTAAGTTGCTCGTGGACACCTTTTAAATTACGCAATTTTTTTTGTTTGGATGCGCTACATTCAGAAGTTGAGGTAGTGTATATTTTAATACAGAGTTGAATGAGAATAAACAAATTTTGAGTTCATAAGTGAGGTCACTAGTAAGTGAATCTAAGAAAAGCATAAGTTTAAGTGATTTTCTCTCCTCTCTCTCAGGTAGACCTGATGGAAATTAATATAAAACAGTATTTAGTAGAAAAATGGACCTAAATATTTTTACCTTCTAACGAATCACATTGTTTTTAAATACATTCTTAGTCGATTTTTTTTAATTCACAACTCATCCCAGCTCAAGTCTCTTAACCGAACTCGTTCTAGTTTCGAATTCCTCCTGCTCGAGCTTCTTCTTATCGTAGCTCTTTCTTGGTATTATTCTTTTTGTTCCATCCTACTGTTATTTGTACCTGCTCTAGTTTCTACCTTTACGTTTTTAATCTACCAACTACTTGCCTCCAAAATCGTGTCTTGTTACCTTCTGAAATATAAATACTTGAGCTTGTATCCTTAGGTAGCATACAAAAAAATTCCTTAGTGGCCGCTTAAACATTTTAGCATATTTACCATGTACATACATTGTTTATTAAATGCCTTAGGTCAATTTGCTTTTGTTTGTGGCGTCTCTGGCATATTTGTGTGCGCACACTAAATCAATGTTGCCAACCCTTGACGTGATTGTGGGTGCTGGGGAGCTACAGAATACAAGCAGAGCGAATGGTAGTAACGAGTGAGGAGTGAGAGCGTGATGAATGACTATAAGGCGATGAAAAAAAAATTGGGTAGGAAAAGAAAAGAAGCTGCTTGTCTGAATTTTTAAATTAACCTACAATTAAAACAGGCATAGAAACATTTGTCACGTTTTGTTTCTTGGGGAAGAGGAAGATGTGTGTTGAACCATTTTAATGAAAAAGGCAATGAGACGATCAAGCATATCCTGCTATTTTAGGGTTGTAAGTGATTGCTATAAAATCTAAAGAGATTAATGAAAAATATGCGCATATTTTTCTTATGAATGTCAATT
This sequence comes from Toxonevra muliebris, assembly GCA_963691655.1. Classification (NCBI taxonomy): domain Eukaryota; kingdom Metazoa; phylum Arthropoda; class Insecta; order Diptera; family Pallopteridae; genus Toxonevra; species Toxonevra muliebris. The sequence goes on along the minus strand of OY829327.1, from coordinate 92,887,020 downwards.
TCCATGCACATTTTTAAGATCACACATACTTGTTTTTAATTGTTCTTGTACTCGTTTGTATATTACAAAAAATAATTCACAATATTTTTAAACGCATGAGTGTCTGTTCAACACCTTATTTCATTTGCGTTGAAAGCAGTTGAAAGAACGCCCAGGTTTGTGGTGTTCCAAATAATTATGACAACATTAACACCTTTAATTGTGCTGTGTGCTATAATAGTAGTAAGTGTAGGTGTGAGCATAATCATACGGATGTATGTGTGTATATGACATACATAAATTGCACTACAATTGCATGCACACACATACAGCTTAAATAAATGCATAGCACACATACAAATATAGGAGAGTACTCTTTATATTTTTGCTACTCTCACACACACACACACACATATACAACTTTACTCTTTTTTCGGTTTGCTTTGTAATATGCAAATATTTTTGTTTCACAAGTATGTAGTATTACTTTTTCTTCTCTTTTTCTTTTGCTGCTTTCCGACAAAATATAACAACAAAGATAATGAAAAATAATATAGAATAAAACGAGGAAAACCGGTAGAAAAAAAAGTAACTAAAGTAAAGGAGGAAAAAGTAAAAAATATCACACAAATACAGCAGCAGCAGCAGCAGCAGCAGCAGGACAATGGCAGTCGAGATTTATTGCTCACAAGAACACACACACACACACACATACAATAAATACAAAAACACTTTTGCATATTCATATAAAATCGCTTGTTTACGTAGGTATGTATGTGTTTGGTCTACGTACATATGTATATGTGTTTTTTGTAAGATAGTAGGAGAATGTATGTAGTAAGTAGAGAATTTATTAGGAAAAGGTTGAAAGAATCGCTCATGCATATGCAAATTGTTCTGCAATTGTATTTGACCCAGATTTAGTGCTCATTGCCGGCGTTCAACGCAAAAAAACAACAACGAGAAATTGAATTGCAGTAGGGAAATTGAAGTAGAGGAAGAGATGCGAAGAAGATGTAAAGGAAATTATGTCTAAAAAATATCCACACACATAGAGATTTACAGTGGTGCTCTTAAATTAATATCAGTTTACTTTTTGAAGCACACAAAACAAAAAATATTCAATTTGTTTTTTTTTTTTTTTTTTTTTTGAAATTTGCATATAAATTTGTTGCCAAAAAGCACAAATGCTCAAAATTACAAGCTAGAACTTCTTGTAAGTTCAAGAAAAAAATCTAAAGAAGCTGTCAGAAATGTAATTGGAGGATAAGCCTGTGAAAGATTGATAGTGGCAAAAGGAAACTTATTTGTAAGCCAACAACAACAATTAAGGACCGTGACAGTAAACCGTAGAATATACTTTAACTAAAAATATTTTTTCTTCTCGGTGTTTTTCTTAAAAAACAAAAATGCCTGAATTTCTTGATTTTGTTACAAAAAGTTTTAAAATTATTTAATAACATAGACAAACAATAAAATAAATAGTTAGCAAATTCGAGTGCAAGAGTAAATAAATATCTGGATACATTTTTACATTGCATGCATAAATATCATAAGTATTCACTATAACCGGCCTAGAAATAAAAAAAAATAATAGTCCATGTAGAAGAAAACTGAAGCACCATACTGTATTTGAATAGCACAAGAAACTTTCATAAAGATGAACCACAAAATTGTAAATTTTTTTGAATTGCTAACTAAATTTTATTGCCATATATACATAAAATTATTAAAAATGTAACTATATTCTATTAAAATGTAAGGCGAATACACAGCACACAAAAACAAATTTGCAATTTATGGGTTACCTTGTTTGCATTAGCTTAGAGTAAAACATTAAAAAAAATTCAAAAAAAAAAACATACAGCAAGGAAAGAGATTTTTAAGATGAAGGAAATAATATAAAAGCACAGATGTGGGAAATTTAAACACATATGTAATAACTTACTCTCTGAGAGAAACCATTTCTGAGTATGAGTGTGCTTACAGTAACAATTACACATCAAAGAATAAAACCGTTTTATAGCAACTCACTCTCTGAGAGAAGACTTGCTGTGAGAGCCGACAACTCACGGTTGCCACTTACTCATTTTATATTGTACCAATATTTAGAAAAAAATGTACCAAATGGGCGAAAAATGTACCAATATAATATGTAAGATTAAATTTTATTTATTAAGGATGTAGTCTGCTGTTAGAGTTTCAAAAAATCTATTATTTTTTTTTAAATGTATTTCGAAAGTACAATATACTGTAAAGTGTACTGTAAATTTCAGACCAAAACTCAAAATATTAACGAAGTTATAGCTCACAATCGACAGCGCCTGTTGTGAAAACTTTATCTGTCGTTAAAACTTAAAAAGCGTTTTTCTCAAAACAACGTTTTTTGACCGGCCCTGAGGTCTGAGAGAATTCTATCGAACCGATTGGGCTGAACTAACCGATTGAGCTGAACTTTTAATGTGTTATTTTAGACGCCAATGGATCTCGAAGGTAGTAGAATTGTTTATTTTAATCATTATTTCCTATTTTTTACAACGATTTTCAACAAAAAACAACGCGATTTTTTAAAAAAAAATTTTGCAAGTCTGCCATTTTGTTATTTTTTAAACAAAATGTTTAAATCTACTACCTGCTAGAATTTCAAGCCCATAGAACAATAATCCATCCAAATTTTGTGTTTAAGAAGACTTTAAGTATCGTAACCATCCGGGCCAGGCCCACACAGTTTTTCTTAGGTACCTACTTTGGGGGTAAAAAATACTAAAAAATAAACAGTTAAAGATATCACTAAGAACATATAAAAAAATTTAATGATTTTATTTAACTTTGTTATAATAAAAAATTTCTGAAATTACGCTAAAAATTAGGCCGGAACACCAGACTACATCTTTAATAAAAAGTAACACATTAATTGAATTATATTTTTTGTATTTTAAAAATAGTCTTTGGGCGACAAGATATAATGAGACTCTTAATGTCCAACACACAACTCTTTTGAAAGCATTATATACATATTATATACATTTAAATTTTACCTTTTTCAACAAAAAATATTTGGAAAATAAGTTTAGAATTCTTAATTATTATAGAAGCCAACTTTGAACACTGAATGTACCAAATTTTAAAAATATGTACCAATGTACCAAACGCAGAAAAATGAAAAAAAAAAAAAAAATGTACCAGTTTTGGTAGAATTGTACCAAAGTGGCAACCGTGGTTATTATGCTCTCAGAAAGGAAACATTTTTGAGTATGATTACAACAAAAACAACAAAGCGAAAGAGAAGACTATCGTATTGTATTTTACTTTCTCAGAAGAAACTTGCTGTGAGAGTGACTAATGTCTGGTTTTCACTATGTCAAATTTGCCAACATGTTGGCAATTTTATATGGGAAATTGTCTCTCTCTCTCTCTATCTCTTTGACAGGGAATATGACATAGTGAAAACCAGCCATAACTCTGTATTGTTGTTTTTTTTTTTTTTGTTTTTATTATTTTATGAGAGAAGCATTGCTTATTAATTTTTGGACTTGAATATTTCTATAAGATATTTTTCTGCATAAAAAGTATGACGATTTTAGAATAATACACAAAATTTGCCATGAATACCTTATATGGTGTTTTTTGAATATTTAAATATTTTACAAAATATTTAGCCTTATACATACACATATGAAAAGGCTATTCTACTTTAAATAAATGTAATTATTTGCTCACAGGTATTTGCAATGTACAGATAATACAAGTATACTCATGTGTGCGTTTGTGTGTACAACATATCACAGTGACAAATATGCAGATTATCCTTAGAATTATTAATTATTATCCTTGTGTACAAAAATTTCCGGTAGTAAAAAATGAAAACACAAAAAAAAAAAAAAAAATTTAACACAAAAAAAAAAAAACCAAAAGCACACAAAAAATAAAATACAACAAAACAAAAAAAAAAAATCAGCAAAATTACAAATAAACCACAAACCAACATTACACTAACACACCAACAAAAACACATGTGCAAACATACATACATACATGTTCTTGATGCATGCTCTAATTTTGTGAGTACCTACCAGGGATGCCAACTCATTTTTGCTTTCTCCCCGATAGCCCTCGAGAATTTCCCCGATTGACTTCAATGAGTGTTATACTAAGGCGACCCTGAACTTCCTCCGGTAGCAAGGCCGTATTTAGGGGGAGGGTTTTGGGGGTTCTGACCCCCCCCCGAAATATCGAAACTTTATTCTAATTTTTGAGATTAATTGCCAATGGATATTTGAAGATATTTTTTACTTCCATCGGTTTTTTTTTTTTCTAAAAAGTCAAATATAAAAAATAAATTTGAAATCTTAGTTACACTATGCGATCAAATCCGATTTGTTTTCTTCGACATGTGGTTTGACTACGGATTCAAAAAGAGAAGTTGATACTGAGCACTCCTGCATTCATAGTTTTTCTAGGTCAGTAACTGTTTTTGATTTAAAGTTTCGTCCTGAATCAGTTTGAAAAGTTTAAAAATTAATAAAAATAGAAAAAATTATCGGATCCTTGTAAAATAAGACTTGCTTGAACCCCAATTTTTTTCCTAGAACGTGACGTGATGGGAAGTTTTTGACCTTAGATTCGCGTTCAACGTGAAAAGTTCTTTCACAAAAACTCCATCTTATTAGCAAAACCCATCTTAAAATTAATTTTTTAACGCATTATTGCTGTGACTTCACGAATTTAGGGAATATAAGCCAACCTCATCCGGGTTCCTTATCATTGATAATGGCTCAAATTCCCAATGATGATCATTTGAAAAAAATGAGCCTCTATCTCAATTCTCTATCTACAATTTTTGGTAATTTTTTTGAGGTTGGGTACATCATCAGTGGTGGGAAGTCAATGAGTTAAAGAAAATATGTCCGTCACGATAAAAGAAAATGCATTAGAATGCACACTGAATAATATTTATTTGAAAAAATTTAATTTGATCATTCTGTGAATTTTTTGTCACTTATGGCCATTTTTTTGAGGTTAAGATTAAAAAAAATCGGAAAATTTTTCCTAAAATTTTAATTTTATATTGTCCATCAAATGTATCATTGATTTAATTTATTGTATTTAAAAATCAGTTTGATAAAAATTATTTATGAATATTTTCTTCGAATGAAACCCCCGCCCCCCCCCAAAAAAAATTTCTGGCTACGGCCCTGTCCGGTAGATTAATAGAAATGAACATTCTGACTTCGGAATTCTTTTGGCACACATGGGAGATTTCACTTCAAGGAAACTCACTCTCAAAATCGATCCGGCTCAAGCTTGCACACAGTTTAATCCTGTTGAGTAGTAGTTGCCACACCAAATTTGAACGAAATGGCGTGTTTCGAGTTACTAGACGTTCAGCCCACTTTTGGATATCAAAGGTCTCAAAGGAGAAGACATGTGCTCTCTTTTGGCTCAAATAATGTTCAAAGTTTTGACAATCGGTTTTTAACATATAAAATACATTTCATTTTCTTTATGATGGCTGATCGTAATTTGTAAGTTCACAGTTTATTCAGCTAGGATTAAGAGTTATTAATCAGAAGGTGCTGGACTAAGGCATAGCTTTCTGAACGGTCGAAAGGGAAGTCGAAGTGCAGCGCTACATTTTTCGCCTGACTGACACTTGGCGCTATTATCGTCTATATCTACGAAAGCACTCCGCATCTCTGAAATTTTCACAAAATACTATCGAAATAAAATACATTCAAATAACATCCTTTTTAAAAAGTGATTGTCCAAAAATTGCCCACTTAAAAAACGACGAAGATTTTAAGACCTAAAATATGAAGTATTGCAAAAGTTAAACGATTTACATTACATAAAATTTGATAAAAATATTCTACAGACTTTTTTGACTAAAAGCTGAACGATTTCAAATTCTCCGCAAAAAACAGTTCATTCCCCGCACCCAGTAAAATTCCCCGCACCCAGTAAAATTCCCCGCAAATCGGGGAATTCCACGCAAGTTGGCATCGCTGGTACCTACATACATATATGGAAATATGTGGGGAGAGCAAAATGTTGTATGTTAATTTCTTGAGTGACAATTTTGCTTGCTTGCTTGCTTGTTGTATGTATGTAAATATAATGTAGGATTATTTTCTTTTCTCTGCTTTTTCCATAATTGTTGTTTATTAAGCAGGAGATACACAGAAATGCGGAATTTTTGTTATACACTAGGAAGTTGGCTTGTATGTATGTATGCATGTGTGTGTGTGTGTGTAGGTAGGTGTAATTTAATTTTTGCGGTTACTTGAACATTGTAATTGAAAAATATAAGTATATGCACGCATTATTAAAGGATAATATAAAATAAGTAAGTATTATGTGTGTATGTATGTATGTTTAAAGCAACCAAGTGGAAATTGATGTGCGTTAATGTGTGCGAGACTGCGTGTGCTCTTTATTTATATGGTACGCCTCCGTATTTACCGTTTTTTTTTTATTTTTTTTTTATTTTTTTTTTAAGAAATAAATGTTTTACATCATTAACAAACAATTAAAATGCTTCAATTCACTGCATTTTACAATTACTTTCTACAATTTTCTAATTTACCCTCACCCTTATAACTCCACACACACACACACACACACATGCACACATTAATTAAAAGCTAAAATATGCTGCAAAGTGTTGAAATCTTAAGCTTATAATTTACAACACATTTGCTTTTGAAAAATCCTAAACACAATTGAAAAATTTTAATGCGTTTTTTTCCGCATACTTTTAATTTCATTTTCTGTTTTTTTAGTCTAGAGAGTTTTTCAACACTTTCTATTGCTAAAGTTGAAATTTTACAATTGTGCACTTGTAAATGGTTTCATAAATAAACAAACAAAAAAAGCATATATGCGCCTCTGTGTAATATCGGTTAAATGTAATCGAACTTTTTTGTTTATACAAAAAAAAAAAAAAAAAAAAAATTGAAAACTTTTTGTGTTTTTTTTTTGTTAAATTACAAATAAAAGGTAAAAAGAAAAACATTTGAATATTACAAGCGCCTTTAAACTCACATGTACATGCATACATACATACACACACCAGAGAGAAAGAACAACACTAACAAATATGAAAAAAATGTTGTCTGCATCAATCGCACTTTATAAAATAAACAAATTAAGCGCGTGTTGAGAAGAAAAGAGGTGTTGATATGCGCCTATACAAACACTCGTGCTTGTATATGTATATGTAAGCACTCTGGCTCATTTTTTTTTTTAAAGAAACAACGGCATTTATAAAGATTTTTTTGTTGTTTTTTATTGCTTTTATTATTAAACAACCATTTTTACAATATCAACATATTCATTGTGATGCTTAGCAACATAAAAAAATGAGTCTATCTCACGTAGGCTATGAAACATTTACCTACTTAACATTCATTACAACAACAATACATTACTTTTCGAATCACTAGCAACTTTTTCATGTAAATATTCATTAACATCAGTTTTGCAACATTTTCCTAGTACTTTGGCAACTAACATCGTGCTGATATTGTATTTCAGAATCTTTTGGGACTTAATCACTTTTCTTTACAATATTTCCAATCTGCTAACTCTAATAAATTTTGTTAATCGGTCTACTATGCTAATCAACATTTCGTCGCCTTAGAATGGATTTGGCGTATGTGTATAAGTATTCCTATGCCTATACGCCAAATCAATACTCAGGCGAAGATTTTTCGTTTTACATTAAATCATTTTTAAATTTATCAATTCTTGAAAGCCATTAACCAAAGAATATACAATACATAGAAGGTGCATCTCTCAAAATTTTTTCAAAATATGTTGCTTTCGTTTCGGGTACGGGCGGTCGCAGTAAAGAGGAAGAGCCAAACCACTCAGTTATTTTGCTTTTACTTTCTCCCATGCACTCTCTTGGTGTTTTTTTTTTCTTAGGTTCTCTCACATCATTATAGAGTGCTGCCAAGTGAGACTGCATATAGTTTCATAGGAATGGTTTTTTTTTGCGTTTAATATGTAGCTACATGTGTTTCCTTTTTTTGCGTTGTTGCCGAGTATCAATATTGTTTTCCCACCTAATTGATTTTTTGTTTTTTTCAATTTGTGACCCAAAATTATGGTCGTCACAAACTTATTTTTTAGCAATATTTTTTTTTGTATTTGAAAATGCATAAAAAGTTTAAAACCATACGTGTTCAAACTTAAAAAAAAAACATTTATTTTAGAAAGTTTTTAAGGGGCATCCCCAGCTATAACTTTCAAAAAATCGGTTTTTTTGCATTTCAAAAAACAAAATATTTCAAAAAAAATGTCTTGACATTAAAGTTGAAACTTTAACTCATATCGTCCCAACGTTCGATTAATTGAACAGCAACTTTGAAAATTCGTCAAAAATACATTTACAAGGTTTCGCAAATGTAATCACTGTATAATATTTTTATATATATTGACTTTAAAATTGCATTTAAATAATTTAAAAAATAATGTTTTTCACCTGACTTCAGGGTTGAACTGTCTGTTCATCCTTTTTTGGAAGGTGGGTTTGAAAATCAACAAAAAATAGTAAAATTAATTATTTTGCATTGAATGCCTAGATAAAATAACAAACTTGATGTGAAAATTACAGCTTCACTGGTCCTTATATATTTGCAGAGGCTACAGCTGACCAAACTTTTGTAAAAATATGGCAGAATAGGCAGAGTTCAACAAAAATGCATTTTTTCTGTTTTTAACTTATAATAACTTCTAAAATAATGTGTTAAATATATTTGATCCCAGGGAATACTTGTTATTCATGGTGTAGTATAGAAATATTTTTAGCTTTTTTTTACACCTGGTCACCTTATTTTCTTGGAAGACGTATGAAAATTGTGTTTTGAAAATTTTCCAAATTGGATCATGGTATCTAGTACCGGAACAAATATGGGTTAAACACGTTCCTCTCAAAATGTGGTTATTGAAGTCGGTGACCACGCTTATTCAACAACTACTAAACCAATTATCTTTAATTTTAATATGCTTTTTCAATACATATTAATCTGGAGATTAATCGAAGGATTTTTTTTTATGCAAAACCATTTTTTTTAAAACTGAAAAATCATCGTTTTTTAATGAAAATCGAACAGTTGACAATTGGCCATTTTGTTAAATATGTATATTTTTTCAAATCCTTCCATCAATCACTAGATAGTCCTATAAAAAAAGTAAATCCATTTCATTTTTGGATTTGAAATGATCTAAATTTGCGAAATATTGATCACCGCGAAACATATTTTCTAGAAAGGCCAATTTCTATTCAAATGTTTTTGAAAGAAATTTGTTAAAGTTAAGTTCAATACATGTACTTTTAGATAATAAATAGTTTTTATAAAAAACTTTAGTAGTTTAACTAGAAAAAATTATTGAAAAATCCCTATTTTTTCGCGTCACAACTCGGGATTTGAATTTTATAATTTGTGACATACATAAATACAGCTAAATAATGAAATACCAGCTCATATTGCAAGTACCAAAAAAAAAAAAAACATGAAAAAACGAAAACACAAAACTTCTCTCTCTCATTAAACAAAGACAATAGCAAAAAGATACAAATAATTTCAACCACTCATTGCTTTTATGAGGACAACTCAATTTTGAGAGTAAATTGGAGGCAGTTATGGCTCCATAGAACAAAATTTTTGTACAAATAAATTTGTACGTGATGCGCCTTCTATGTATTATATATTCTTTGCATTAACTTTATAGAGGAGAGTGAGAAAGAAAAGAGTGCAACTTCTCTTTCCTCATTCTCCTCTTGTAAACAAATTGAAAAAAATTACACTCAAGAATTGATTGTTTGAAGTAAGTAGAAATCGTTGATTAAGCAGCATTTACCTGCTACTATTTCAGCTGATGGCCTCATTGCTAGTGCTGTGTTTTTTTTATGTTGTATTTTCAGTAATGATTATATTACTTTTGAATAAATAAATAAATAAATAAATACCTGCTACTACTTTACCCATTACAACAACAACAAAAATTTACCAACTCAAATACTCATTCACTTCGCAACGCAACATTTTCTTATTGTTGGTACTTTGCCCAGCAACATGTTTCTGCATCATAATACTTCAGCAACTTTTTTTGTTCCTTCCCTTTCTTAGCAACATTTTCAATCTACTAACTTTAGCAACTTCGTTCTACTAAGCTACGCAACATTTTCATACTGTTTAGTTTAGAAACATTTTAACTTGTATAATTCAAGCAACATATGTTGCTATCCACAGTTTTAATAGTTCAAAATGTTTTACTCTCTCACTCTCTTTCTCTGATGTTGCTGCTCACTTTGTTGTTAATGGTTTTGTTGCTGCTGCCTGTAATTTCCATCGAGTTTTCACAACTTTTCATAGAGATTCATTTAGGTTTGTTGTTGCTGGTGATGCTGTTCTTGTTGCTGTTGTTTGATACTCATCGTGTCATATTTATGCAGCAGTTGAGACATTGACCTTGAGATCAGATGGTATACTATGTGTACTAGTAGCTGGGCTATTATTGTTATGCTTGTTGTTGTTGTTGGTGGGCATATTTATTAAAAGTACAAATGATGCGACGAGAGTGTAATCCATATTTTTTAGTTTTTGTTGTTGTTGTTGCGCTATTATTGTAAATTATGTTAATTGTTATTAACTATTATTACGATTTGTTATTGTTGTTGTTGTGTCTGCAGTTGGTATTGTGGTTTTGTGCTTTGTTGAGATGAAATTTTTGAATAGTTATGATGCAAAAATATTTAGCTTCATTGTTTAGTTCCGTTTTATTTGGTGTTGTTGTTGGTGTGGTGGGCAGAGAGAAGATGTAATGCTTTTGTACATTGTAATGTAATTTTGTACATTGGTGAAAATTTTAAATGTCAATAAATTTTAGTTTTATGTAAAATTTGAACAGCATTCGAGTTTCGATGACAAATATTTTATTCTGCTACAAGTATGTACGTTTCGGGAGGATGCAAGCAAAGGGCAAGTGTTTGAGGGTTAATAAACAGTCCCCCTCTTTCCGGTTTCGTTGCTTCGGATTAAAATGATTTTCTTAAGGCACAATTGCTAGATTCTCTAGTGACAGGAATCATAAAAACAAAGGTTCATTTTAAGAGGAGGGGGGAAATCGATAGTTCGATTTCTGGTTTGGAGTTAAGCAAAGGTGGGAGAACCGATTTTCTAACTCTTCCTCCCACTTGGCTACTAAAATCAGCACAAAGTTCTGGGTGAAGGGGAATCGAATGTGAAACTACTTCTTCATCTAGTCCATAATTTTATTAAATTTTTTTTTTTTTTTGCTATTTTTTTTTTATATTCTCCACAAAAAATTCACTACTGAAGCTTATTACTTATGTTGCTTATTTTTCACCTGGCAGCAGCAGAAAAGAAAAATTTGTTTGAAATGTTGCTAACACCTTAAACTAATGACAAACAATCAAACCAAAACAACAACAAAAATTATTACTCTCACTAAAAGAAAAACAACAATTGAATTCATTTCTATGCTCTCAAAGTTTTTCACTCTCACTCTCACAGTTTTGAGTACGCTCTTTTCAAGTCTTTGCAACAAAATTCATCGCTCTCTCTCTCTCTCCCCAAATTCATTTTCTACCCTATTCATTTAGTCCTTTGAGCATGCCGAACTTCAGTTATACGTTGTTTTTGGCTACCTACGCTATTGTCATCACACACACACACACACACATGCACAAGCAAACAAACAAACAAACCGAAGCAACAAACAGCAACATTGCAATGAACTTTTTCCGGTCTCAATGTACTGCTGCTGCTTCTTCTTCACTTTCGGGTAGGGTTTTATTTTTTGGATGCATTGCATTAAGCCTGCCATGGCACGGCATGAACGAACGAAACGAACACACGAATGAATGAATGAATGAATGAATGATTAAATGAATTTCTACTACCAACACAACGAAACGAATGCTGCTTGCTGCTGCTTGAATTTTGCCTTTATTCGCTATAACTATGAAGAAGACCGAAGTGTTATTGACGAAAAACTGCCGCTGAATGAATAGGTGTTGGTGTGCGTGCGTATCTGTGTTTATTTCCATTTGAGATTCACTGTGTATGTACGAGCGCTTCATAAGCGCATATAACAAAACAGTTTTTGACTGCAAGTCGCCGGAATAAGACGTGTGCCTACGCATATATTGCGTTTCACAATAAAAGTTTTTGCGAGAAAAAAACAACGTGAAAAACTCTTATTTTAGCGATTTTTTCGTTTTCATATATTCAAAAAAAAAAAAGAAAAGAAAAGTGCAGCATGTGATGAAAAATTAAAATAAGAATTTTGTATAAGAAATGCGTGCGAATTGACAACGGAAGTGAACGTGTCGGCATAGGATTTATTTTAAAAGTAAATAAAATTAAAAATTAAAGCTATCTGCACAAAATAATAATAATAATAATAACAAACAAAAGCAGTGACGCCTTGCTATGAAATAAAAAATAAAAAAAAATTAATGTAGCGGCAAAATGTTGCAAAGTTCTAATAATTGAATAAAATAAAATGATAAGCTGCAAATGCAAGCAAAAAAGCAAATTTTTTTTTTTTAAATAAAGTCTTCAGTTGGAATTTTGATTTATTCTAACATTATTTCGTTTTGATTTATTTTTTTCTTTTTTTTTTTTGGTTCACTTTAATTGTGTTGCTCTACATTTTTTTATCAGTTTTATTTACATACATAAATAAATATTAAAAAAAAAAAAAAAAAACTTAAAACAAAAGAAAAATGTTTGAATTATATGATTTTTATTGCAATTGGCACACAGCAGCAGCAAAAGCGTGAATCAAAAAGTTTGGTTGTTATCATTAAATTGGATTAAATTCTTTGAAAAAAAAAAAACAAAATAACAAAACAAGTGCTGGAACACTCAAGTTTTATATTTCTGTATTGAAAATCATGTAAGTTTGCTAAATTATGCCATATAATTTTTGCATTTATTATGTTAGGTTTTCATATTTTTACATGAATATATATAAAGGCACGTGTGGGCGTCAGCTCATTTAAGATTTAAGTTGTGCGGTTGTGGTTGCGGCTGTATGCAGCAAACCAGCATCTTTGATTTTTATGTACATGCATGTGTGTGAGTGTGTGTGTATGCTACAGAAACAAGCAATTTAAATTTTTTTTTTTATAATTTATTAAATTTTTGACAATGAGCTACAAATTGCTGGTAGTTGGTGCCGGCATTTAATATAAAAGTAGCAGAATTTAAATTTGTAATACATACAGACATGCAAGTATTATAGCACGTGCCTCTTGTTTAGCTCCTCTCTAATGCCAAATTTGCCAGCATATTGGCAAATTTCATATAGGAAATTCTCTCTTTTTTTTGACAGGGAATATGACATAGTGAAAACCTAACATTACTATATTTTTGACTATGGCACAAAATTCAAGTAGTCATGGAAACTCCCAATAAAGTTTTGAGCTCAGGAGATTTCTGGATCTCTTGAGTACAAAACAGTTAGTTGAACCATGCAAGCCAGTATTCTTTTTTTTTTGTTTTTCTTTTCTATATTTATTTCTCTTCAAAAATTGTACATAGAATATTATCAAGTATGTTTACCTGTAATCAGGAATACTCACCTTTGAGTAATTCAAGGTGCTCTAACCAAACTTAAGCTGGTCTGAATATTTATTTCTTAGTAATTCAATAGTTTTCTAAAGTGATTACTTTTTATATGATCGTTAGTGATCAGATATATTGCGCTATTTATTGAATTTAATATACAATTATATTTCAAAAATGAAAATCTTCTGACAAGTTTCAATACGAAAGTGAATATAAATAATAAAATTTGTTTAAAAAGTGACTTACTTAACTTTCACGTTCTTCTTAATGAATACATCTACATATACTTCTATGTATTGTCTATGGCAGAGGTGCCCACGGCCTATGCACTTGGTGCACGTTTGTTTTTGCAAAAGCGCTTTGGCATAGTCTGAGTATTTCTCAGCTCTCTCTTCGTTTACCTTGTTGGTCTTTAACGTAGATTTTCCTGTTGTCTAACATATGAGTTGAACTTCCATAAGAAACTTTTGGGTACCTACATACATAGGATGTCTCTCTTAATTTATTTTCTTTCTTAAAAAAATTATAGCCCCATTCATACTTTAGTGTAAACTGCTGGTTAACGGAGTAACAGATTAAAAGTGTAATGCCTGATTTTCACAATGTCAAATTCCATCAAATTTGCCAGCATGTTGGCAAATTTCATATAGGAATTTCTCTCTTTTTCTCTCTTTGGCAGGGAATATGACAGTGAAAGCCAAGCATAACACAAAATTACTCTACAATAACAAAATATACGGCATTTGCTTTTACTCACACTTTTACTCTAGTTTGAGCCTTGAGTAAAATATTTGTTACTCTGTTACTCTGAGCAAGTGAGAAAATTAGTGTTACCTACTTCTTGATTTGTACGACAACAAAAAATAAAAAAACAAAAGTTTTGTTGCTAGTGCATTCAATTGGGAACATTGATCGCAGAGAGTGCAATATCTAAAACATTACTTTTTCACTCCGTGTTACTCAGCACCTTACTCTAAAAAGTGAATAGGGCTTATGTAAGTACCCAACAATGATGAAAAAGTAGGTACAATTGCACCTTTTTCCGACTTTTTCGAACTACAAGGTACTTTAAGTACAATTGGCACATTTTAGGTACAATTTTTAATTGGCCAAAATAAATTTAACACTTAATTACAAAGCAAATATTTTGTTATAATAACCTACTTAAATTTAACGTGCTTGTACTGAATTGTTCACAGCTCACACAGGAAAAATATTGCAAAAATAAATTGGTGCCAAAAATGAGTTAAAGAAGATTTTTGCAAAATTAGCAAAAATTTTATGATATGTAAACTTCTTACGACTTTGCACTTACTGATAAACATTATTCGATTTCAAAATTTCTTTTGGCATTATGTATGTTTCCTTTTATAAATAATAATAACAGAGCTATGAGCTTTGACACAAAATTTAGGAAAAATCGAAAATTATGATAAAAATTTCGGAACTTTCATGACCAATATTATCAGATTTAAAAATTTGTTTCCCTTTGTGTTCACCTAGATGCCTAAAAACGTTTTCCCTTTCTTAGTTTTCGATTTGTCGTGCCTTAAAATAAAATTTTTTATGATTGATTTTTTTTTTTGACTCAATGTATACTGCAATAATTTAGTTTAATTTATATATAATTTAATATTATATATATTTAGGTAAATTCATTTTCATTTAAGTACAACATTTTTGGTAAATTAGGTACAATTTGAAATTTGCAAATGTCATCCCTGGTGCCCAAACTATTGCTCTCTTGAGCTATTCTCTATACTCTTCAAAAAAGCATGAAGTCTGAGTATCCATAAAGTCTCTCTCTTTCTCTCTCAGTGATATTTTTATTTGCTCTGTAAAGGCCTTAATGTGCAGTTACTTGATCTTATGGTTTTTTTTATTTGCTTTCCTATTCTGCTTACCTATTACTCTCTGAGTAGGTATAATCTCGATTAGGGGTACCCAAAAGTTTTTTTTATGGAAGTGCAAACACCAATGCATATAAACTTTATTGTTAAAAAGGAACAAAAAATCATACGTTAGACAACAACAAAATCTATGTTGAATATAACTGTCTCCAATGTATACAAACAAAGCATACGAAACTGTTGTTGCCTTGCTCTTTGGTATAAACAAAAGAGAGGGATGAGAAAGAAAAAAGTCAAAATTGTTTGTGTATTTCGTATTGTTTAGTGCGAAATGTTGTGTGTGTGTGTGTGTGTATTAGAATGCACAGCATATACCTTAGTGCTTTTACAAAAACAAATATGCGCTGAGTGCATAATCTAGACTCTTCACCGGTAATCAGCTTTACTTAAGCCCGCTCAAAGAGAGAGAATAGAATTTGGACATAGTGAAAACCAGGCATCACAATCATACCTAAATTGGAGCGTCAAAGTTATTTATCTGTCAATACTCTCTTATTCGCTTATATAAATCGATGATTTCGATCGGTTCATACGATTGGAAAAACGCTGATGATTTTTGTATTTGGAGTCCAAAATACCCCAAATTTTATATTCAGCCCTATTCTAAATATTCCCGAAATAATATCCCCGGATAAATTTGTTACTTTTCTTTCCTATTAATATTATAAATTAAAGTTTTTAAGTAAATACAAAAAATCTAAATACATTAACTCAACCTAAATTTCATTTGCAAATATTACAAAAGACGAAAAACTAAAACACTGACTGCACTGTTCTGCTGGTTGATGTGCAACTTTTATATTATTTGCTATTAGATTATCACAAAATTTTTTATAAACGACTTGTCGTTATACAAATAAAACACTTGAAAGTTTAATTAAGAAAAAATTTCATAATTCTACAACACAAGCTCATGATGATGCTCTTGTTCGTTCACACTCTTGCTGTTTCTTCAGTTTCTTTCGTTCTCTTGTGTATTGTGTGCATTCATCTCATTCAATATTTGTATGTGCATTTTTAACCCAGAAAAATTTGTGTTTAAAATGATTAAATAAAGCAACACCTTTATTTGCGCTTACATTATAAGTACATACATAACAAAATTTTAATTTTTTCTATTTACATACATTTTTGTATTAAAAACAAAAGAAAACAAAAAGAAGAAGAAGGAAAAAAATAACAGCTCAAAGTAAATTATTTATTATTTGCTTATGTGTCAATGCTGCTGCTGCTGCTGCACAGATGAAGCACACAACAACTAAAGTATGCCAGTATTTTCCAGATACCTCAACCTTCTTACCTTCTATTAAATTTTCCTGCATATGAGTATGTACTCGAATATTTGCCAGGCTATGCTTATGAGTATCATTAAAAGTACAAACAAACAAAAACAAAGAAAAAATCTTAAAAATTTTTTTTTTTTTATGCACACGTCGTCGTAGTCGTCATTGTCGTTAGCGTTTTTCATCAATTTCAACGGCAGATTCGACAGGCATCTCTCTTACTCACTTCTCTCTGTATTTCTCTTTCTCTCTGTGCACTTCATCAAAAAGCAAACACACTTTTGTTTTTATGTAAATTTACTTAAATTATTACCATGCATGAATTTTTACTTTTAAAATTGTTTTTATGTGCACACGCATACGCGCTGCGCTCAAGCTCTTGACAAGCTTAAAAGAATAAAAGAAGAAAAAGAATTACTTTTATTACGACAAGAGCTGAAGAGCAGCATGCAACAAGTGCATTAACACACCCGCAATTACGAGGGTAAAGAGAAGGAGAGGCACCTGTTATTTGCACAAGAGTTCATTATTATTATTATTATTATAAGTATTATTATTTACTTTTTTTTTCGTGGTTAATGCCGCTTAATAACAGCGTTAATCCTTGTGTAAATAAACATTGTTAACACACCAAACACCAGCAACAACAGAAAAATACAACAACAAAAAATCTAAAAAGCCGGCAACATTTCATATCAACTGCAACAACACAATCGACAACAAGTTAACTACAAAAGTCAAATCACAGATGTGATTATATGAAAGTTAAAACAGCAGAAAGCAGATAGAAGAAGAAGAAGAAGTAGAAGAAGAAGAAGTAGAAGTAGAAGAAGAAGCTGGTGTTAGTTACTTTTTTTATTCTAAAGATTCATACAAAAGACAAACACATAAATAAAATGTCTTGAGTAGAAAAAAAGGCAACGTTTTCTTCTTTTTAAATGAGTTGTTAAACAATTTCGTTGGTGTTTCTGAATGTTGTATATTTTATATACACACACACACACACATACACCAAAAATGATAGCTGTTGATAAAGATAAAATAAAAACCAACGTTATAAAGATAAATAATAACTCAATCTCGGTTAAATATACACGAGTATCTATAAAGATATGTAAATAGGTATGTGTCTATATCTCCACACTTGAGTTTATGTAAAAAAAAAACAACAACAAAAATGAATAAAATATAATATCGCATTATTAACGCATCTCTTGGTTACATTTATATTACAAAAATGTTGATATAAAATGATATGAAGAAGAAGAAGAAGAGAGCCTACTTTATATGTTTATTTGTATGCATGTCTCTTTGTATGCAACAAAAATGCGTAGACTCCCTCTCTCCTTCTCACTGAAAACCAAATTTATGAGATTCAATACTGTTATAAATATATGTATGTACGTATGTGTGTGTGTGCACATACTCATCTCTGTTGCTTTTCTCTTCTATATGTATGTGTATGTATGTTGTTTTTTTTTAATGCCAAAAATATTGAGAAAGCATGAAGCTAAGCTCAGCTTATCCTCGCTCTCTTCCCCCTCTCCCAATCATCAATCTCCTTCGTTCTCTATCACGACTGTAGCAATCATCATGACGATGATGATGATGATGATGACGATATTGCACACGCATTTTTCATACATTCTCATACTCAGCTAATATTTAGCCTCTCAAAGTCATTGAAGCGTAAGCAGGCAAATGCCACATAGCACAGATTGCAAAATTTATATAGCTTGAGCTTATAAAAAAGTAGGAAGAAGAAAATTAAGTTGAAATATACCCAGATAAATAAACATTAAATTTTATTTCACTCAAAACAAATACTTAAGAATTATACCAAAAACAGTAGTAAAACTTATAAAACTTTTAATGGAATTAATATCTAAAGCTCCTACTCGGGGTTTGCTCACAAGCTTAACTAACAGATAATGACTTCTAGATATTTTTAGAGACTTCAGATTGACTTGCTTCCGATCTCAAGTCTTCAGCTTTAACCTCCCAACTTCAGTTCTCCAAAATTTAGTTCCCTGACCTCTACACTTCAACTTCATCTCCGTAATTTCATCTTCTTAACTTCACGACCAGCACAACAAATTTGATTTCAACACCACCCAAACTTCATTGATCATTTTTTTTCTTGGATAACATAGAAGTTTTAATAGATTTACAGAAATTTTGACAGATCTGCTGAAGCTAAAGCGTTATCACGATTTAAACCTTTAAAAATCATGTACCTATGAAACCATCTTGAGTTAAAACGTCTGTATATTTAAAGCTTGATCGAAAGTATTGATTAACTGGCGTCCCACAATGAATAAAATTATTCTCTGCTGGGTTAAATTTTTAACTATAGAGTAAAAAAAAAAATTTTTGTTGTTGCTTTCCACTGCGATTTTGCAGAACGGCGCATAGAATTTGAATTTATGAATTCGTAAATGCGTTTCGTGTGTTGCTTGTTGTTGGTGTTGGTATTTGTGTGACCATGTTGATGCTTCCACACCAACAACAACAACGAAAAAACACAAAAAGAACTGAAACTATGCGATTTTTTGATTTACTACTTAACGCACACACAAATATCAAGTTATATCAGCAACAACAACAACAACAATGTGCACTGCGGAGATATTGCTGTTGATGGCATTGCCGATGCTGATGTTGCTATTGATAATAATGATGCTGATGATGATGCTGATCATGAGTTAAAGTGCCAATTTATCGAATGTAAATGTTAATGCAATAAATTTTCAATGTGTTCAATTCGTTTGGCTTTTTGAATATCGTAGCACATATGAGTAGAATTTCACACAAAAAAAAAAAAAGAAAAAAAGACACAGCATGTGCTGATGTAAAATTTATGTAAGCAGTAAAGCACACACACAAGTATTTTTTGTGTTATTGGTAACTCTTGATCTTTGAAAGAAAGTAAGTGTAGATAGTGAAAAAAAAATCATAAGTTACATTATTTGTTTGGTTCGGAACGAAACTCGAGTGAGCTACACTAAAAGCAAGTGTAATTTCAGATTGTTTTTAGCTCTCATTATTATTTTTTTTATAAGAGAGCGGGTCATAATTGGAATATGGTTTTGAAAAAATCCAAATATATGTGGGTGTAATCAAATGGCACCAGTTCCTTTTGACCCCTTTTTCCCCTCTGATAGTTCTGGTATACATAAAATCAGAATGAACTTCGTAATTGTGATCGTTTTCAATGTAAAGAGAGCGAGCTTTTAAAGTATAGAATAAATAGTTGCTCTACAAAAATTGTGCTCAGAGAGAGAGAAAGGTAGAGAGAGAGTAATTACATTGAACAAAATTGTGTTGCTTGTATTGGTCACTATAGCATGAGTAACTAAACCAAATTACACTTACACTCTCTCATTTTCATGCCACTTGTTTCTCTCATTAAATTTCTTCACTCTCTCAACTCATTCTCACCTCTACAGTCAAGCAAATTCAAAAGTTTGTGCTGAAATAAAGTTTTTATGTGAGATGTGATTTTTACGAATGTCTCAAAGATTTCAGCAAAAATTCCATTATGCTGACCCCATGACTATAGCGCCGACATATGTAGTAATAATAAAACACAGAAAAAAAAAAGAAAATCGATTGAATGAAATATGAAGCAGGAAATACCATATAGAAAGCCTTCAAGTTGATCAATAGATCAATTTTGCAGCACCTTAAAATATATTCTTTCATTTTGCGGTGGTTGCATGCAGCATGTTTTCTGTTTTTTGGATTTAATATTTCAACTAAGCTGTGATTAAGTTAAGTGTCGGAGTTTTTACCTTTAAAAAAAAAAAAAACTAAAGCTGCATATGTGCATATAATTTTTTGTAAGTATGTGTGTATGCGTATGTACAATATAAAAATGTCGCACGTTTTACTTTAAATACACAGGAAATTACATTTTGCTATATAAACTCATATATATTTAAATCGCTTTACAAAAAATACATGCAAGCTATAGCAAGCAACAACAATATATATATACTTATACAAATCCTAACAACAAATTCTAACAAAATCCTTGTTGTTATTACACTTACACATTCACTGACTGCCGCTGATGTGTGTCAAATCCTTTGCAGCAAATACAAACACATATACACTCAACTCAAATCTAATAAAAGGATTTCGAATTTTGTATGGAGCAACAGCAGGAAAATGTTTGAGACGTGGGGGAGTACGAGTATGACAGAAACGTAAAACACATTTTTAAATGTTACAAATTTTATTTTTATACTCGTACATACATTTTTATATTGAAGGGAACAAAAAGCAAACGTGTGAGAAAAAAAATATAAGTACGAAAAAAAAAACAAAAAAAAAAACAAAAAAAAAAAAAAATGATATTTTAAGCTGTCGACATGTGACAATGTTGCTAACAAGTATACGAGCAGCAGCAGCAAATGTACATATGTCGCTTAATATTTGCTAGTAAAAACCAAAAGAAAAAAAATAAAATCCAGCAAAAAAAAAATGTCGCCAAAAAGGAAATAAATTCCAAATTAAAATTAACATGCGCTTTTTTTTGCGTTTTTTTTTTTTTTTTGCGTTTTTAGGTACACAAACATTTTACTTTTCATTCTTGTATAACGCTAAACAGGAGGAACAATATCAATATCAACAATCCAATGTAATTTGTGGTGTCAGCATTGTTGACACTTTGCTTCTTTTTTTTTTTGCTGGTGTGATATTATTCTCTGCTTTTTGTTTTTTGTTTTAATATTATAACCCCTCAAGCATAATTAAATAATTTATTGCTTTTCAGACCTAAAAGGTACGAAAATGAAATAAATACATATCTAAAAAAAAAAAAAAGAGATAGCAAAAAATTGCATTTTAATTGAAAATACCATTTTCGTTTTTGTTAACAATTAACAATTGTTATTAGTATTATTTTTTACATATGTTTTTGCACGCGCCTCTCGTTTTTACCCTCCACAAACAAGCAGGCAAATAGTAATCAAATACAGTACAGATAAGAGCGTTCAACTTCAATAACTCACCCAAATATCGTCCGTTAAGATTTTATATTACTCGAAAAATATTAGTGAAAGAATTTGCTCCACTGTCTTTTAATATTTGAGAGAGTCGATTTAAAAGCTAATTAAACGGTTCTTTCTTTCGCTCTCTTTGAGCACTCACTCAGAAACAGTAGCGGATTCAAGGGTATGTGTATGCGGCCAAAGTTTTTTAAATGTTTTTTTTTTAACTTAACTTTCAATGGAAAATTGACTACTTCTCGTTAGTATTTGAAAAGAATGTCAATAATTAACGTTTCTACCTTATGTTATCCTTCAAAGCACATATGTATGTATTTATTTGAGGCAGGGCATATATATATATACGTATGTATTGCAGCATTTTATTTAAACATGAGTCAGTCGTTTTGTTTGCTTGTAATTAATATTGTTCATTGTTTGTAGGCATATATATGTATATAAATGTATTCACACGCAAAAACAAATTCATATACACACTAAGGTACACACATGTTTTGGGTACGTACACAGGATGTCCGTTTTCTTATGTATGCGTGCCATGGCCGATAGTAAGCGAATGTGTGAGTGCGTTTCGAGGCAATTGTCCAGGGCAGGGAAGCAATTTCAGCAGGCAGGTAATTTAGACAGACAGGCAATCCCGGCTAAGCCATCAGGGCATCAGGGATAACCAAACATGTTCTGTTTGTGGCAATTCATAATTTTTTCTTTACATGCTATGGTACAGTTAATATGTTTGTGTGTCTGTATTAAGAAGATGTGCTAAAAGCAGGTTTCACAGACCCCTGGCTAGTCAGGAAATCCATATTTTTTACATGATATATATGGAAATATATGCAGAGATTCATACATGAAATGTTGGTAATAGATAAATATCTGTATGTATGTGGGTTTCATGAATTAATGTTTTATTTGTTTAGCCAAAGGTTAATTAGAAATTCAAATCTTGTTTGCTTGTGTGCGTAAATCATAAATGTATATTTTTAATTGCTTTATTTAGCTATACGGACGATGAACAAGTAGCTAAAATATGTCCAAGTTATATACCTATGTACATATGGATTATTTTTATACGTATGGGAGCATTTAAGTGACAATTTTTAATATGTAGAAATAAAAAAACATTATAGAAATTATAGAGAAAATATTAAAATGCATAACTAGAAATTATGGAAACTTAACATGTTTTAGTTCAGTTGCATTAGGAATTTTTTTTTTCTATTTGCTACACAGAGGTTTTTAAGTACCTTAAAATTTTATGTTCCTTTAAAAAAAAAAATCCTTTTATCTCTTGCGATAGCACATGATACATTTGTATTTTTAACTTTGTATTTGCTTAGAATATTAATTTGCTTTTCAATTTTTTTTCAAAGAAAAATGAGTTAATACTAAAAGTGAAAGGTGTTGAAGTATTTATTCTTATCTCAAATTTAATATTTTGTATTTTATCCTTTAGATCCGGCTTTTGAATAGCAAAGTTAGGATGCAGCTTGTACATGAATGAAATATATTGAATGTATCACTTAGAAAGGTTTTTTTGTAAAAAAAATTTGGGTACTTTCTAGAGAATTTAAACGCTTAGTGGTACATATATGTACCACTCAGGTCGAAAAGGTTAATGTCTCGCCATCATTTTACAATATTCGCCATTATTTCTATGTAATTTTAAAGATGGGAATATTTGCTTTATTGAAAAGTTTCTTCTTCTGCTTCTTTAGAAAATTTAATGTTTAAAAATCTCTACAAGAAGTGTAAGTGGGGTCGAAATCCAGCTAGTGATTCTAGATACAAATAGTCATTACAAATAAATTATTTTATTTCATTTTTATTCTTCTTGAATACGCCTGTGTATTGAGATATACCGATATACCGACATTGCGAAAGATTTCATATGAATACTAGAAGAGAGAAAGATAGTTCTGTATTCCGTATTCATTTCTCTTCCATTTTCATTGTTATTGTATTCATATATATTTCATATAAGACTTGAAATAAGTACAAAGAAAAGAGAGACTTACCTCATGCTCCCATTCTCAGCTCTCATGTACTTCGTTTCATGTTGGGTTGTTGTTATTGTAATTTTTACGAACACCTCGCGGCTTATGCTGTTTGCCGCCATTCTAGAGGGAGAGTCGTAACACTTTATGGAAAAGTTTTATTTCCTCACTCTCTCTTTGTTTAGCACTCTTGCAAATGTTTTTTGTTGTTGCATTTATTTATTATGTATTAACTGTTATTATTTATTTATTTATTTGAAATTTACCACTATTTTTTCATTCCATACACTCAATTTTTCACTAGTAAAAATTTAGGAAACTCTCCACTGCACAAAAAAAAAAAATTAAAAAAAACAGTTGTATCTATTTAATACTATTAATTTGTCACATGCAGCAAATTTTTAAAACACAATTGCCATACACACAACTTCATTTTGCTAGCGCCCAAATTTAATTTTCGTTAGTTACCACATTTCAATGGCAACATTTTTTTCATTTCATTTCATATGAGCGCATTGAGTTATTTTTTCATTAAGGTTTTCACTTGAAAAAACTTACAAAAAAAAAGTATGTCCCACGAAAATGCCATTTACTTCGTATTTGCGCCGCAGCTTTGCACAATTCAGCAGAAAAAATTCGTTTTCATTATTTATTTTTTGTATAGAAGCTGGAAAAAATAAACAAAAGTAAAAAATTTAACTTTTTTGGCCAACGTCCAACTAGGTAACTAACTTAATGCCAAAGATATGGATTGCTACAATGTAGCACACAAAGCACAAACTTTGTAGTTTGTATGAATGTAGTTGTAGTTGTGAAAAAAAAGGAAAATTAAAAGAGTATTCACTTTCTGTGAAGCATTTTTAATGCCAAAAACATTGCACAAAAATATATACGAGTATAATAAACGAGCAGTCAACGAAAGAGTTAAGTGCCTTCGTAAATTATAACTAAAAATATAGCGAACGTTCTTTCTTTTTTGTCAACTTCTTAAGCTTACCGCACTAGGACTACTGCAAAAGTTATGAGAATGAACTGTAATTTTATTGCAGCACTGAATCATATAGAAATACATATATGTATGCCACAGTTGTGGTTATGTCGCTTGGCGCCATTTTAAAATGAGAGGAGTAAATGAGCGTGAGGGCATATATCGAGAGTAGAATTCTTTGTAATAGAGATGCCTATCTGATGCTCAAAAAATCCTCGCTCTTGCATTTACTTTTTGTTGTTGTGAATTATGCAGACTAACGTAGTATTCTATCAAAGTAATGGAATAAAAAAAAAACAATTTAATGAGAGAGAGCTGACCTCTCTGATCACAATAACTTCATTCCTTTTGTATATGGTTTTTGTTGTTGTAATTTATGCATATGAGATAAAAGAAAACAACAACAATAGTATGCTCCAAACAGAGAGAGCTCAGTTTTGATGATGTTATTATTGTATTCCTTAAATTCCGCCATAATGTCAAAAGAAAAGAAGCAACAGATACAAAAAACTTAACCCATCATAATCCCAATACAAGAAAATATACAAAAAAAGTAATAAAAAACTTTTTCGTTTAAAGAAAAGTTGAATGTACTAAAAATATTACAGAAAATACTTCTACGTCCAAATTCTTGCATCATTACACAATTCCACTTAAAGCAACAACACCGAAAACACAACAACATTAGAAAAATTGTAATAAAAATTTGTGCTATTTTACATTTCATTCCATTTATTTGCGTAAACACAGATTTATTTAACTCATACTACCGCTGCACAAATACTAACTATCAGTAAACACATTTCCTACTTGTATTATTGTCTCTCTATTGTCCTTGTAAGTCTGTCCGCTGCTGTTACTGTTTTCTTTCCTTCAGCTCATCTTAAATGCTAAACAACACAAAATTTTTCACTTCACTTGTTATTTTTCCCATGGCATCATCACATCACATCAATGTCACTCAGCATTAGTTGCACGCCGCCGCTCCGACCGCCCAGGAGCACAGCGAACGCACACACAGGAGTAGCTGTTGATAAAGTAAGTTTTTTCAAGCTTAAAATCATCTGCTTTTTGCAAAGACACACTCCATCTCCCAGCGCTGCCCATATCCACAATGTACTTCATCATCTGCAGTTGTAACTATAGCTTGCATAGAAAAAATCAGCGTGTATAACACAAAATGCGTCACTGTCATTCATAATAAGAATTCTTAGATTTTTTCTCCAGCTCTAACTTTTTTTTTTGTTTGCTTCTTTTGCATGCCTGCTTTACTTTGCTTTTTGCTTATAGCCTCTGGAAAAGAAGGAGGAAGACAATTTTTTTTTTTTTTTTTTTATATATTATGTGCGGTGAATTTAAAAATTTTTAAGCTTATTTGTAGTAGAGGCGGAACGATGAGAGAGATGACAATGGCGCAAGAAAAAATTGTAAATAAAGTATTTACATAAGAAAAATCTGTTCATTTTAATAAGCTGATTTTTCGTAGTAAATAAACACAAATTCAAGCGGAAGTAAAAAGTAGCACGCAGAAATTTTAAAGTAACCTCATTTTGAAATTATATCGAGGAGCTGTGAGTATTTGTGAGCGTTATACGAACACGAGCTCAACTTGTTATCCAGTTCGTAAGCATTTTCTTACTAAAGTAATTGAAAGAAGATGTACTTTAAGCTGGCTGATAACTTTAAAGTATTTTAACCTAATAGTTAGTTGGTTTAATTTATCTAGTGACTCGAATTAAAGCCGTTTCGTATTAGTTTTCGAATCTTTAGAAATGTTCACCTTAGATTTTTGAAAAAATATAAAAATATTTTTCCATATTGCTGTTATAAAGCTACTACCACGAAAATGTTCTGGTCTGTAAGTAAAATAAAAACGCATAAGCTAACTTCCCCCATCCTTAACAATTGCACTTTCTCTTCCTTCACTCCCTATACTTCCTCTACCTTTACTCTGCACTTATTCCCCTAAAACTTAAACTTGCTGGTCAACGTGCTGTTTCATATATAAAAAAAAACTTTATAACTTTAAGTTATATTCGTGAAAAATTAGATTTATTTTAAACGAATCGAAAATCAATTGCATTCCATTAATGCAGAGTTCTCTACTATTTACTAAATCTATAATTAAAGAAAATCACAGAGTTTGTGTGAAATATTTTCATTAAACAATTTTAAATAAATTTCTGATTTGTTTTCTAGTAATAGCCGATGGTTTTTTAAAAAAACTGGCTTCAATGGGTTAAAAATTGTATGGTTTATTTATCAGTCTCTATATACGTTACTGTTATATATGTTTGCTCTCAGAGAGGAAGGCGCAAGAGAGTCTTCCGTAAATCAAAGAAGAAGAAAACTTTCGTTTTCACTCTCTCATTTATTGACTGAGCTCAGCGGTGTAATATTAGAATATTAATTAATTTTCATATTTGTTTTTGTAATTCAATTAATTGTTAATTATGAATATTCCGAAGCGAATTTTTGACTTCTTAGTTCATCTTTTTTTATACCAAAAATTTTTATTTTTCTCTGGACTAAAATCTGCTACTATTATTCCATCTACTATTCCTCCAATGTACTACTATTTCTATGAAAAAAGCTTTACTAGACTCTACTTTTTATTTGCATACTAAAACAAGTAACAAAATCCCGATGACAATTCCTATGCTTGAACACAGACATTCGAACAACAACAACGTGACGGACGACGAGAACTAATTTTCCATGATAATAATGATATAGATAGTTTTCTTGCAATTTCTATCACAATAGTCTCCCCTTCCTTGCCCACTACTTCTTCAGTTAGCTACTTTTCGTTGTCGACCGTCTTCACCACTCCCAGACAGCGACAGACAACAACTGACACCTCATCTTTTCATATTATGCAAGCAGCGCAAACATTTCCTTGATTTTATGTCTTTTCTTTTGATTTTTTGAACTCCTTTTCGTTGTATTTTTTTTTTGTTTTTTGTAAGCTGCCAACAAGTTTCATTCATGAATATCTTCTTTGTTAACAGCTTGCTGTGCTGTCACGATTACGGTAGTGGCTAGAACGATGTCGCTTTTTAGTCACTGCCAGCCAAGCAGAGTAGTTCATTTATTAGTTATAATGAGAAAGAAGACTGTAAAGAGCGAGAGTAGTCGTCTCAGCAAAGAAAATGAAGGACTTTAATGCATTAAGTCTATAAAAATCTAAAAAATGCTAGACAGTGTGAAAATATTTTCAGCAGATAAAGAGACTTGAGAAGATAATTTTTTTTTATATATATGTAGGAAAGTAGAGAAAAAAATATATATGTATGCATAGTTAGCTGCCAGAATTCTTAATGCAATTAACTGTGTATAATTTTAACTGGGTGAAATTTTTGCACGTCTTGTTTAGTATTAAAAGTGAAATGAATTTTCTGCATTTTTCATATATTTTTCCTTTAAAGTCTTTTTTTTTGAGGTTAAAATTGATCATTTATTTTCACTTTTTGTTTTTGTTCCGTTCTCTACTCTCATTACCCAAAAACAAAAAAAAAGAGACACAGACAAGCCAGACAGTTACCTCAATTAAAATTATACTCAGTTGCTTGAATGTTTGTGTGTATATGTATGTATATCTGAGAGGAAATTACCCTTGCATGTAACATGCTTGTCATTTATCATCATGGCTCCCTAGTTAGTTATGTATGTGTGTATATGTATGTCTCCCTTTAAACGGCCATATGCACAGTGGTACCCTATTAGAAATTAAGTTATTTAAATGCATCATCTTAGAATTTTCATTGTCAGCTAAAATATTTTGTTTTTTTTTTTTCGTTTTATTCGGGGTGATATGTAATTTTGTTACCTTTTCTTTTTTTCGATGTAGTTGTTTTTGTTTGGTGTCTTTACAAAAACCAATCAAACAATTTAGGAAAAATCAAGCAAGTCAACGGCTGAGTGCATGAAAAAAGGGAAAAGTAGTAAAATAGGGATATCAAATCCACTTACTATGTACGTGCATGTTTGAAAATTTTTCCTTTTTTTTTTTTTTTGTGTGATAAAAATTTAAATTAGTTATTTATGACTCGAGAGAATATCGAAAAGAAAAGTGAAAGTACATGGGGAACAAACATTAAATGTCTTTATAATTTCTTTTACAAGTATTTTATAAAACAATTCAATTAAAAATTGTCAATTATTTCTTCGTTTGTATTTTTGAGCTTATAGTAGAATCAGCAGCTGCCTGCTAATTAACAAAAGACTGAAGTGGTTTTTGGTTTTTGCCATTTAGAGCGAATTATTAAGCAATGTGAAATTGTGGAAATTCAAAATGCGGCAAGGAGAGAAAGGGTGAACATTTTTCATGGTACATTTTTACAAAAAAATTGTCCTCTTTGAAAGTGGAGTGCAATAAAAAGTATTCATGTGACTGTATAATATGAAAAAAGTGGTGTACACTTAAATACAATTATCTTCGCTAGATTCGTTTTCTTGATATAACTATCCCCTATTGGATGCTCTCAAGGTATAGCTCGTTTTTAACACTTGAACACAGCCATTTAAGTTGGGTTTAAAACAAGCTGAGTTGGCCCTTAAATGAGAACTCAGACTAATTTGACCTATTGTGTGCTCTACAAAATCAATTTCTATCTTTAAGTAAACCCAAGAACGAAACAAATAGTGAGTTATTTGATATATGCTCTCGAGATCTCAAAAATTAATTAAACAAAGCAATGCATTTACGGATTTATTAATTTTTCATGAGAACATATCGCAATACTACGACCAGTCATACAAAATATTTTTCTACACTTTCTATGCACCAAATTGTAGTTAAACTAGTATGGCGTATAATTTAGGATACTGGTCAGATTACTTCGGGAATGCTACCTATTTTTTCTTTTATTTTTTGCTTATCTAAATGACCTTCTTCTTTGTTACAAAAAAAAAAAAATTCAATTTTAAGTGGTAAAGCTGATAAGCTAACGCTACTTTTACATAGTTATATTTTTCTCAGTTGTTTTTTATTTTTTTGCTCGTTATTTATCTTTATTCTTTTCATTTGAGTTTTTGTTTAGGTGTTTCTTTTTTTTGTATTTTTCGTTCTTTTCTTTCTATTTACATTTTCATGAATTTCATTTTCATTTCCACCAAACAGGAAAAGAAAATGAAGACAAAACAAAAATGACCAAAACACAAGACAAGTAAATTAATGGCTACTTTAATTTCATATCTTAAAAATAGCTTTAGCAATTACTTAATTGGTTTCATTTCTTTTAAAAGTGAATATATTTTTACACATATATTTTTTATATATATATTTACTTATATTTACTTTTGTGTTCTTTCTTTCAATTGTTGCATTATACTTATATACAATGAGGCTATAGTTATCTCTTATCAAGCTAACTGCATACCCACCTACCTATTCACTCATCCTACACTGCCTACTACCTACAGCGTAACCTGCCTGCAAGCCGATTTGGCGGTGTCTCCTACATTTTAGTTGTTTTTCTTTTTGTTTTTCTTTTGACAAAATCATACTCATTGGTCTCGTAGTTGTTGTAGCCCCTTGATATGGTGAGGAAGAAATGGGAGAGCTTTAAGTCACATGACGCTCATCATCATGACATAATCTCAAAACAAATCGATTCCGTTTTTTTTGTTTGCTTTATCCTGTTTTACTCTTCCTCTTTTTGCGCTCACTGTCTGTTTGTCTGTCTGTCTTTATGTGTCTGTCTATATATCTTTGAATTTGATTTCTTTTTTTTCATTTTTTTTTCTTGTATTTTCTGCTACATTTTCAACGTATTTTCAAGTCGATTTGTTTCATTATATCAGCTTTAGGGACAAACACACAACACACAACACACACACACAACGGTCGTCGTCTCTGTTTCAGTTTCTTTTTTGATACGCGTTGACAACGACAATGAGTATGAAGAACAGAGTTTGAAGCTGAGTGCAAGGACGTTGAGCGTGTATCGAAGTAGTGGAGGATGACTATGTCGTCCTCTGTTCTGTGCACAGTAGACGTCTTTATATATAAACTTAATAGGGATCATTTCAAATCTTGAAAGGTGCGATTGAAAACCAAAGATACTCTCTACTTAATCACAAAAGACATTTCAATCGATTTCTAATTTTATCGTTAAAGTAGAAGCTTAAGATGAAAGAAACTGAGAGAGGAAAAGTAACAAAAAAAAAAAAATTAAAAAAAGAAACAAAACTGGGAGGAAAAATAAGTAAAATTGTATGTCGTCTGTAATCAAGGAAAAAGGAGCGTTCGTAGTTTTGAGGAATGAAGTTTAAGCGTAGCATTGCTTGAAAATTTGCTACTTACTTTCTTTATTTCTTCCTTTTTTTTTGTCCTTATACCGTGCTTCTTTGATGTGTGTTTGTATACCGGAAAATTGCTACTTATTGAGTGCTTATTGAGCTAATTTTACTTCATTCATTTAATTTCATACTTAATTATAATGGTTTTATATTAAAATTTAAGCTAATTTTTGCTATTTATTTTCTATTTTTTGTTATCTTCTAATTGTGGACTTACCTTGACCAATAAAGCCCATTGTATATATT
This sequence comes from Toxonevra muliebris, assembly GCA_963691655.1. NCBI lineage: Eukaryota > Metazoa > Arthropoda > Insecta > Diptera > Pallopteridae > Toxonevra > Toxonevra muliebris. Next base: position 92,855,695 of record OY829327.1, on the reverse strand, counting down.
CTACTGGTTCTATAGAAATTGTTTTTGTTATATTTCCTTACGTGAGTTACTGCACAGAAATTATAACAACAAAAATGTATGTAAATATATGAGAGAGAACTGAACACATACATACACATACATGAGCATTGTAAATACAAGACTCTCTCTCTCGGGAACGATATTGGAACTAAGAGTTGTTGTTGTTTTTTGTTTCTTTATCTATTAAATCAAACATGAGTTGTTTGTACCAAAATTACAATAACAAATACATGTGAGAGTAATGACCTTAACCATGATTCCTTCTGAAATTGGAACAATGGACTGTGATTACTTTCTCTCTCTCTCGCTCTATCTCTTATTAAGTCAAAGTTGTTTGCAAAAATTACAACAATAAAAAACAAAACAAAAGAGAAAACATGAGAGAGAGGAAGTTTTTTCTATAGCAATGACAACACAAGTACAATGAATGCAACTTAATGAAACTTAATTTATTTTATTAATAGTTTTTTATTTATAATTAAAATTAAAAGTACCTGTCGGTTAGCTTTTTAAGCATATGTCACATTTTACATATTTCAATGAAAACAAACGAACAAACTAAAAACATAAACTACATACGTAACCAAATTAACAAACATAAACATTTCAACATCATGTCATTTGATACTCGTATGCATATATAGTATGAATATCGCTACAAAACTCTGGGATAAACATATTCATCTCATACATATCGTTAGCTAACATTGTAAAATGTTGTATTGTTAGTATGTTTATTTGTTTGTATATTCGACATATTTGTTGTGTTTTGTTTCTTGCGGTATGTGTTCGATGTGTTATATGTCATTGTCATTATAGTTTTTTAAACCTAAATCTTACTTTTTTTTTGGTTTCTTTTCCTTTCACGATGTATCCCCATCATCCAACGAATGACATCGAAGACGATGACTACGACAATACATTAAAAAATACATACATACACATATACATGCATAGATATCTTTTAATCTAAATGTCAACAGTGGATTACATTTGATGCTCTCACTCTCTCTCTGTATCTTTTTTTCTCTCAGCAGAGCTTACGTCTGTGAAGCGCCAAGAGATTTTATCTTTGTTTGTTGTTGTCATTGCCGTCGTCCGTTGCTGTCAGCTCTTTTGTCGTTGGAATGGCTGAGAAATACCAGTGAAGTTAATGTGAAGATGCAAAAAGTGAAAAAAAAAGATTATAATCTTTCTGTAGTAGCGCAGATAAATCTATTGAGTTTTTTTTTTATATTTTATTGAAATGTTTGAGTTATCTAAATCATTGTAAACTTTCAATTAATTAATGAATTCAATAATATTTGCGATCATTTGGAGAGCGATGAATGCACTGAGTGTATGCACAGTAGAGCAAAATGACAAAACTTCTAGGTAAAAACAATTTTGAATGCTTCGAATATCAAAGATAATGGAAAAACTCTGTTTTTAAATTTGAAATCAATTGCTCACAATATCAGAATCAATGAGTTGAGTTCAATTTTTATTACGCTTAAGCAAAAGTTTTATTTATTCCATTTATTTAACACTGATAAAATGTATACCATTTGTACAGATTTGAACAGAAGTTTGGCACTGAAAAATAAAACTGTCGCAAAGCTAAAAAATTGCATGGTTATTTCACCGCACTTTTTAGTTCCAAGTAGCTGTACCCACAAGCGGATCTAAAGGGGTTGAAGAATGGACTTTTTTGGAGGATAGAAAAACCAAACACCCAACTTTCTTGCTCATCCTCTTTCCTTCCTTGCGAAATTTTTGGATTCGCAAGTGTTTGAAAGTATCTTACTGCTTTCTGCACCTTACACCCTGCCTACTTTGACTCTTTCATCTCATAAATATCTTTAATAAAATTTTCCGATAATCAGAAGCAAACTCAAGTAGCTTTAATTCTTTCACATTCAAAAAATATAAAAGCATTCTCCAAACAAAAACGAAACCTGTTTCTTTTATACTGAATAATCAAATAAAAAAGAAAAATTGTAACAATACAATGTCGAAAAAAAATAAATAAAAAATAAAAAAAAACTATAGCAAAGATAAATAAAACGCTTTGAAGGCATATGTCTATATGAAAATGTAAAAAGAAAAATCTGAGGGTTAAAAAAAAACGAAACGTAGAATGAAATATTTGACTTTTGCCAGAACGATTAGGTAAAAGTACAGCAATTGAATTGGAAATAAAATAAAAAAACAATAGAAAAAACAGGGGAGGGTAGGGGGAAACGTGAAGCTTCAAACAAAATCTACGCACATATAAACAGAATGCAGCAGTGATGTGGAAACCAAAATAACAAAAAAACGTTAAAGTAAATATTGAAAACCAAATAAAAATGAAATAAATAAAATTAAACGAATTAGCGGAAGCGGTTTTTTCAACGGCAATGGCAACGGCAACGGCAAGAGAGGAGGGGAACAAATTTTCGTTGCAAAAGAACATTTTAGTGGATGATATAAATGCATTAGCCACTGTACTATACAGTAATAAAAACTATTTGTCTATAAATCAATAGAAAATTATTAGATATTACATTATCTGACAGACTTTAGAGATAAGCATGCGTACTTATTTTTTTTTATTTTTTTTTTGGTTAACATATGAGGATATATATGACAGTATAAAAAGGAATCACTAATTGACTGTCAAGATTATTGATTATATGCACTGTTAGTATGACGTTTTTAATGACATAAATGCATTTGTTGATTTCGTTAGTTTTTATTTAGGAAATATAAAAAGTATATGCCAAAAACATATGTGGTTAAAAAAGGAATGATTTGCTAGCATTTGCTGTTGCAAGAGTCAAAATTAAGAACATTTGAACAATCACATGCAAAAGTCCCTACAAAGCTGATGCTGATACTTAAAATATATGAAAACCCTTGAGGAGATTGAAAAAGGAATATTTTGTTGAATATATAAATACAAAAGAGAAAAAAAAAATGAAGCATATGTTACGTGCCTAGAATTGTAATTTGCAGATAATTAAGAATGTCATGTGACAGAAGCGAGCGAGCGAGCAAGCGAGCACATTAGACCAAACTGAGAAAGCCAGCAGTCTTCACCGCTATTCACTACCTCTGTGATTGCATAATGAAAGGTCACATACCATGCTCAAACTATAAAATCCTTAATGCTTTAAATGTCTGCTTTTTTTGTTTTTTTTTTTTTGAATAGTTTATGTAGGTACATACAAACGAAACAAAAGATTCCGATTTGTTTTCAAGTGTACATATGAGTATGACAAGGCGGAAGGAATTAAGAGACACATACATATATTCATCGACAGTACCGTATCCAGAGGGGGAATATAGGGGCTGAAGCCCCCTCGACCCTCTTACCCCCAGAACCCACCAATCTTATATTAAACAGTTATATTTGAGAAATCAAATATATTTAGATTTTTCCAAAAAAAAAAAACCATCAGCAATGAAAACTATATACCCAACGGGAAAATTTGAAGCGCTACCCAAAAAAGCTCTTTGATAGCGCTCTCTTTGTGCTCACGTGAAAGCTAGTAGAAAGCGCTAACATTGAGCTTCCCGAAAGCGCTTTCAAGTATGTAAAAGAGTGGAAGGTTAGGAGAAGCACTCAAACGAATAGAAAAAAATATTGAATGATTTTGGTACTTTGTAATTCTTATTTGGTTAATATGAAAGTAAATATAAGTTGATTTGGTATTGATACATTTTCGTGTTTCACCCCAAAAACACCAATGTTTGGTGAGGCATAATTTTGAATTTTACTTTTTTTTTTATATTTGCATATATCGCTCATTTACTAAAAGACTGTCATAAATCAAAAAACGCGATTTTGCAGAAAACGCGTTTTAAGTTTTCAATTGACTCCATCTTTGCAGAATAAAGAAAAAATCTTATAACTCACACGCGCAGAGTATACAAGATATTAATATGAATTTTTTACACTTTTTGAAGCGTGATATAATGAATAATTCTGCATGATTAACTCAAAAATCGTGTTTTTGACTTATGACAATAAATCAAAATATTTTTTTTATTATGTGGTATATGTAGGTGGAGTGGCTACTCCCTCTAACAAAATTGTTCTTGGCAAAAGGCTTCCCAAAAGGTTTTCCAAAAGTGCTTCTTTTGTGTTTCGTAGGAGCGCTCTTTTAGATGTTAGCGCTTACTTCACATACTAGAAAGAGGGAGTCCTTAGTGCTGGCAGAAGAGCGCTCCATTGTAGGTAAAACAGCGCTTCCTTTCCCATTGGGTACTTTCAACAAACGAAAAACTTTAGGATTTGAAATATTATTTTATATTTTTATATTTTATTTTAATATTAATAATTTAATATAAATATTAAAATGGGGTCTGATATTTGAATCAATTTTGAATAGCCGTCATGTTGGGCGTGCCAATAAAATGCACGTTACAGTTCAACTGGTTATTAAATACATTCAGACTACATTAAATCTACAATTTCAACGCCAGCTTATAAATGTCTTAATTTTAGGTCTAGTTTTTGGATTGAATTTTGTACTGAATTTTAGTCTGATATTGGTTTAACTTTTCATTTTCTGCCCTTTTTTGATCTAAATTCCGGTTTGATTGTAAGTCAGAATTTTATTTTATTTTAGTTTGAGTTTTAATCCATGTTTGGTCTAAATTTTGATTTACTTTCCATTGTTTGCAGACCAGCGTTGGATCTGATATCTGGCCTAAATTTTGGTTTGCTTTTAATTTGTATTTGTCGTCTTTGTAGCCTCAGTTTTAATCTAACTCTTAGTTTGAGCTGCGGTTAATATTTTCGTCTGAATTAGCTTGATTTTGATACAAAGTATTTTGGTCTGAGTTTCGATCCGAAATCGGTCTGAATTCCGATCCGAAATCGGTCTGAATTTCGATCTGAAATCGGTCTGAATTTCGATCCGAAATCGGTCAGAATTTCGGTCCGAAATCGGTCTAAATTCCGGACCGAAATCGATCTGAATTCCGGTCCGAAATCGGTCTGAATTTTGTTTTGAAATTTGGTCTGGAATTTTGGTCTAGTTTTTGTTTAATTTAAGTTAAAATATTTTGATGTAAATATTTATCAGATATTCCCACTAGTTTTTGGTCAAAATTTTGGGTTACTTTCGTTCGGTATTTGGTCTCGTTTTAGCCTAAAGTTTTGCGTAACTATTGGTCTGAGTTGTGGTCTGAATTTTGGAATGAATTTTAAAACTGATTTTGGTTCTAGATTTTTGATCTGAATTTGGTCTTATTTTGATCTATATTTTTGATCCGAATTTGGTCTCATTTGGATCTAGATTTTTGATTTGAATTTGGTCTCATTTTGATCTAGATTTTTGATCTGAATTTGGTCTCATTTGGATCTAGATTTTTGATCTGAATTTGGTCTCATTTTGATCTAGATTTTTGATCTAAATTTAGTCTCATTTAGATCTAGATTTTTGATCTGAATTTGGTCTCATTTTGATTTAGATTTTTGATTTGAATTTGGTCTCATTTTGATCTAGATTTTTGATCTGAATTTGGTCGTATTTTGATCTAGATTTTTTATCTGAATTTGGTCTTATTTTGATCTAGATTTTTGATCTGAATTTGGTCTCATTTGGATCTGGATTTTTGATCTAAATTTAGTCTCATTTAGATCGAGATTTTTGATCTGAATTTGGTCTCATTTTGATCTAGATTTTGTATCTGAATTTGGTCTCATTTTAATATTAATTTTTGATATGAATTTGGTCTCATTTGGATCTAGATTATTTATCTGAATTTGGTTCTTTTCTTGGTTTGAACTTTGATCTGGAAAAAGTATTTGAATTTTAGTTTGTAATTTCGTCAAAATTTCGCCCTAATTTTCTATCCGATTTTAGTTTGAATTTTGGTCTCAGTTTTGTTCCAGTTATCTTTTAATTTTTGACCTGTATTTGATAAAATTTTTGCACTAGTTTTTGGTCTAGGTCTGGATTTTGGTCGATAGTGAGTCTGATATTTATCTTTTAATTTAGTAAAATCAGCGCGCCCCCCAAACCCAAATTCTAGAACCGCCACTGTTCATCGATGAGAGTTTAGCTGTTATTCTTTGAATAAGCCAAACAAAAGAAGATAGTATGAAAGAAAAGGTAATGCTAGAGAACAGCTGTATGTCTGTTGGATTAATGTAATCATATAAAATTGTCAACTACCACAGCAAAAACAACAAAAACAAAAAAATTAGTAATGGACAGCTGAGCATAGATAACTACTAGTTTTTATTTTATTATTATTTATCATCAACAAATTTACAATAACATTAATTAATTAAAATATTTTCGTTCTTTTTCTCTTCAAATTTTCTCACAGAACTAAAAAAACTCTGGAACAGAAACGAAAAAACTACAACAAAATGTCAAGCATATGACAAAAACTTGCATTAATATAAATTTTATTTTTGGTTAATTTTTTTGTTCAAATTTTAAACAAAAAATAAATATCCCAAAGAAAAGAATCTAAACATAAGTAATCCTACAAAAAAAAAAAAAAAAAAAAATACGCAAAAAAAGAAAACAAACAAATGTGGAAAATGTTTGACGAAACGATGATTGAATGTGTTGAGTGTGGTGGTGGTTTCATATTAGAGCCACCACCAAAATTTATGGTTCCACCGCCACCCAGACCGCCATCAATGGGCAGCAGCATAAGTAATTGCAATGAAGAGGAGATGGCAGTGAAAGCGCAACAAGCATGGGATAGTGATATGTGTGAAGCAATACCGGTGAGTAACAATTTTGAACAAGAAAAATGCATAAATTCAAAATAGTTTTAAGGGTTGCGTTGCTGTTAATTTGCAATCAGGGTGCACCCTTCTGAATACTCTACATATGCACATATATGTATATAGAAATATGTGTGTTAAGTGCAAAATTGCGCTTGTTTTAATTACGCCCATGGGTGTTTCTATATTTTGAAAGCAATTTCCAGTTAGCGCCCACCCTAAAAATCATGCAAGTGATTATCCAACAACATTTTACTTTACCATCACCAGCATTTCTCACATCTGTTTGTATTCTCTTTCTCACCGCCTCTGTAGGATACGGAAGCAAGTGGCATATATGGCTGCAAAGTCATTTTGAATAGTGTCAAATATAATTATAAGTATAATTTTTGGCTTTTGTGTATGTCTAGCACTTTAAAATATTTGGCAATATGCAAAAAACAGGAACATTTACTTTACTATTAATATCGTATGTAGCAGCATGGTACTTGACAGCTGTCAAAATGACAGTTACTTGATAGTTAATAACATAGTTTTCAAGATTGTGGTATAAAGTTTGACAACAAATGGATGGAGATTTTTTTTTCTATTGTAGGTAGATGTTACAGATTTTCAATGCTGTCATGCAAATTTGGGTATTTTAGATAAATTTTACTTAATTTAACGTAAAAGGGAATTTCTTTCCCTGTTTCACTGTTTTTGATATGTAAATTTATATTTAAATTTGTTCAAAACGGAATTTTAAAATTAATATAATATAATTGGAAATTGTAAGAATTGAGAAATCTTTCCCACTGTCAGTAGAGAGTGAGAGCAAAAATGATATATACTCATCAGTTAGTTACCATTGTGTGAGAGAGAAACTCTCTCACGAAATGTTAACCCTTGTGAGACGAAGTACACTGGCAGTCACAGAAACCGCACCACTTGCATTTCTGCTGCAATTACGGTAATCTTTCCTAACTTAGCACAAATTTCCCTTCCTTTGTAAAGGAGATTGCCTTGTTTATATTTTAAGAATGTATTTAAGCGGAATGTACTATTTTGAATTGCGCTTGTTTGGCGAAAAGAAGAATTTTTGAAAAAGTGCCAAAAACAACTGCAAAATATAAATAATTGTCGCGCCACCAAAACGTCGAAATTTTTGTTCTTAGGTATCAAGGAGTGTCATAAAGTTAAATACCTGAAGAAATCTGATGCCTACATTCGACTGCTGTTGGACTGATCTGGAAAAAAGGCAATTTGTACCCGCTTGAAAGGACAAAATGACCAAGAAGACTAGGGAAGACAAATACGAGAGAAAATGGCATAACCTGAAAGAGAACCATAAATTATAGATTCAAAAGTGCAGTCACAATAAGGACTGAGCTAAAGAGCTTTTACAATGTGAATTTAAATGTCGAAACCTCTTACGCAGAAAGAAACGAAACTTCGGTCTGTCGGAGATGATCAGACAAAAAGTCGATCGCCTGGCATGGACTAAAAACTACAGCAATTGCACTCTGGCAGACTTGAGAAAATTTATATGGTCGGGCAAATTAAACTCAATTTTGTATGCGTATTTAATCTTCGGCACGTGCGTCGTTCAGATATAAAGCAATACAAGGAAAACTGTGTAGCAAAAATAGCAAAAATAGCTTGAATGGATTTTTCCTGCTATATCCGGGGTCTTTTATGCTATATTAAAGGGGCTGTGAACGCCCACAAATATTTCTAAAATTTAATGGAGCAATTGCTGTAAGCCAATTGTGGTGCGCTTTCGCTCATTAATGACGTTATTATTCCGAACTACTTCTGCGGCATATCACCGCGCCAAATTGGCAAGATTTAGTTAGTAATTAATGCCTAATGTTTGTTGATAACTTTAGAAATAGTAAAAAAGCTAGATAATTGATTCTTATTTGTTAGCAAATTCCAAATTCTCGAAGAGCGCCAAAAATACTATAAGAATTTATCTGTCAAATAATTTTCATAATTTTACAAAAGTATTTTACTATAGCTGAAAATGTCGAATTTCGTGCCAACAAAACAACATTTGCGGGAAGTTTTAATTTGCTTCTTCCATTTAAAGAAAAAAGCAACTGAGGCACATCATCTACTCACTGAAGCTTATCCTGACTGTGCTATAGACGTTAGAATGTGTCAGGTGTGGTATGCCCGTTTCAAAAGTGGTGATTTTGATGTTGAAGACAGGGAACGTTCAGGCGGCACGAAAAAGTTCGAAGATGAAGAATTGAAGGCATTACTCGAAGAAGATTCATGTCAAACGCAACAAGAACTTGCAGAAACTTTAGGAGTTAATCAATCAACCATTTCTAAACGATTAAAAGCATTGAGAATGATTCAAAAGCAAGGAAATTAAGTGCCGTACGAATTGAAGCCGAGAGACGTCGAACGACGATTTTTCACATGTGAACTGCTGATTGAACGACAGAAAAGAAAGGGTTTTCTGGATCGTATTGTGACTGGCGATGAAAAGTGGATACGTTACGATAACCCAAAGCGTAAAAAATCATGGGGACCGGCCGGACATGCATCAACATCAACGGCAAAGCCGAACATCCATGGATCCAAGCTCATGCTGTGTATTTGGTGGGATATGAAAAAGCTGTCGTGTATTATGAGCTGTTGAAACCGAATGAAACGATCACTGGCGACCGCTACCGACTACAATTGATGCGTTTGAGCCGAGCATTAAAGGATAAGAGGCCAGAATATGAGAATAGACACGACAAAGTTATTCTTCAGCACGACAATGCTCGGCCGCATGTTGCAAGGCAAGTAAAAACATACTTGGAAACGCTGAAATGGGAAGTGCTACCCCACCTGCCGTATTTTCCAGACATTGCTCCTTCTGATTACCACTTGTTCCGATCGATGACACATGGCCTGGCTGAACAGCACTTCCGTTCTTTCGAAGAACTCAAAAAATGGGTCGATTCGTGGATAGCCTCAAAAGATGAGCAGTTCTTTCGACGCGGAATCCGTATGCTACCAGAAAGATGGAAAGATGGTTGTGGCTAACGATGGACAATACTTTAAAGAATAAATTCATAATCACTTTTTCACAATAAATGTTCAAATTACGAAAAAAAATACAAGTTTATACATTCATGCTCCCAATACTTTTAATTAATACCGTCAAATTCCCTGAAATTTCTTCCATATTTTTGTTTTAATTAAAAAAGTAATGAAATTTATGTGTATGTATGATGTTTTTTTTTCGCAATTTTGTTCATTTTGTTCCCGAAAATAAAAAAAAAAAATTACATTCACCAAAACAATATCAGGTTTAGGTCCCATTTTAAACGATTTTCTTGATATTGATGAGTGGTGCGGTTTTTGTGACCGCCAGTGTATAACTGGTTAACTGCAATGCCCATAAAAATTTTCTCTTCTCAAACATCTAATTAGATCACAAAAATAGAAACTGTGTGCATTTTCGAAATATTAACACTGAAAAATTTTAATGATTTATTATTTTCAAAATTCAAAAATATTCCTTTTTAAAAAACTAATCACTTTGACAAATGATGTACAATAATGTCAATTCATGGTGACAGCTGTCATCAAGTAAATGTCAAATTATCTTTATTCCTCATGCATACACGCACTCAAAAAATTTTAAATCGCACTATTTAAACAATTTCAAAAGCAAAGTATGCCGAGAAAAATACTAAAATGAAACTCGCAGTAAACAACAAAACCAATGCCAAAGAAAATTGGGCAAAAAAAAAAAACAACAAAAAAAAAACAAAAACGAAAAGGACACGCTTGCCACTTGTTTGAAAGCTTGAAAATCAACCAAACAAAAAAAAAACGCAATGGGCATAGCAAATTGTGTCAGTTGTGTATGTGTGGGCCATGTCTTTTGTATTATCAACAGATGCTAAAGTCAAAAATCTGAACACAATAACAAAAACAACATTAATGGGAATAGCAGCAGACTAGCAACAGCAACGAACTGGCTGGATGGCTGCTTTCAAAGTAGAACAAGAAAGAAGGAAAAGAACAACAGCAACAAATTTTATGCTTGCAACATATGGCGCATCAAATTGTATACGAAAGAAGCAGCCACCAACCCCCTCCCCCTGCCCCCCTCAGTAAAAGTGACTATTTTCAATATAAAGGACGCACACTTAGCAACTTACATGCATGGAAAATAATGGGACAACCGTTGTTGCCATAGCTAGAGTAGTAACAACAACAACAAAAACAACAAAAACAACATTTATAATAAAAATTCCAAACATAATGATGTTTTATGGAAAAATGTTATCATTTTTAATGTTAAAAAAAAATGTGAAGAATTTTTTTTTCTCCTTCCGTGCACACAAATTCCGCAAAGAGTTTGAAGGAATATACTAGAGTCTAGTTCAGGGTTAAATTTGTATTTAATATGTGGGTGGGAGAGATGAGAGAGGAGAAGCATGTAATAATGACTTGCTGTTAAGAGTGATGGCCGTAACAATCGTGTGTAGTGGAATTTACTCTCGCAGAGAACGGAAAAAAAAAAATGCAAAAACAATTTATAGTTCAAGACTCACACGCTCATTTAGAATCAATGTATGTTACTTTCTCTCTCTCTCTTTTTGCGCTCTTTATTTGTATACGCTACACCCCGCATTTCTTAATACCACAAAAACGAAAAAAAACAAAGATATGCTTTCTAACATATTTATTCCTTCACTTCATTAAAACAAGAACAAACAAATTTTGTTGTTTATTTTCCACAGAAAATTAAAAACAATTACAAGAAAGTGCAACAAACAGAAAAATCATCGACAACAACAATACAGGTTCATGATAGTTTTTTAGGAGACTATGAAAATTAAATCTAGAGGTTAATTTTCAAAGTCATGACTTAAGTTCATGCCAATTTCGTTATTTGAAGTTATATATAAGCAGATTAATGAGTAAATGTAGTCATCACAACGACAATGTATATAGAGACGGGCAAATCAGACGACCGTTTCGGAATCCGCCACAATTCCTCATCAGTGATCTTAGTGATAGTTCTTAATCTTTCAATATCCTATATAAGCTACTAATGCCTGTTAAAAATTTGATATGCTAAATTCCACTTAATTTTGACATCTTTCGATACAAGTGTTTGAGGTCTTTAAAATTAAATTATATGGAAGATTCTAAAAGGAGACCACAAACACACGCGCATAAATAGACAAACACACACATGCCATAAAAACCCAGTTGAACTTTGGATGATCGTTGGAATAATAATTGAGCGCTCCAAAGCGAGAAATCGACTACTCCTTTTTAACATTGCATGTCCTAGGGCATGGAGTAGTCGTTTTAGCCTCCAAAAGGAGTAATAAAGGAGGATACGATTACGAGCATGAGTTCACTTGCATTTCATAGAGGTTAGGTTAGGTTGGAGTGGCTGTCGAGAGACACACTTAGGCCTGAACGGCCCATTGTGAAACCACATAGTTCGACCTACAGTTTAACGCCGATTCCGAACGGCGGTGTGGCAATTTATTATCGGTTTGGTGGTTTTGCTATTACCAACCAATGTGTGTACTTGAATACTATCTTATAATTCTCATACACTTCATATTGATAGTGAATATAAGAAAGTAATGAAAATTAACCACCAGACGAAGACGGGAATCGAACCCGAACCTCCCAGATGAGAGTCTAGTGCACTATCCACTAAGCTATCGAGGTCGTCTGTATCTCATAGAAAAACAAAACTCCGAAATAGTTGCTTACAGAATTCATGACGCCATAGACTAGTTGTCTAAACCGCCAGTAAGCACGCAAGCACTTGTGAGCCAAGGTTCAAATCCCACAACATTTTTTTTTTTTTTTTTTTAATTATAATGTTATATTTACTTTTGCTCATTATTTTTTATTTTTTTTTATTATTTACTATTACTGTTTTATAATTTTATTATTTTCTTGAGTTGCCTTTTTCCAGGCTCGAACCTGTGGCTGAAAAATTCGCATCGCGAATATTAAACGACGCGCTTACTAACTGAGCCACACAAGCAAATTTATTGCCATTGAATTTTGTTTCTTTTACTCTTGCAATAATTCTAGTACTAGTTACTGATTTTTAACTCTTTGATGAACACGATTTTAAAGAAAATAAAACCACCAGTTGCACAGAAATTTTTTTGATTCATATCATTACCAGCAGAATGAGAAACTGTAAATAAAATATTAAACTTTGTGACTATAAGTAATTTCAACTTTTCGAGGTGGGTTCAAATATATCACACTATGCATAAAAAAATATGCGAGGCAGTTTTTACCCTACATGCCGTAAAGGGTTAACTGTGCAAGAGAGAGTAAGATATACAAATTTGAACTACTCAATCAGGCTGTCTTTGTTTATCATTATTTCTAAAAATAGACCATATAAAATTATGAAATTGCGTTAGTGAAATTCAAAAATTTTGTTACTGTATTGAAGTTTCTCGTTTATCCCTCCTTTTGGAGTAATGAAATCATTAATCGTTTGAGGAGTACTTACTGTTTGTGCAACTGGGAAGTTGCTACTTACATACAATGGAAGCTGAGGAGTATGTGTGTATTTTGACAAATCACTTTCAATTATATTACCACAAAAATCAACTTTAATAGGATTTACAACAATTTAATACAAAAAATAAAAAAAAAAAAAAATTTACAATAGAACATTAGCAACAACATGAGCAAAGAAGAAAAGCAGCAACAAAGGCTAAACTTGAAGTAAATTTGAATGAGATTTTCAATTTTGGGTTGCCTTTTTTTTTTGCTGCTGCATGAAAGCAAATTGAGTTGAGGGTTGTTTACCTTTAACAAGGAAAAAAAGGTGATGCCTTCTCTACTATAACGCTCACCCCCTCCCGCTTACTGCATTTAGGGTACTACTACTACAACAACAAAAAAAGCTATAACAACTTTAACAATGTCTGTTTTTTGCTTTATCTTCTGCTCGTTTTTTTTTCCTCCTTCTTCTTCTCTCTTTTCTTCAGCTTGTTACTTTTGTTAGATGAAAATTGCTTACAAAAAAAAAAAAAAATAAATAAATAAATAGAAAAAAAAGACAGCGTGTGTAAAAAATTATATATTGTGGCTTCAACTGTAACAAGTTACTTTCTTTCTGTGTGTGCGCCCACCTTTCTGTGTAGAGTATGCACCTACCTACCTTTTGTATATACATAGAAATAAGATCTGAATGAAATTTGAGCATTTCTATAACAAGATGAACAAAAAAAAAAAACGCTTGATTTACTCGTACTTGAGTTGTAAATAAATACTTACAAAATAAAAATGTTTGTAAAGTTGAGAAGAAAATTTTGTGGGTGCATTACCAAGTTGAAAATTGTTTTCAAAATAATTATTCGATCTCTGGGACAGCGATGAGTTCATATAAAAATCTTGCAAAAAGAAGGCAATTAATTAATCATAGATCGAGTGATCGATCAAAGTCGGTATACCCAGAAGTAGGGTGACCAGAGAGAGTCCTCTCTCTTAAGCAATGTACTCTCATTTACCTACTCATATACAGTGTGGGGAAAATATTTACTGCTTTTACAATAATTTTCTCATGAGTGTATGTTCGGCATGCTTTTTCATTTTTTGAAATTTAGGGATACTCTCCAGCACACAACAGTAGAATTTATTGTTGTCTAAATTCAATTTTTTTTTTCTTCTTTCACTTGTATTGTCTAGTGGGTGGTGGATGAGGTGGTGGTTTAAATAAACAACACAGGATTCGTCTACTTATTTTTTCACTGGCTGTCTGTGTGTCCCATTGAATTTAAATCTTTAGGGAGTTGAAAAGAAATTGGTAAAAAAAAAAATTAGAGCTTAAGAGGGAGGAAATTGTAGATAAGCATGCAAAGTGTTTGATGAACTTGTAAGGTAGCATTATTTGAATTCTGATGGTGTTGTTGTTGTTGTTGTTAAGTTCTGAGAATTTATTTTCAAGGGTAATAGGTGTGTAGGTAAGAACAAATATTGCTACAAAATATTTTTTTTTTTTTTTTTTGTTTTTAAATTATTATTTATAGAAATCGAATTTGTATTTATGGTAAGCTTCAAAAAGAAAAGAGATTGCCGGTTTTTTTTTCCAATATTACATGGAATAGTGCTATTGAACTCTTTGTAGTGTGCGAATATTTTGGGAGCTCGTTAACTTTCCTAAATGATTGTTTCACATTTATCATTTATTATTCCTTTCAATAGAATTTACATAGAATTTTATAAGATAAAGAAAAAAAAGTGTGGAAGGATACCATCCATTAAATACAAAGAGAATAACTGTGAGGGAATAATATCAATTATGTAATTGTTATTGAATGTACAGTGACTTTAAACATAATTTTTTATTGCACTAGTTCAAATAATTTTATTTTTAAGTCCTTCGGTATAACTTTGATTTTCTAGAATCTCTAGATCAAATTTTTACTATTCGATAAGTCTTAATTTTCTGCAAATCTCAAAATCTCTTGCACATATTTCACCTGCAGTTGTACTATATATTTATATATAGCATATTATATCATTGAAATTCATGCTCTAGTTACTAAATACGCACCACAAAATAAATGAAATCTCAAATTCAATTGCCATCAAAATCAATTTAATGGATTAGCGTAAAATGTACGTTCCTTCGGCAACTACATACACACCGCATAATTTTTTTTTTAGCTTTGCTTCAAGTTATCTCTTATCGAATTGTGCCAATTTTCGGATAGTAGCAGCAGCAACAACATATACGAAGAAAAATGTCATGTGAAAATGATGCCAACACACATACACACACAGAGCAAAAAAAAACAGAAAAAAAAAACTTTTTATCAGACGCTTACGAAAAATATCTTTAAATTCACTCCTAGCAAAAGATGAAGCAAAAAAAAGATGATGAACGAAAACAAAAAAAAAAAAATAAAATAAAGAAAAAAATAAAAACCTAAATCACATACAAGACGAGACAAACATACGAAATTAAAATGAAGAAAAAATAGCTTAAATATTGTGCACACACATTTTTGCGCAACACTGTACTGCATCAGCAGTGAGAGCAGGCATGTGGCGAAAGGTTGAGAGAGAGAGAGAGAGAGAGAGACAGCGAGCGATTGAGAAGAAACTGACTGACAGTGAGTGAAATAAGTAAACAGTCAGCAAAAAATAGACAGATAACTAGAAGAAGCAGAATTAAAAGTAGAAGAGTTGCTTGCGCCACTTGAGCTAAGGGAAAATAAGAAAATAAAATCAATCTAAACCCACAGAAAAACTTTGTATAAATAATCCTTGCTTAAATTTTTTAAAAGGATATGTGTGTGCATGCATGTAAAAGGAAGTAAAAGAAGAAGACGACGACGACGACGACGACAACGCATGTGACAGTTGTAAGCTTAAAAATAGAATTACATATACACTCACATCTCGCAAACGGAAAACGGAGAAGATGAAACTAATACATTGACATTGATATAAAACTGCAATACAACAAGCAGCAGTAAAAATGAGAAAAAAAAAGACAAGAAAAAAAGGATAAAAATGAATGGAAAAAAAAAACAAAAAATTGCTACCAAAAATAGTGTTGATGCTGTTACTGATGATGTTCTATGATATTTGTTGTTACTGTCACTGCTACTGATGCTGCTGCTGCTGCTACAGCTGATGATGATGTCGCTGATGATGATGTCGCTGCTGATGATGATGATGATGATGATGACTCTGAAGCTAAAGATGAACATGACGATGATGTTTTCCACACGACAAAATTTTTACACATACTCGCACACTAACTCAAATATCTTTATACACACGCATATTTTGCTACTACTACTGCTACTGCTGGCTGTAAATCTTATAAAGTTTACGTAGTATGAAATATTTTTGTAGAAAACGAACGCACACACACACACACACACACACATAAAATGTAGTATAAAAAATTGAAATTGGAAGAAAACGACGTGACAATAGCAAATTGAATATATCAAATATACTATTTGTATGCATGTGTACATATATTTATATAAATGCGAAATGTAACTGAAAACAGAAGTTAGGGTTGACAAAATGTAGCAAAAGTAGCAGCAGAAATTGAAGAAAATGTTAAATATTTTTTGCTATTTTTTTGTAATTTTTTGTATTTTTTTTTGTCTGCTTTACTATGAAAATGTAACAAAAATAATAATTTTATTTTAAAGCATTGAAAATGATGTGTGAAAATTTAGGAATTTATATGGAATTTTTCCTGAATTAAACTTGAGAAACTATGAAGTTAGGTTTAAATTTATTAAAAAGTTTAAGTTAGTGAACTAATTAGAGAACTGATCTTAGAAAAAAAAAAACCTTTGCAAAATTTTTATATTTTTGACATTGTAATTTTGTCTTACTTTTGACTTCCCCTGGACTATTCACAAAAAAAAATATTGTATTATACTTACATATATGTTTTTACTTTTGATGGATTGCTGGACTCTTGCTTCTAAGCTCTCGGGTGCGACTCTCGGCTAGGGTATGGGTTATTATCTATTTTTCTTACTTTCTTTCATAATCAACACCATGCTTTGCATTAATAGGATTTTTCCCTGTATGTTGATTGACCATTAAAAAATAAAGCGTTTAAAGATTTTTTTTAATTTTACATATTTGTTAAAAAATGAATTTAAATAAAAAATTAAGTGTCTGCAGACATTCACAGTAGAAGTGAAACTATGAAATAGATTATGAAAACAGTTATAACACATTCCGTTAAAGTTTTTGCAGTCTGCTTCTCTCTATTTTGTTGTTGCTTTGCTTCTGTTGGTACTCTCTACACTTATTGGCACAAACACGTCGCGACGTAGTACATACACGTATATAACACATGAGAGAAAAATTCAGCCATTTGCAATTAAGCAGAGACGTCTCTCTGAGAGCCGACTCTCACTAAAGCGTATCAGATAAAACTACGAGAATTCGACTCTCTGCTTGATTGTATGTAGCTGAATAACAACAAAGAATGATAGAATACAAGATTACGCCACACGCATCTCCGTTATTTGGCTCTCACAGAATTGAGCGAAAGCTTTTGTGTGTGTGTCGTAGATTATCATCTATATATTTATTAGTGTAACTACAATTTTATTCCAGAAGATCCAGAAGTGCTACGATATCATATTATATATCATTTTAAAGAGCTTGACGAGTAGGTAGGTTAAAAATTATCAGATTTAAAATCGATTTAGCCAATTTCAAAATATTAGCGTCGGAAATTCTTTAAGTTCACTCATTGAACAAAGTATTGCATTCATCGTTGTAAAAATCATTGCTTAAGCGGGAGTAAATAACAAATAAGAGAGAGAGAGAAGACATGAGTAACGGCATTTCTCAGAATTATCTAACGAATTATCTGTATACACAAATAACAAAACAAACACCAACGAGTAGTTTAGTTCTCTTTTGATATTTGTTTTTCATAAAGAGATTTTTTGAGCAAAAAAAAAAATTGCTCCAGTTACTGGGGCCTTACCGACTAGTTTTCTTTATTTGCATTTACATATAAACAGTGCATTATGAGGCTGCTGTAAAATTTAGCTGCCAAAATTAAAGAAATCGAATCTCGGTTTGAATCCAAAAGTAAATTTCTTACTCTTCATCGATCCCTCAATAAATTTCACACTAAGGATATCCTAATTAGGCAAGGTATTTGGTTGTGCGAGCGTCTCCGTGGTATTGACATTATTTTTTTTTAATTTTTTTTATCAAACCTGATTCATAAAATTATAACCGAAATGTTATTTGTCATCTCTTCTATGTTTTATATTAGTTAATTCTTTTGATTTATATTACTGCGTTTTATGAAGCAACGTGATCGCTACATTTGTGGTACATAATATGAATTAAAAGTTAAATATTTTAAAGTATAATGAAGGCAAATAACTATTAATATTTAATTTTATATTTGTATCTCCAAATAACCGAATTAAAACTAATAAACATTATTTATTTTCATATTTCATATGACTTGTGACCATAGTAAAATAAAGAAGTATGCTAAGCCGAATTCTCCCCTCTTTTGAAATTCACTTCATTTTAATATCAAATGGTTCTCAAAAAAAAAAAATGATTGTCAGAAAATTTATGGCACTCTGGATATGGAACACATTTGTGGATGACTTTTTTTTGGAGATATTTTTTGACAATCCGGAGTACTTTAGTACTACTCTAAGTATTTAGCCTATTTGTTTATTTTACTATGACTTGTGATGGCATGCGCAGAGAGAGGCAATTTTGATCAACTTATTGGCGTAATCTTGCATTCACTCATTCTTGAATAACAACAGCATAACTTCGTTTCTTATTGGTTTCGTATGAGTGCAATGAAAACGCGACTTTTCACGTGACCGTTGTTATTAATGTTTTTGCATACTTTCCCTTTCTTTTTTCTGAAGCTTTTTTCCTGTTGATACTCTCTACACCTATCGGCACAAGCACAACGTAGCATACGTAAGTATGTAATACATAATATGAAAGTTCAGTTATATGGAATCAAGCTTTCGCACAAAAGCACATGAGATAAAACTGCGAGAAGTCGACTCTCTGCGCGATTGTATGTAGCCGATTCCCATATTACCTCGGTCGCAAAGGCTGTGGTTATATTGCGAGTATGCTTGGCGAACACCATGAAATTGTTGTTGCACCGAACGCAAAAAGAGAGTCTTTATTCACTGTCCGAGCACGCCAAGTATTCAGGGTGGCAATGAGTTATTTTACAAAACAGTATCATTACATATAAAATAGTATTAAACAAACGAGTATATTTTGACAAAAAAAACAACTCTGCAACGAGCTGAATGTAACCACCTTGACCGAGCACGGAAAAAAATGTTTTGTGTTCGTCGAACACCGAGCACCAATATAACCAGACGCTAAGCACTAACAACAGCATAAATTCGTTTCTTATTAGCTTCGTATGAGTGTAATGAAAGCTCATTTGCGTTGCATTTTTTCGATTCACAGCCCCGGTAATGAAGTTTCACTTAAAAAATCACAGATTCTGGGAAGGTACGGTTAATAAAAATGCCACGATTTTTAGGTACAGGATGGATTGAAATTCTTAAACTTTTGTGAAAATTCGTTAACAAGCGTGGATCGATCCTCCTTTGTGCACCAATGACCAACAATGATCTCAGTATTTTGGTTGCCACTGTACTTTCTCTCCATCTAGTTCTCTTCAACTGAGTTAATTTCTGCTACTCCGCATATTGAATGGATCTTACGACTACTGTAATTGAGAACTCATTTCTTACAGTACTTTTCCTCTCTCTCTCTCTCTTTCTCCCTCTGGTAATAAATCTCCACTCATTACACAACAAACTATGTATAACAATTTACCATATATATTCTCATGCATCTTCTTCAACAATTTGTATTATAATATTGCTAAATAAGGTAAAGTGTTGTAAAATCATTTATATGCTGCCACTTAAATAGTGACAGTGATAGTAGAAGGAGAAAAATAAGCAAGCAGCAGCATCATTGGCTTTTACCAAATCAAATGTCAGTTTTAGCGTATAATCGCGTAAACTTTACTATACTTTTATGTTTGTTTGTTGAACAAAAACTTTTTGTTTTTGCGTTGTGTTGTGAGGAGAGGATGCCATTACGCACTACATATCACTACTACAAACACATAAGTTTATCTCACAAAAACACACATACATAGATATTACTTAACTACGAAAAAATTTCCGTGCAACTTTTTCTTCGTTTTTGTTTTTCTTTTTGTTTTGTTTTTATTACCGCCTTATTCGTACAATTTTGTGATTATTTACAAGTTGCAAAAATGTTTTGGTTTTTTTTTTTGTTTTTTCTTTGGTTCATACAAAAAAACAAAGCATATCATTTCGCAAACACATAGCAAATGAAACAGCATCCTTCAACGCAAGAAAACTTTGTTTTTTTTTTTTTTTACAACTATTTCAGAAATTGTGAGTTTCATTTGCAGAACGCACGTGTTTACGTGCTCTTACATTTTCCCTGGCCTCTCCCCTCTCCCCCACAGCCACCTGCACTGCTTTGAGCGTTTTCTTCTTCGGAGTTTTTGATTTCTAGGTGAGTGAGTGTGAGTGTGTGAGTGAGTGAGCGAATATGCGGGGATAGCGAAAATTCTTTTGTAACCACTTTTTGGTGAAATTGTTTGGAAACATGTATGGTTAAAGTTGTTGTTGTCGTTGTTGTTGCTGCTAAATTTCATTTCATTTCGTTTTCAGTATATGTTTCTTCATTTTTTTTACTTCTTCACTGCTCTGATGTAATGAAAACCTACGTTCAAAATCTTTTATTTTTGATACTAAGTATTGGTATTGAAAATATATGAGTGGGTGGCTGTAGTAACTTTGTTTTGGTGTTTCTTTATAGGAGGAAAAACCTAGTGGTATGGAAAGCCTTCTGCTGCCTTGAGACTTCAAAGTATTTTTATGTTTTTTTGTTTGTTATTTTTTCTTGGATTTTTGGTTTTACTTTTCTTTTTTTATCCGGGGGAGGTATTTGTTTAATATAAATAAGTAAGCTTCCGTGTTAAATTGAGCAGCATTACCGATTTGTTGATTTTTAATATTTGAAAATTATACGAGTATGTGATGATAGCGTGTGTGTGTGTGTGTATGTGTGTGATTGTTTGAGATTAAAATCCCATGATGGTAATATCAAAGAAAAGAAAATCAAAGCAACATTTAATGGTTAATATCGGAATAATGCGCTCTTCTCAAATATTATGCTCAAAGAGATAGTAATAAAGCGTGGGTCGTAACCGTTTTCATATGTAAATTGCACAATGGCACTCTCACACAGGAATGAGTTAGGTGCTTGATCATTATAGCCTGAGAGAGAGAGAGAGAGAGAGAGAGAGCGCTCTAGACCACACCCACTACCACCTACTCTCATTTGCTCTGGTAACTTTCGCTCTTTTATATAATGAGCAAACAGCTTACACTAAACAAAAAATGTTTCCAAAGGGATTTACATAACTAATTTGAAAATTTTCGTATGGAAATGGAGAAAATTCAAATCAAGTTGAACAATTCAAGTTTTAACAGTTCCTAAATTAATTTCAAAGTTATATAAAATTTCAAGTACTGAGGAAATCAGGATCTAAACTCCGCTCCCTCTTCCCGTTTAGAATTTAAGCGATTACGATCGTTGTTCCCGACTGAAAAGAATTTTGCAGGAACGAAAAACCTAAACCTTCCCCTTCTCTACTTTTGCGTGTTTTCTGATTTCAATATAAAGCTTTATGTTATGTTAGAAAAGCTCCATGATTATTACGAGGGCAAGAAATTTTATGCACTAAAAAATATGCGCATATAGTACGCACTTAAAGTTCAAAACTATGCAATTGAAATTGCAAAAAATGCACTAAAATATGCAATTAAAAAAAAAATTTTGGTTTTTAATTGCATATTTTCGGTAAAAAAAAAAATAATAAAACTAAAAACATTGTATGTAATTTAACAAACAAAGGACTAAAACAATTCATTTTAAAATATGAAATAAATTTACAAAAAGTAACAAAAATATAAAATGAATAAAAAGTTTAACTCAAATCGCAGTTAAGTAAATATCTAAACGATTATAAGATCAATCTTTATTAATTGTTTTATTGGCATAAGCATTAAAATTTTGTTGAAGTTTTCAAATACAAAACTTTCCTGATCGGTTCTTAAAAAATGTTTCTGTAAAGAAAGTGATCGCTCTCCTGATCACCAGTCGGACGATAGGAGCATATTTGAAGGCACAAAATTCATTTGTAGAACAGTTGTTTATAGAACAATTTTCTTCATTAAATTCCAAATTTACATATCTTCGCTGAATATCTGCGACCTCATCAATGGAAACCCATAAGAAATAGTTTTTAAGGCGAACTTGATTCCTTTTAATAAAATAATATATATATATTGCGCAGTGACTTTTCAAGAGGAATGATTTCATTAATATATCGCTCATTTACTAAAAGACTGTCATAACTCAAAAAATGCGATTTCGCAGAAAAGAAGAAATCTTTTAGTTCTAACGCGCAGAGTATACAAGATATTAATATGAAATTTTTACACAATATGAAGCGTGATATCATGAATAATTCTGCATCATTAACTCAAAATTTGTGTTTTTTGACTTATGACAGTCTTTTAGTAAATGAGCGATATGTTCTCAAAAAACTTCTTAATTGTGGATAAATCCAAACAAAATATTTTAAACCCTTCCGCTGCCGAGGTAGTAATCAAAGGCTGTATTGTTTTTTCTGAGTGCCGATCATTCAATTCTTTATGTTTCTGGCTTTTCAAATGCTAGTCAATTTGAAATTACTTTTCGCAGTTTACTAAAAATTTATCAAAATTATTAAAAAATTAAAAATATGTAAATCGAATAAAAAACACAAAAAAAAAGAAGAAATATCGTCGCCTGAGAATTGATTTGGCGTATGTGTATAAGTATTCCTATGCCTATACGCCAAATCAATACTCAGACGACGATATGTGAAAACATGCATTTATTGTAAAATATTCAAAAATATGCACACTTTCCCAAAAATATGCAAAAATATGCATTTATTGTAAAATATGCAAAAATATGCACTAACGATTGAATGCCATTTTAAAGGAAATTTCATGATTCGTAAAGATAACTTGACCATTTCACATTTGAATGGAATTCCTTGCCCTAATTATTAATAAAAACTACAATTATTCTGTAATGCCTTTTTGCTACAACTAAGTAGATAGTAAATCTAAATAAGTAAAATTATTTATTCTACCATTATTCACTATTTTTAGGATCCACTTATTACTAAATTACAAAATATAAAATTTCAACAGCACACAATCAACATTTAATTCTCTTTATTTTGTATTTTCGTTTGTATTAGTTGAACATTTTAATGAAAATTTCTCACTTTTTTCATAAGCTAAAATTTAAAATTGTAAAATAATAAGCAGATTTACTTTTTCTGTTTTAATTTCTTTTTCTTATGCGCCAACCTCATTTTCAACATAACTTAAAGATGCATCCAGCTTCTTTTTTTTTATATGGTTTCCAAGCAGCAGCAAAAATAGGTCAGAATATGCGCGTATTCGCAAATCTTTTTGTCTAATATTATTTTGTTTTTTTTTTTTTTTTTTTTTCCTCCTCCCTCTCCCCTGCGTCTTACTCCTCTTCCTCTACTTCAACAATTCCACCCGCTTATAGTTTCAGAACGTTCAAGCAGATTTTGTGTGTGTGTGTGCTCGCAAAATAATAGAGATGAAGATGAGAAATATAAAGTGTATAAAAAAAAAAAAACAAAAACTTATTTATTTCTTTTACTTAACTTTTCTTTGTTTTTTCATTTTTACCCTTGAGGGAAATTGCTATTTTCAACTTGAAAACGTGAAATATCTTTGAAAACAAAAACAAAAAAGCAAACAAAAAAACAAAAAATTAAATGGAAAAACTGAAGGCGCTCCCTTTTTACTTTGATACTACCTAAATACACACACATTCATTCAAATACAGTTGAAAACTCTTGGTACTTTTTTAAAATAATCGTAAAAATAATAAGTTTCGCTTTCTTCACGCTTTTACTTTAAATAAAAATCTTTGGTTTTTTCTCTTTTTGCTGTTTGTATGCAGGCAGCGCATTGAAATTAATCTTAATTTTTAAGCAGTTTTCTTATTTTTTGAGTCAACTGTAGAGCTCTTTAGGGTCGTTGCCGTGTTGTTGTTATTGCTGTTTAGGTGTAAGTAACTGCTTCAAAATTGCTGGCAAAAGTTTTTCTCATAATTTTTTATTTAATTTTTTTATTTTTTTCTTTTTGTTCTCTCTCTTTACT
The DNA here is from genome assembly GCA_963691655.1 of Toxonevra muliebris. NCBI lineage: Eukaryota > Metazoa > Arthropoda > Insecta > Diptera > Pallopteridae > Toxonevra > Toxonevra muliebris. The sequence continues at coordinate 92,831,134 of OY829327.1, read as the reverse complement.
TTTTTTTTTGTGGCTGAAATTAATTGCTTTGTTGCTGTTGTTTTGTATTTCGGTTAAATATTAAATTTTAAATGCGGTAATTGCTTTATGCCGGCCACCAATAAAGTATTTAGCCTAAGAAGATAATGCTATTTTTTTTAGTTGGGGGTATATGAGAGATATTAAATTAAGTCAACGATATATAAGATGCATATGCAAAACTCTCTTGCAGGTGTTTTGTTGCTGTATTTTGCACAAAGTAACGGCGCTTTGCTGTTTGATTTAATAGATGAGTAAAGTAACAACAACAATTCGTATGTAGCACGTGAGAGAGAAGTCTGGTATATCTTAGCTCTCTCTCTCTCTTTTGTTAGACGATTTCAGAGAGACAGAAAGAGAGAAGAAAAAAAACCCAAAATAGCAACAATTCTTATAAAGCTTTAACCCTTTACAGGCTGGAAATTAAATTGCCTTTTGCCTATTCAACTTCTATTATGCATAAATTCACCTTGAGTATAACGTTAAACGACTAATTGTTAGCACTGTATAACTAGGACAACCGTATTAAATTTTACGCTTTGTACTTGTGCCAGGCACTAACTAAATTTTATTTGTTTGACATTGGTGGGGCGAAGGAAATATGAAACTTTTATATTGAATTTGATTGCAAACTAAAAAAAAAAAAATATTGGGTTTTTTATTTACTGCATCCAGCTGCCGGGCAAGTTTTTGTTTCTCTGTTGTTAATTGTTGACTCAAATGGCAATTTTTATTATTAAAAATTTAATGAAAACTTTACATACAAATGCGAAATGAAAGTTACATAACAAATGGATAGCTATATTTTTTATTGGGCCTTCAAAGGAAATAAAAAAAAAATGATTACAAAAAATATGAAATTATTATTACTATTACTATTTTTTTTTTTTTTTTTTGAACGCTTCTCATATGACATTCATGTATGCAATGAATATTTGACTGTTTGTAGTATTTACATACGAGTATACATATGTAAATATTACAATGACAGTTTACATAATTTACATTTTGAAAATTTAATTTCAAATGAATTTCATATTAATTTCTTAATACTCAATAAAATTGATTTATTTATACAATTATGTAAATATTAGTGACACAATTTTCGAAATTTGAAAGTTGCTGTTGTTTTCCGATGCTGCTGATAGCTGCCACATGCGCTTATCATCAATTATTGAAGGCTTATATACTTTCTACATACATGAACTATACCACGTGCATTCTACTTTTCATAAGTTTACATACAATATATATGCAGTTGAATTTTGATAATTTCGCTACGCCTTTCATTTAAGTCCATTTCTTGTTTTGCTTTTGATTTATAGTAATTAATCATTTTAAGCAAAGAAATAAATATTTTAAAATATTATTAAGCACAAATGCGATAAGCCAATTGAGAAAATATTGACACACTCCACAGTAAAAACGACAACGACGACGATGACGATTTTTGTTGACATAGCTGTTGTATATGTAGTAAAAAGCCAAAGGGTTCAACTCAATTCAATTCGATTTCCTTATAAACCCTAAGCATGAACAAGTGATATTTTTATTAATAATTCTTTTTTTTTTTTATTTCTGATTTGTTCAACACGAATTGTACATACAAAAATGCAAGTAAACATGCTCCCAATTTCTTTTTTTTACCGCCCATAGCTATACGATGAGTAGCTTATCTTGAATAAATTTATATGTATGTATGTATTTTCTTGTGAAATTGATTGATGAATAAAAAGACCAAGCCACAAATTATTTTTTTTTTTCGAGAAAGATTAAATAAATTATATTTTGAAAGAAATAAATAAAGTGTAATTGTAATTGTCGCATTAGCTGGCGAGAAAAAACAAAAAAAAAACTCATGTACATGAAATTCACATTTATTTTATTACGACATACGCTCATATGAGTATGTGTAAATATGTAGGGAAATTAGGGCTTAATAGACAACAATTTTTAACGTAAAGGGCTAAAAGAACCAGAAAGAGTGTATGCGCTCAGAAAACAAAAAAACAACCCGCTAAAAAAGAGTAAGAATTTTTAGAATGAGGAACTGACTGAATATGGGTTAAAGAGTAGTGATGAAAGAGTAAGTACAATTGTACCTTTTTCCGACTTTTTCGAACTACATGGTACAATTAGAACATTTTAGGTACAATTTGTCATTGGCCAAAATAAATTTAAATTTAAATTTTGTAATAATTATCTACTTAAATCAAACTTGCCTGTACTGTATTGCTTAACTTTAAAGCTCGCAGCTCTGATATTGCAGTTTATAAAGAGAAAAATATTGCAAAAATAATACTCCAAATCGAATAAAGTTTTTTTGGCAAAAAAAAAAGTCAAAGTCATTAGAAGATTTTTGAAATTTAGCAAAAATTATGAAATGTAACCTTCTTATGACTTTGAACCTACTCATAAACATTATCCGATTTCAAAAATTATTTTTGCATTATGTATGTTTCCTTTTGTAAACAATAATAGCAGAGCTCTAAGCTTTGAAACGAATCTTGGCTGCAAATTTTTGGAAAAATCGAAAATTATCAGATTTAAAAGTTTGTTTCCCTTAGTTTCCGATTTGTCGTGCCCTAAAATGTTATTTTTTTTATGACCAGTTTGTTTGACTCACTGTATATGTGCTTCAATATCACTGTGTGACAAAAAAAAAATTGCAGGCACTTTTATGAAGACCTAACACAAATTGTAGGTCTAGTTATGCCAAGAAAAATGGTAAGACTGAAATTTCCCATACACCCCCAAAATCTCGTTTTATGGTCAAAAAACCGTTTTTGGGTAGGTTCATGTAAACAATCGCTCATAACTTTGCTAATTTTTATTTACAACTCCGTCAATTTTCACTCAATTTCATGCAGAAAAATGTCATTCAACACGGCATTAAATTTACATTGAAGTGAAAGTGTCGCAAAAAATCTCCAAAATCGGATAAAATAGTAAAAAACATCGTCCAAGCCGAAAAAATGATTAAATAATCGAAAAATCGCAACTACGTTCAACTGCAGTCTCGTCAGTTTTCAATTCGTGAAAATAAACAATACATGATCGGAAAGAACTATTTTTCCCCTTTCAAACTAAGAACAAAAATTGGATAAATCGGATAAAAAGTAGCAAAGTTATAAGCGATTGTTTACTCCAACCTACCCAAAAACGTTTTTTTTTTTTACCATAAAACGAGATTTTGGGGGTGTATAGGAAATTTCCGCCATACCATTTTTCTTAGCATAACTAAACCCACAATTTGTGCTAGGTCTCCTTAAAAGTACAAGATCACTGTCACACAGTGTAATTTAACCTAATTTATATATAGCGAATATCGTTTTCAAGATTTTTTTTCCTTTTTTAATTGTTAACTTTTAAATGAAAATTAAATTTCTTACAAAAGCGATGAACCAATATTTTAGGTACATTCATACTCATTTAAGTACAACTTTTTTGGTACATTAGGTACAATTTCAAAATTTGTAATTTTCATCCCTAATAAAGAGTTTATTGAGAGAGAGTCCTATGGTGAGAGTAACTTAAACAACAATGCTACAGTGGTTCGCTCTCTCACTTGGTAATTTTTTGGGAGAGTAGCTACCGCTACAGTCGGTCATATAAACTCTTTGCACTCTCTACGCTTTGCAACCACCTTGTTCTAAATTCTCCCTATTTTCCCTATGCATTGTATACATATATTGAGCAATATTTCTACTTATTTTTGTACATTTCCTACTGTATTTAGTTTCATTTTGATTAATATTGGAAAGAAAATTACTTGAAATTTTCTATCAGTGTTTAAACAAAAAAAAAAAAAAAATATAAGTAATCGATAAATCTATTAACGCATTATTTAAACTAGATATGATATATATGTTTAACTTGTTTCGAAGATAAACATTAACAAACAACGTATACCCACGAATATGAGTGGCATGGAGTGTGTCTGTGTGTGGTTTGGGGGCAGACAGCTGCAGTTAAATGTAATTGAAATTAGCTATAAAAAAGAAAAAATAGAAAAAGAAAAGAAGGAAATACACTGTGTGTTTACACAAGATAAAAATACAGTACTTGAAACTTGTCACTGCAATCATTTTTTATTCAAAAATGATATTATTAAATACAATAAAATAAACAGAAACCATGAAAAACTAAAATTGTCGTTGGCTTTTACATTGAATGTAAAACAAATAAAGGTGATAATGGCTACTGTAAGTTAAGGTGACTTCCCACTTTCAATGGCTGTTGTTGTTTAGTAACGAGAAATAGTTCACTCTTATTGATAAATATAAATAATAAAAACCATGGTAGCATTTGATAAGCTTCAATTAATTTATGGTTTATTTAATAGGAAACTTTATATTCGGTAAATATTGAATGTGTTGAAAAATGAGTTTGATGCACAAATATTTGGAATCATACAAATCTTGCATTTTAATCAAAGTTATTGACCGATAATATTCATGATTAATAACACAGTCCAACAGCATTTTTGCAACAGAATAGCCAATCTATACTCCTGAAGGGATATGTTGGGTAGACCATTTCTGTAAAACAAACTTATAGTCCAGCACGTCTCAGTTTTTTTTTACAGTGGGTCAAAGTTTTCTTATTTTGGTCGAAGGGAGCTGAATACTAAGCGCAGAAAGTGTTATAAATTGATGTGTGAGGAAAATCTTATTGGTGAAGTTTCATGGTAGAATTTTACAATTTTACATTTTAGAACGTATTAACCCTTTAGTTCCTCTTTTTATGGGACAATTCGACCTGATATAAAGGCGAGGAGAGGGCACTGGCATTTTCTACGTCTATGACTTGGACTGAACCGGCAGATCACATACCAGCCGCGTGCTAGTTTTGTGTAAATTACAAATTTGGTGGAAGTAAAAAACTATTTCCTTTTAGCAGCCGTTAACCGTTATATATATGACTTTTATGTCTTTGGTGACCCCTACTGAAATTTTCTAGCAAATATTTTTGTCGAAGATTTTAATCCTTAAATGTCTCTTTGGAAAGGATTTTTCAGGTTTTTATCAAAAAAGGGGTCAAATTGTCCCATAAAAAGAGGAACTAAAGGGTTAAAATGTTCTACAGAAATGATCCTTGTAAAATTCTACCATGAAACTTCACCAATAAGATTTTCCTCACACATCAATTTATAACACTTTCTGCGCTTAGTATTCAGCTCCCTTCGACCAAAATAAGAAAACTTTGACCCACTGTAAAAAAAAAACTGAGACGTGCTGGACTATAAGTTTGTTTTACAAAAATGACTTATACAACATACCCTTTCAGGATTATAGGGTAGCTATTCTGTTGCAGCTAAAAAGTCTTAATTTGTTGCACTGTGTAATTAATAAATAATAGCAACAGGCGAATGAATGAATCGAATTAGAACCCGAAAAGAATCAGTTTCGCAGTTTTCAGATCGGCAGTGATCTGTTACCGAACGTAGCTCCTTACAAAATAGTTAGTATAATTTATGCTCGGTATTTGCTCTCTTTGCTATTATGTAAAGCAGGTACAGAAAAGAGAGCGTGATGTAAGCAACTTGCTCTTTTTCAACTCATTCTATTAAAAATAGAGCAAAGAGCAATGTACACTGTGAAAATTCCAGCTATTTTTCATAATTTTTCCTATTATGTATGATGAAATATTTGCTAGTATTATTCCAAAAAAAAAATACGTACATACATTTTGAAAACAAAAATTTCGTTTGAAAAAGTTCAAAGTTTCTTGCTTTTCGCATAAACTTCAATTTAATGCTGCCTGCTTACTTGGCTTGTCCCCAACTGCCGTTATGAAATTCCCTTTTGAGACCGTTACACACAACATATTTTCAGTTCAAAATATTTTTTTTCTATCTAAATACTTTAAGCGTACAAGTTTTATCGTTTTATTTTCCACTTGAGTATTTTGAAATTTGATTTTTTCTTCCAAGTAAACAAAAAATTTTCTTTATGCCGGCCGCCGCAGTTTTGCGAATGTTTTTCTTTATTTTTCTGCGTAGAATTTTCTGAAAATTTTTATTTTTATTTTTTTTTTTTTGTTTTATTGAGAAAGTTTTGAATGAATACGCGGAAAAAAAATGTACCGCATATTTCATGCATGACCAAATCAAAGAAAAGGGTCAGTCAAATCAAAAGTGTTCGGCAAATGCCTAGTATTTACATTGTATTTGTTTTTTTTTTCTTTTTTCTACGCCATTTTCATGCTTGTTAAAAAATTACAGTAGAAAAATCTTTATAATTTGCAAAAAGTTAACTAAACACAACGATTTACATTTGTTTTTCCTTTTTTTGTTTTTTTTTTTTTGTACTTCTTGCTGGTTGAGAGAATTTATCAACAAGTTTTTTAAGCTTTTGTTTGAGTTGTAATACTTTTTCCTGCTTACTGTTCTGTTTAAAAGCCTAATAGTATGCAAATAAGTATACCAAGGAAAGGAAAAAGAAAAAGGTTATGCAATTTTTCTTATTTTTGTGAAGATTGGGTAAATTTTTAATGTGTCAACGTGGAAAAATGTTCCATAAACTTTTTTAAGTTTGCAGGTTGACAAGATTTTCTTGTAAAGTAACACAACTTTTAGCGAAATTTTTGGAGCTTGGCATTTCAAAAATTTTCAAGCGAGTATTTGCTTTTTTTACTTTCCTTAGTGTAAATAGTTCGCTTCAAAATAATTCAGTATAAATTTCATACACCAATCACAGTCGTTGGTTGCCAGCCAACGAGTGCAAAATATTCTCAAATTATTGTTTTCCTCTTTCTCATTTCATCAAAGAGCAAATTCCGAGAGAGATGAGCATGTGAGTGCAAAGCAAAACTATTCCTTTCTCTTTTTTTCTTTAGTGCGACAAGTTACTCGCTACAAGTTACAACACGACTCTCTTGTTTAACAAGATTGAGAACAAAAAATAGTTGCTCTTTTAATTTCATTGACCCTAATGGTTCAGAGTTAATTTTTAGCATCTCATTCTCGATTTCCTTTTTATAAAAAAAATAATAAATATTTTTTATTTAGAAACAAGCTATAAATAAATAAATATATGTTCTTCTCTTTCTCTTACAGATACTTGATGCCAGTCTTTATAGCAGTCAGTCATTACAAACATCTGCAATGATTGCCGTATTTTCACTACTCCTAGTACTAGTCGTTTTAATATCATCACTTTTTGTTTGGAAGTAAGTACCGATTCATATTTAATATAAAGAAATCAATCTATAATTAAGAAAATGTCAGAAAATGACAAATTGTTGCATACTTCTTGTAAAGTTGAATAAAAGTGTGACCGACAGCTACTATTTAATAATGTGTCAAACTCAAAAAAAAAAAAAAAAGCAAATGAAGCATACAATTTTTATTATGACATATTTTTCACTGGAACAACAACTGACACTTTCGATATACTCAACTACACTGAGCTAAAAAAAAAAAAAAAAATCGCACGTTTATAAACAATTACTCATGCTGACGTTTTTTCTGAACTGCCATAAAAAGAAAACAATAAAAAAAAGGGGGGAAAACAATAAATAACTAAAATGCAACACTCGCTGTTTGGTTGCATACAACTACGAGTATGTAATCAACTACAATTTCATACTTAGACTCATCCTCATGTTGTCACTACTCGTCGTTGCTGTAGCTTTCATAGCTTATTCAACTTCAAAGTCGTTTTATTGTTGCTGGGTTGTCATCTTCATCATCAGCAGCAACAGCAGCAAGAAGAGTAACAGCAGCAACAACAACAAACAGCAGTTTGAAAAAGATTAAAACGCGATTGTAGCATACGAAATTCCTTTTGCGCAGCAGCAGCAACAGCAGCTATAAAAATAACAAACATAAAGAAGGTGCTCAAAACTAAGCGCCAAAGTCGAAAAGTTGCTTGCCTGTGCCTGCATGACTGCCTGTGCCTGCTTTTTGTTTTGTTGCTCCTATTTGTTTCCCTGCTTGACTGCTTCAATCTTCATTGCTGAAATGACTCAATTAAAAATCGTATGCTATTATAATGTTGTCTATATCTCTCGCTATCTATCTATATCTGATATGTTGTAGATATGAATATACAATACCACACAGACTGTGTCGGCGGTGACTGCTACTGCTACTCTCTTTGCCTTCCATGCAATTTGAACACAGCAATTGTGCTTTTTAAGGCATGTGTTCAAGGCACCATTCACTTTTTGTGCCTGTTGATCATATAAAAATTGGTATTTGTTGTTGTTATTACCAGGGCTAGTGTGCCTCTCTACCTTAAAGTGCTCTCTCTCTCTCTCTTCCTGTTCTCTTCTGCTGCTCTCCACTTTTTTGTAGTGTTGGTTTTTTATTCTCCTTACTAAAACGTTTTCAGTGACGTGTGTGGCTTCTTTTTTTGTTGTTGTTGTTATTACTTGCAGTTTTTTATTTCCTACTCTCAGTGTTGTTTCTTTTTTTTTTTTTTTTTGCATTAAGTAGGCGTTCCACTGCTGCCATGTTGCATATGTGTGTGTGTGTATGCACGTATTTGTTTTTTTGAGCTTAAATTTTTTTTGTACTTATTTATAAATAGGCGTGTTTAGTCATGTTGCTGTTGTTGTTGGTTTTTACATCGGCATTTTTTCGTTTATGCATTTGTAGCTGGTTGTTGCTGTTGCTTTTTGCATGTGTAGCACACATTGAGTTATTTGTACTTACTTTTTCTCTGCTTCTTCTTCTTCTTCTTCTGTTTCTTGAGTGTTGGCAGTTGTTGTGTTCGATGATTTATTATGTAGTTAAAAGCTGTAAAGTCTAGTTTTTAGATTTTACTACAAGATTTTTTGCTTCTTTGGCTTTCTAAGTGGGAAGTTTAATAAATAATACAAAATTAGGTTTTTTTTGTTGTTGTCTTCATTTTTGCATTCCTATCGAAAATTTATGCTGATTTTGAGATAAAAAAGATACATGCTAAAAAAAAAAATTATGTGCTTATTATGGTAATTAAAGTTTTCGAAATATATAAATGTAGAAATATAGACATAAGCATACGACTGAGATAAAAAGTTGCTTGAAATGAATTTAATTTTATGGCTCAAAATAAACTTTTGCTTACAGAATTTTTTACAAACCCAACATAATGATTTTTTAGTTAGTTGAATACAAATATAATGAAGATAATATTTTTATTGTTCTCCAAATACTGTAGGTAGAGTTCGTTCTCTATTTTTAACACCACCTTCTCCTTCCTTATCTTCGGCATACTTGCTATTTTAAAAATGTGATCTGGCCGTTTTTAAAATGATAAAATAAAATGTCTATCCATTTTGAAGCTCTTTCAAAATTCCTGCAAGCTTTTCTCTCAATCACGCTCGTTTTCAAATCTCTTTCTCTCTCTCTCTCTCTCTCTCTTTGAAAATATCTTAAATATATTTTGAGATGAACTCTATGTAATTTTTCCAGGAATGTAGAGTTCTCACAACAACAACAACAACAGTTCAGTTTGTCAATTTACAAATGATAAAATACCGTTGAATCTTTTTCTCTCTCATTCTCTCTCTGTACACATTTTAAAAATATCAACTCTTTAAGACTCTGGCACATAGAGTCCGTGGTGTACGTGTGAGCAAAGTATACAACTGACAAGAAGGAAATGAAGGAGAAAGGCGACACAATGCATACTTCGCCAACGGATATAAATTCATACACATCATGCACAAAATTAATCATCTGTTAGCTGCCACACTCACAACTCTCTCTCAACGTATGGCAAAGTTGAGAGTTGCCCAACTTCTTGCGTTAGTTCAACGTATACGTTGTGTATTGAGCACACCACACACGATTTCATATATTTTATAATAGTTGTCAGTTGTATACTTCGCTCTCACGTACACAACGGACTCTAGAAATTAACTCTTCTTTTTAACAGATTGTTAATCGATCTCTCTCTCCCTCTTTCTGCTCATAGCTTTCGCATGACAGTTCTCGCAACAACAACAACAACAACTGTTCAGTTTGTCCATTTACAAATGACAAAATATCGTAGAATCTTTTTCTCTCTCATTCTTTCTCTGTACACATTTTAAAAATATCAACTCTTTAGAAATTAACTATACTTCTTAACAGAATGTAAATCTCTCTCTTGCTCTCTCTCTCTGCTCTTTCTGCTCATAGCTTTCACATGACAGTTTTCACAACAACAACAACAACAACTGTTCAGTTTGTCAATTTACAAATGGCAAAATACTGTAGAATCTTTTCCTCTCTCATTCTCTCTCTCTCTCTGCACACATTTAAAAATTACAACTCTTTAGAAATTAACTATACTTCTTAACAGAATGTAAGTCATTTTCTCTCTCTCTTTCTGCCCATAGCTTTCGCATGACAGTTCTCACAACAACAACAACCGTCCAGTTTGCCAATTTACAAATAGCGAAATACCGTAGAGTCTGTTTCTCTCTCATTCTCTCTCTGTACACATTTTAAAAATATTAACTCTTTAGAAATTAACTATACTCTTTAACAGAATGTAAATCTCTCTCTCTCTCGCTCTCTCTCTCTTTCTTACTCTAATATACAGCTGTTTTGTAACTGAGTCGGCTTATCTTCTGTATATATTGAGTGAATTTTACTTGTGTTGTTAGTGTCGGAAATGTTCTCTCCTGGTATAGATTTTAAAGAGTTCACCTAAGCATTTTAGTGGTTTTAAATATTGATTTGCCCAAGGATCACAACAATTCCACCCCCCCCCCCCCACAGTATCTGGACTCCATTCTGAATATGAAATGAATCCAAGTTAAAAGTAGCAACGTATCTATTTTTCATTTTATTATAAAGTGTGACTATATCCCCCACTATTATTCTTCTAAACTGACACTCTCCATAAACATTAACATATAAATATATATGACTGTAATGCTATTGCAGTAATAATCCTTATGCCATGCACACACATTCACACACATTTTCTATTTATTTTTTTACACTCGTATTTATTTTCTTTCTTTTACCTTCTTCTCTTATTTTTCACTTTATTTCTGTGCATAAGCATAAAATTCATATTCATATGCAATATAAAAGCAACTTGAATAAGAGAACATTGCATACTTTTTAGCTCACATGTGTGCGAATGTGTAAATGTGATGATGATTCTAACCTACAAAAACAAAGAAGAAAAAAAAAAAAACGAAACACATAGAGCATTCATGTTTATAAATGTTGTTGTTGTTGCTATTTTCTCTTGATTTTGTGTAGCTTGTATATGTAATATGTGCATTTTCTTTTCTTCTTTTTTTTCTATGAGCTTAATGCTATACAGCAATGAAAAACTGTTTTTTAATGCAATTGCTATAGTGAAAATAGTGAAAAGAAAAGTGGAAAAGGGGAGACTGTCCATACATAAAAGAGATAGAGATAAAAATAAAAACAAACAACAGAAAAAAAACAGAAACTGTGGTTATTTTTGCTTGAAAGCAATCAGCAGCAGCAGATTTGCCAGCGTATAAAAGTAAACAATTTTCTCAAACTTTGTTTATTCAGAAAAATATCAAAAAAGCAAAAAAAAAGAAATGAGTTTTTAAATTTAAATTTTCAATTTAATTTTCACAAAAACATCGTAAAACGAAAAAAATCTATGTAGGTCAGTGTTGTTTTTCTCGTAGCTTTCGCTAGTGCAGTCTTTGAGCGCAAAGTTTTCTATGTGTGTGTGTGTGTGTGCACCTAAAAGTATGCAACGAAATATGAAAATAATAATTTCATTTTTTAGTCATCGTCGTCGTTTTTTTCGCTTAACTCCTCAGTAACTTCACAGTTGTTTACACATTTTACGGATTTTCATAGCGTAGACATTTTTAACATCAGCAACATTTTTGTCTCACCCACACATTCACTCATACACATATATACGTACACGTAAATTCATATATTTGTTTGCATACTATATATTTTTTTTTTTTTTTTTGGTATATTTGTTTATGAGCCACGTATATGTTGTTTGTGTGTGAAACTTAAATGGAAAAAATCTTTTGCACATGCTCGGATTGTTGTTGAAGTTCAGGTGAAATCTGCTGCCTTCCTCAAATAGCAGCAGCCCGTAGCGATTTTCAGCAAATATTGTGAGAAATAAAATTTTATTCTGTTATGCAAATTGTTTGTGAGGTTATTACATTTCATTGATAGTTTTATATTGACTGTGTACGTTTTCGAAATTAATATTTTCACGTGTAGTTTGTTTACCTCTGATTTTAATCAAATTTTGCATGTTGTTGCAGCTACTGTCGTTTTTGTTTTTTACTTTGAGCAGTTGAAGTCAGTCCAGCTTTGTTCTTCATGAACTAATGTCTGCATACTTCAAGAATCTGTGATAGTCTTTCATAATGTTTCAAGAATATAAATTAATCCATTTTCATGCTTCATGAATCTGAGTCGATCCATTTTCGTATTTTGTGTCTCTCCATTTTCATATTTTATGAATCATGGTCAATCAATCTTCATCCTTTTAGAGCTTGAATCAGTCCATTTTCCAGTTTTATGTATCTGAGTCAGTCTATCTCCATACTTCATGAACCTGAGTCAGTCCATCTTCGTACTACTTCATGTACAGGAGTCAGTCCATTTTTATATTTCATGAATCTGACTCAATACATCTTCGTATTTTGTGTCAGTTCATTTTCATATTTTATGAATCAGAGTCAATCATTTCCATACTTTAAGAACTTGAATCAGTCCATCTTCCAGTTTTATGTATGTGAGTCAGTCCATCTTCATACTTCATGAACCTGAGTCAGTCCATCTTCGTACTACTTCATATACAGGAGTCAGCCCATTTTCATACTTCATGAATCTGAGTCAATACATCTTCGTATTTTGTGTCAGTCCATTTTCATATTTTATGAATCAGAGTCAATCAATCTTCATACTTTAAGAACTTGAATCAGTCCATCTTCCAGTTTTATGTATCTGAGTCAGTCCATCTCCATACTTCATGAACCTGAGTCAGTCCACCTTCGTACTACTTCATGTACAAGAGTCAGCCCATTTTTATATTTCATGAATCTGAGTCAATACATCTTCGTATTTTGTGTCAGTTCATTTTCATATTTTATGAATCAGAGTCAATCATTTTCATACTTTAAGAACTTGAATCAGTCCATCTTCCAGTTTTATGTATGTGAGTCAGTCCATCTTCATACTTCATGAACCTAAGTCAGTACATCTTCGTATTACTTCATGAATAAGAGTCAGTTCATTTTTATACTTCATGAATCTGAGTACTATTACTTGAACCAAAGTCAGTCCAACTTCGTACGTAATTTTGAGGTAGTTCATTCTCATACTTCATGTACCTGAGTCAGTCTAACTTCAAACCTTATGAATATGAGTCGGCCCATTTTTATTTTATGAATTTGCCTCAATCTATCTTCAAGACTCAGAGTCGGCCCATTTTCATACTTCATAAATCTGAGTCAGTCCTTCCAACTTCTCATTTTGACTTAAACCTTTTGAATCTGAGTCAGTCCTTCTAACTTCACATTTTGACTCAGTCCATTTTCATACTTTATAGATCTGAGTTAATCAATCTTTATACTTTAAAAACCTGAGTCCGCCCATCTTCAAGCTTTTGTATCTGTTCATACTTTATGAATCTGAGTCAGTCCATCTTCGTACTACTTCATTAATCAGAGTCAGTTCATTTTCATACTTAATGAATCTGAGTTAATCAATCTTCATACTTTAAAAACCTGAGTCAGTCCATCTTTAAGTTTTATGAATCTGAGTCACTAAATTTGCCTACTTCATGGATCTGATACAATTCATCCTCGTACTACTACATGAACCAAAGGTACATGAAGTGAGTCAGTCTAACTTCAAACCTTATGAATCTGAGTCAGCCCATCTTTACTTCATGAATTTGCCTCAATTCATTTTCATGAATCTAAGTCAATACATCTTCATTCTTCATGAGTTTGAAACAATCCATCTTCAAGAAACAGAGTCAGTTCATTTTCATAGTTCAATAAATCTGAATCAGCCCATCTTTATAGTTCATGAATATTGTCTGATCCATTTTCTTACTGCAAGTTCCTGAGTCAGTTTCTTTTCAAAAAAACTGATTTCAACAATAATAAAATCTTTCTATTCAATTGTTGAAGAAACGAAACTAAAGGCAATTTAACTAATAATTTAGAACTTTGATTCAGGCTAACCTCAAAAGCTACCAACATAAATCAACAAGATAAAAACTAGAAATGAGAACGGAAATGCTTCAATATTTTCAACCATATACTTACACATACTTGAATATATTTAAGGTATTCATTCATATTTGCAATAACTTTTACGCTTGACCACACAGCTGTGAATAAAAGCAGAAAATGCTTAGGCGTACTCTTTCTACACACACACACACACATACATATATGTGTACATGAACTTAAATGCTGTTGCATATTTTTGTGTGCCACGACGGCTTCGTTTTTCTCTTTCATGTATGGATATGTATGTGTGTGTGTGTGTATGGTAGGCTCTTCATGGTGAAGCGAAAAATCGATTTTAGCACATTTTCACGCAGCAGTCAATCTGGACACACACACACACATACATACAAACATGACTCTCAAACCTATATACACATTTATTAAAGTAGGCAACACTTGGTGTATGTGTTCATCTTTTTCGAAATTATTTCCAGCACTTTTCCATTTTCTATTTCTACTTCAACTTCTTCTCAATCCATATTCAACTCTATGCTATACTCGACACGACAGTTATGCCTTGAATTTTATGCTTCAAAACATGACAAGAATTACACTGGAGCACATGAATGAAAAGGAATGGTATATGCGGAATTGTGTGACTGGGTCATCTTCGTTCAAGTTCAGTTCAGTCACTGCTGCTTCCTACAGAAATCCTTTTTTCTACACTTCTTTTATACACACTTCAATCGTTTTGTTTTTTGTTGTTTTTTTTTTTTCTGCTGCCTGTATATGTGTGTGTCTGCGGAAACGGAAATGAATGTTTTAGCATTTGCGGTTATGATGGAAAAGTTTTTTTTTTTTTTCTATGTTTTTTGTTTGTATGCCTTGTGCTAGATGGCTACATAGCAACAACAAAAAGCAACAGCAACAACAACCTCATAATAAATGGTCACTTTTTGAAAATAAACTAGTACGCTGGCGAGCAAGCGTGGGAGGGTCAATCTTTGTATTCGCTCTTTGTGTGTGTATGCTGGAGATACTTCGTTTTGTATACAACCTAATATAAATAAACTAGCATCTAATTTTATTTATGTGTATTAAGTTTGCAGCTGTAAAGCAAAAAATATAGGACTATATTTAAGTAACAACAACTTTAGATAAAAGTTACTATTATTATTATTATTATTACTGATATTATTATTACTTTTATTATGATGCTCTTATTACATTATCATATATTTTATTATGTTTGTGATAATATTTTTAGATAGAAAAATAGTTAAATTTAATTTAATAGAATTTTTTATACAAGTGCGCATATTCCAAGGAACGAGCAAAGGCTTTAACTTCGTTGAAATAATGAATAAATGCAAAAAACATCAAATCGATTAACTAAAACTAGAGCAGCGGTGGCCACCTATACATACACAATGATCGATTGAGCACTCTTTCTATGGAATTGAGCTTTGTACGTGTGAAATTTCTTACGCTCATTTGCCTGCGTGCAAGTTTTTGGCCTACGCTGGTCTAGAACATTGAGATGGATTGACCGACTAAGTACCGCACTCTCTTATCGTTTTTTTTTATGTATGTAGTTTTTACGCTCTCAATTTAAGACACTCGGCCGATGAATCCGCCTTTAAGCAGTGTTTACTCTCTTTCTGTTAATAAAACTTTATTTAAAAACAACAACAATAACAGAAATTTAAATATGTATTGCGATATTTTTTCTTTGAGAAACTCTCTGCAAAATTAACAGTAATCTGCAACATTCTCTCTCTGAGAAACTCTTAACTAAAT
Source organism: Toxonevra muliebris (assembly GCA_963691655.1). Classification (NCBI taxonomy): domain Eukaryota; kingdom Metazoa; phylum Arthropoda; class Insecta; order Diptera; family Pallopteridae; genus Toxonevra; species Toxonevra muliebris. The sequence continues at coordinate 92,815,180 of OY829327.1, read as the reverse complement.
TAACAGTAATCTGCAACATTCTCTCTCTGAGCAACAAAACCAACTGTAAATTGAGAGTATATACTAAGATTTTTTTTTTTTTTTTTGGCAAAATTTAAAGTTCATTGATGTTCTCTCTTTGAACAACAACAACAACAACATTTTAGAAAATGACAGTGCATTACTGTGATACTCACTCTTTCTAAATTAAGAGTATATTTCATGATATTATTTATATGAACAACAACAATAATTGCAAAATGGTGTATTTTGGAATATTTGTTCTGGGGACACGGTTGCCATTTGCTCATTTTATTTTGTACCAATATTTACAACAAAAATGTACCAAATTGGTGAAAAATGTACCACTTTTTTTTTATCGAGAATAAATAACTTTATTAAAAACTTTTTGTCAGTTTATTATAGAACATTCTATTAATAAGTTTTCTTGAATTCTACTCTATTCCTTAATTATTTTTTTTTTGTATTAGACTAAAGTCAAAAAATTTTCTTTCAGCATTAGCTGAGCTATGAGAAAGGATCATTAACATGAATATAAATTTAGTCGATTCTTCAAACCACATTTTGTCTATTCCATTTTTAATACAACTTACATTTTGCCAAAAAATTACTAAGTCTGAACAATTTTCAAATTTTTAAAGTATTTTGAAAATATGTTTACAATTCTTGATTACTATGAAAGCTAACTTTGCCCACAGAATGTACCAAATTTTAAAAACATGTACCAATGGTATATTGGTAGCGCAGAAAAATGTAAAACAATTTACAAGTTTTGGTGGAATTGTACCAAAGTGGCAACCGTGTCTGGGGATAAAATAAAATACAAAATTCAAAGTTCTATGAATTTATTATCACCATTTAGATAAATAAAAATTCCGAGCATGAATGTAACGAATGCTGCTTGAGAGTCCATGATCTGCACTTTATGAGTTTAACCCTTTAAGGAGTTTAGCCCTTTCAGGATTTTCGTACACATAAGTGTACATGAATTTGAACATTTTTCCTCACTTTGATTTAAATCCCAACCAAACAATTTTGTTATTAGCGTCTTTGTTGTTTTCTCTCTATTATTTGCAATTTATTTTGTAACAATCGAAGAATAACCGTCGAAGCTATTGTGACTTTATGGGACAACCTCATTTTTTTTTTATGCTCTCTTTTTTTTTTTTTTGTGTCGTCATTTTCCAAAAATTATTAAAAATACTAAATAATAAAATGATGTGTAAAAAACAAATTTCTTATGTAGATAGACCCTTCCTCAGTCGATAGAGATACATACATTTTGTGTAAGTCTGGGTATTTTAAAGCTCCCTGTACATCGCTTACGGCTAAACCAAAACATCTAAAAATTCGTGAATAGTATTTTTTGACTATGTGGGGGCTCCTAAACATGAAAATAAGCATCTCGATTTTAATGAGTTGACTCCAGTTTTGAATGGCCAAATATTGTTCGTTAAAGTACGAAGATGATGAACCAAAGCCTATTTGTCTGTCTAAGATGAATGAATATAACCAAATCCTATAAGTAAAATGATGGATTCAGGTCTTGACCATTTGAGCTATCGTGGCTGAATATATCTAATGGAATAATGTACACCAAATATGAAAGTAAACTCAAAACTCAATTGTCTGAGCTTTCTTGACAAAATATATCTTATTAAAACTGACTTAGATACTAGAGCTTACAAAAATACTGAATCTGACAAGGTCCATTGCACTTGATCTTCTAAAGACCATTCAAGCCAGGGCAATGCATACATAGCCTAAATAAAATACGAATATAGAGTCAGACCGGGACTAACTGAGCTATTTGAGCCCTCAAAAAGGCAAATTTCCAAGTTTCGAATACAAGCGATGAATTGTCTGAGAATATCTACTCTAATTTCACGTCTTTTCTTGCTAAATTCTAATGTAGACTTTTAATATTTTAGAGGTCTTAATCGGCGCATAATCTACCTGCAATGTGTTTTTTATCTCTTCCTTAGCTCCTCTCTTCATCCCTCTCTCCCTCTCTTTAACTTTTCTACCCTACAATTTTTTGTTATTTACTTTTAAAGCAACTTTTGTCAAGTTTAATAATTTCTTATAAAATATTCCAGCCACGCGTTGCTTTTTCTTTTTTTCTAATTTTCTGTCTTTTACTTTTCTTCCAATTCCTCATTTGAAGTCAAGCAGAAAATTATCTATGAATATTATATGTAGCATATTTTTGTGCGAAATCATTTTCAAGTTTTCTTTTTCCAATATCAAGGAATGACTTTTAGAATGAAAATATTTTATACTCACAAATGCAGAGAGAGCACTGACATTTAAAAATTCTTACCATAAATTTCGTATGTGCTTTCAAGTATTCACAGCAGGCAGGAGAAAAATAAGTTATGGGTGGCGTGCTTCTTTTCTTTTTTTTTCTTTCTTTTTCATACAAAAATATTTAATCTTAAAAAGTTGCTAGGTACTTAATTTGATTAAAACTAAAACAAGAAATCCAACATGTTGACTTTCTTGTTGAACGAACACATTCTTTTTTCAGTTTGTTATTGTAGCCGCCCCAAAAGTATGTGTCAAAAATTAAAAATGTAAACAACACCTAAAAGTATGCATGAGTGTACTGCTGTTTCATTTTTAATGCTTGCAAACAATTTTCTAATTAAATTGTTGTGCTGTTGCAAAACCGTATATACACTTGAGTATATAAATTAATTAGCATATACAAATATACGCACGCATACACTCATACACTGGTATTTGTGTGTGTTTTTCAAATCAAAACTTTTTCCTTTATACTTTTTCACTCACACTCACTCACTTACATATCATTTCCAATGATTGCTAACAAAATTACATACGAAAAATTAAATAAGCGCGTTCGTTCATTCGTTTCGTTTTTTCCTTTCCTTTTTTTTTTTTTTGTGTATTATTAAATTACTATAGCTACTAAAAATCATTGTTATTGCATACTTTTGGGCTGACAAGAAAATATGAAAACACTTGAGAGAGTCGAGTGTGTTTGTTTTTAATAAAGCGTTTACAATTTTTTTTCGGATACACATACATACACATATACACTCACACATATAAAATTGTGTATGCTTGTATTCATACATACATACATATGCAGTTATATTTGTGTACCAGGAAAAAATTGATTTTATTTATTCAGCAGCAACAACTTCCTCTTCCTTTGCTAGTTTTTTTATTTATTTTTTTTTTTTTTTGGCTCGGTTTTTTGCTCCCCTCTTTTTAGCCACGCATTTCATTGCATATCTATGTAAACTTGTATTTGTATGAGTGTGTATTTTTGTATGTGTGCGTGTTGCAAAACCATTTCATTTAATATGTATGAATGTGTTTGTAATCAAGGGAAATTCATATCATTCGCACACACACACACACACACACACATACACACATACATATATACACTTATTCATTTATTTATTATACAATTTTATTATATTCAACAGCATGTATATAAAATTTAGACTGTGTTCCGTTCTATGTTCGTGTGTGTGTGTGTGTGCTTTTTGGCGGGCGCTTTGACAAAAATTCGCTGTAAGCTGAATGTGTAGCGATGTGGCATACCCGTCGTGTGCCTCCAAATTAAATACGCACATACTTTTGCATTATTTTTTAATATTAATTTGCATTTAAAAGAAGGCAATGCAAATTTTATTAAAATATGATTTAATTGAAAAATTTTTCGCATACGTATGCACTGCGAATAAAAATATTAAAGCATATCTTTAGGCTTATTTCGAGAAAAGTATTATATAAGTTTATGTTGTATGCATTACGAGTGAGTGGCCGCATATTTTTTCATTTTCAAAGTAATGCCATTAGTTTTATAAAAAATGTTGAAATTGAATCATTGAGTTTTATAATGATTCAAATGAATATAGGCGAAAACTTTTTCCATACTTTTAGGCTTATACTAATACTTTGTTTATTGAAAGTGTATGGCCTTTAAAGCTTGAGTGATAACTAAGTTAATAAAGTTTTCTAGAGAAAACTCATTGTGCTAGGCAAACTCGGTTATTCAAACTGATCTTAACATCAGTTGAGGGATCTCAAATTGTTAGGTTGTTTGGTAGTTTTTTATTTTCAAGAAAAAGCTGATTCTTTTGCAGCTCATACTCAAACTTCTATTGTCTGTTTTGTCTTAGGGATTTATACCCTAAACAAGCTAGCTCAGTTTTTCGAAGTACAAAGATAAGCTCAGGTCTCGACGGAGAAAGATATTTTGGAGAAATAATTATATATTTGGTTCAGAAAATAAAAAAAAGACTTCAAATCAATTTGAAGTCATGATTGTGACTTGAAACCAATTTGATGTCATGACTGCGATTTCAAGTATAATGTGAAGTCATGTGAGTGATTGTGACTTATTTGCCGAGAAGTCTCAAATTGATTGCTGTTATCAATGAGCAGTCATTGATTTTAAAAAGACCGATGATTTAATTTTTTTAAGTCATAAGTCTTAAATGAAATCAAATACAGTAATCAGAAAACGTAATTCATTTCCAGTGACTTCAATGAATGCAGCTCAAAAAGACTGCAATCTTTTACAGCTCGGCTAACCAGACCGTCCTTCTATCCACCAGCCTCTTCTTATACACCCCAAACCATTCATTCATCCATCAGCTTCTCCTTTCTCTGGTCTTTCTTTCTATTCACCAAGCTTTCATTTTCTCCATATTCTTAGCACCTCCTTTCTTCCACCAGCATTTTTCTTCCCCCTCCAGACCCTCCCAGTCCTCCCCACCAGTCTATACTTCTCCCAATCTTAGCCTCTTTCTTCCCATTGAGCTCTTCTTACTTCCAACTAGCCCCTCTATGTTATTAACTCTCGCTTTTTCCTAGTGATGTTCCATTTCCATGCACAGTACATTTGAAATCTAAAATACTTAAAATTTGTAGTATATTTTTAGGCATATTTCTAAATATTAATCTTTAATCTTATGAAATTAATGCAATGAATTTCATAATTCTATCAAATTTAAACCTTTTCTTCTTTTCAAAATTACGATTTATTTGTTGCACTACGAATAAAGTTGAAAACAGAAATCTTAGCATACCTTTAGGCGTGTTTAAAAACATACAAAATATTATTATTTAAGTTGTTTTGTAATTCAATTTCAATTAGCTTTACATTGTAATGTAATTAAAAACTGTTTTCACAAAGCATTTATTTGAAACAGAAAGCAAAACCAGGACTCGAAATGAAAAGAGTGAAAAAGGAGGCAAAGGAGAGGGAACGAGAATATTCTTTAAATTTTAATAAACCCTTGTAGTTTAGAGTATGACAGTATGAACAGAGTATATTAATTATGTTTTTGGGCGTAGTTGAAAATTAAAGTTAAAAGTTAAATTTAAATTGAAGATATTAACTGCTGGTAAGCTTGTGTAACTCTTTTTTTTTTTGCTCATGCAACTTTACCCCTGCAATTTCTTCATTCTATTTTAAATACATTTGCTTTACATTTTTGATCAATTGTACTACGAAATTCGTATTTGGTACCTAGCTAGAGATGTGTGTGCTTCCACATTGTAGAGCTTATAAAAAATTAACTGACAACATGTATGCATGTATGTATGCGTGTAACATATGTCTGCTGCTGTCAAGTGAAAATTTCATTTACTTCTCTTTTACAACATACACACACACATACACACACACACGCCCAGAAACTCAAACACACACTGGATGCTCTTGCTATAGATACACGCATTTCAGACTGACACATCATTTAACATTAAATTTCTTCCCGCTTTCAAGCTTCCACTTTTACGTACATCTTGAGCTTCTCTTTCTTGAGCTACTTTCTTCAACATACTTGCGCTTATTTTCTTTCATTTGTTTTATTTTTTGGTCTTGCGTTATCCTTTACAATTCTCGCATATGAGAGCTGAAGAAGTAGGTATTTGTGTACTGTTTAAAAATTACTATATTAAGTCCTTAACATTATATAAATTCCTTCCTTTGTAGACAGACGAAACATATTAAAATTTAAGCTTGCTTGTTTCTTAATGTTTATTTTTTTTTTTTTGTTTCTTTTCGTTCTTGTTTTTCCTACTTCTTCTTTCCGGCTTCTCTACTTATTTTCCTTGCTGTTTCTTCAGTTTCTAGAGCAGACACATATCCGTTTATTATTTTATTTTTCAAGGGTATGATGATGCTATTGCTACTTTACAGCTGTACAGTGTTGTTGTTGTTGTTGTTGTAACTGCCAAGAAGTATGCTTTCAAAAATGAGAAATTATGACAACGCGTATTCATAATAACTGCATGCATATAAACATATAAGCAAACAAACAGACTGACAGACATATAAGACAAAGAGATTGACTTTGAAGCTTGCTGCCAGTTTGGCTTTACTTGCTATTGCCAGTACAGACGTGTCTGCGTATGTGTGTGGGCTTTTTTAACTTCCAAATAAATAAATTAAATAAGAAAATGCTATTATGTGGCATACCACAAAGGCACACAAGCATCTTTACAAAAGCAACAAACAACGACGTATGCCGCACATGAAGATGAGTGTATGTGAACTCTCAAGCTTTTCATTTTCTTGTGTGTTTTTCTTTACATTTCAAACTTTTACACTGTCATAGCAAGCTGACAAGTCAAAAAGTTAACTGATATTTGCGATTGCATAATTTAAGAATAAGTACAATAAACGTTGCCTACTTTTTGGCATTGTTATTTAAATAAATATTCAGTCTCTCGTCTCAATCTCACAATTGATCATTGATTATCAAATAGCACTCGTTGAAAAAAGGAGGGGCGATAAAAAGAACCAAACAAAAATGGGTTTTCCTTCCCTTTGGCCTTTAACCTTTGAACATTTGGTGTGCGTCTGTATTAAATAATTCCCTGCGGTAAAGTATGCTATACATTTGAGTGTGGATGTGTGTGCGAAAGCACATAAAGAATTTTCTACTTTGTGTTTTCTTTTTTCTTTATCGATAGTTCTTTGATTTCTGTTATTTGTTTTTTTTTTTTTTGCTCTGTAATGGTTTGGTTTGTTATTTATTTTCAGTTGCAGCTCAATTTAATCCTTTTTTTTTTTGCTTTTTCTCCTTTTACTTTTTTTTTTTTAAATGCCTTTGGGGTTGGTTACTGCAGTTTTACTTTGTTGTTGTGTAACTGAAAGCCCCTTTGTTGGTATTACACACATAAAAGAAAACAAACATAAAGCCTTAAGTATCTCTGCTTCTTATTATTATTATTATTATTTATTTATATATAGATGTGTGCATTTAAATTTTTTTTTGAGTTTATCTTAAAATAATATTAAAGTAGCGAATATAGAAGAAGAAGAAAATTGAAAGGTAAATCAATAACGTTTGCTTTACATCCTTGAAAAAATATTGACTAAAGTACTGAATCCGAAATTGAGGTTAAATCCAAAGTTCCTGGATTTCATGTCAAAATCACTCACGATGTATCCAGCTTACAAGCTTTAAACTTTTTTGAATCAAAATCGTGAGGTTCCATACTTGCATTTAAATTATTTTTTTTGTTAGTGGAAACATTTAGAAACAACAAAAACGCAATAGATCTCTGGTACTCTCTGCTTCCCATCTGTTTCCTTTTGTCATATCTCTGTCTTCTTTTACTTTTCCTATGTCTGCCAAAGTCTATTGCTATCTTCTACCGACAACTCTCTGTTACAGCTCTCTCTTTGGAATGCTTGTATCAGTGTTGATATTTTAGGTACAATTGTATCTTTTTCCGACTTTTTGGACTTCAAGGCACTACCGAAATATTTTAGTTACAAATTTGGAATACTTGAATCAGTGTGGATATTTTAGGTACAATTGTATCTTTTTCCGACTTTTTGGACTTCAAGGCACTACCGAAGTATTTTAGGTACAATTTAGAATGCTTGTATCAGTGTTGATATTTTAGGTAAAACTGTATCTTTTTCCGACTTTTTGGACTTCAAGGCACTATCGAAGTATTTTAGGTACAATTTAGAATGCTTGTATCAGTGTTGATATTTTAGGTAAAACTGTATCTTTTTCCGACTTTTTGGACTTCAAGGCACTATCGAAGTATTTTAGGTACAATTTGGAATGCTTGTATAAGTGTTGATATTTTAGGTACCGTTGCATCTTTTTCCGACTTTTTGGACTTTAAGGCACTACCAAAGTATTTTAGGTACAATTTAGAATGCTTGTATCAGTGTTGATATTTTAAGTACAATTGTATCTTTTTCCGACTTTTTGGACTTCAAGGCACTACCGAAGTATTTTAGGTACAATTTGGAATGCTTGTGCAGTGTTGATATTTTGAGTACAATTGTATCTTTTTCCGAATTTTTGGACTTCAAGGCACTACCGAAGTATTTTAGGTACAATTTGGAATGCTTGTATCAGTGTTGATATTTTAGGTACAATTGTATCTTTTTCCGACTTTTTGGACTTTAAGGCACTACCGAAGTATTTTAGGTACAATTTGGAATGCTTGTATCAGTGTTGATATTTTAAGTACAATTGCATCTTTTTCCGACTTTTTGGACTTCAAGGCACTACCGAAGTATTTTAGGTACAATTTTAAATTATTTTGTTTTTTTGAGGGAACAAATTTTAAAAATCATCAATTTATGAATCTCAAATCAAAAACACACGCAGCGGCAGCTCCACCCGCATGGTTTCCTTTGGTGGTGATTTGAATAAAAAATATATAAGAAATATATAAATGCAGTGATGGACCCAAAGATCGGGCTTTAAAAAGAATTTCAGAAAATTTAAACTTTTTTCTAAATAACTAATGCTAAGAATTTTTTGAATTCTGTTTACTTGAATATTTATTTTTTAAAAAATTTCTAAAATTATTCAACTTGAAAAAGGTTTCGTAAAAATTCTGAGCTGTTACGTAAAGCATGTTTGAATAATGTTTGACAAATTTCAATTCATTTATTTTTTTTTTTTTTTTCAAAGAAAAATTCCATATTTAAAAAAAATATTTGAAATAAACATTGCTCTCTATTTCATAGGTGGTTGAATATAACCAAAACCAATATTTTGCACTTAGGAAAACTTAAAAACAATTTGGTTTTGTGTGTCTGGAAAAACTAAATTTTTCATAGAATCGCTTTGTTTGAAAAAAAAAAAATTAGATAAATTTAAAAACGTAACACGTTTTCCAATTATTTTGTGTTCCTTGGGTAAATCTAAATGATGTAAAATTTTTTTCAAAGAAAACAAATAAATTATCATCTCCCCCCCCGTTCCCTTCCCCTCTCCACCCTACCCCCTCCCCCCATCTTCCCATCAATATAGTTTTTGACAAACAAGTCACAGTTATTTAACTATATGTAGAATCAAAATATACTGATCATACCTCTGTTAGGTACAATTGGGCTCAAAAAGATACAATTTTCACATAATTTAGGTACTTTAAAAAATTTTCAAATATCAACACTGGCTTGTCATATGCACTTAGTGCATATTTGTTTTTGTAAAAGCACTAAGCTATATGCCGTGCATTCTAATACACACACACACACACAACATTCCGCACTAAGTAATATGAAATACACAAACAATGTTATCTTTTTCGTTTCCCATCCCTCTTCTTTGCCTATACCAAAAGCCCAAAGCAACAAAACTTTCGTATGCTTTGTTAGTATACATTAGCGACAGTTATATTCAATGTAGATTTTGTTGTCTCTTTATAATAATAAAATTTATATGTATTGGTGTTTGCTCTTCCATAAGAAACTTTTGGGTATCCCTGTTTTAAACTCTTAATGTCTCTCTCGTTCTATTACTACTACTCTCTGTTACTTATTATGCTCAATCATAAAATGTCACATATTCTCCCTCTCTCTATATCAATGTGGACGAAAGAGTAAACCACGTGCACAAGAGCGTAAAAAATTTCACACATACAGAGATCATTGCCATGGAAAAAGAATTCAGTCGATAATTGTGCATGTATAGGTGGTTATCGCTGCTATATATAAGTTAAAGTAAAATCCCGTTCAACATGTGCAGCAAAAATAGCAACTCAGTTGAATCGACATTCAAATTTACACTGATTTTACCTTTTTATTTATATTACCTATTTACCTTTACAAAAGTCTATTTAAAATCATTTTAAAAAAATGAGCATTCTTTTTTATTGCAAAAATACCTTACATGTTATTTTTTTTTGAACGATAGTAATAAAAAAACCTATGGAGAACTATTAAAAAAAATGTATAAAAATTAAATAAACGTAATTTTTTTTACGCACATAATTACCTTAATTATTTTAATAACTCGTAAACATACACACACACATACAACCAACGAGTGCTAGATGCATTTACTTTATTTACTTTTGGCTTTTAACGCAATTCTCTTGTTGAGTTTGTGTGTGTGGGTGAGTATTTGAGAGTTCATTAATTGCATACGTTCGCACTCATATACATATGGTTAAAAACGATTTAAAAGGTTTTATATTACAAATATAACAACAACAAAATATATAAAATAAAAATTGTTAATTAGTGTGATTTTTGTTCTGCATTTAAAAATTTTTTATATTTATGTATGTGAAATGTTTTTTTAATTTTCACAATTTTTTTTTATTGCATTTTATGTATGTATATGAGCGTGCGTATTTTTTAATTGCTTCAAATCATTTGACATATTAAAGTTTTATTTTTATTTTATATACCTATTTACATTTTTGTTTGCTTAAATATGTAATGAAATATGCAGTTCATTATAAACTTTTAAGCAAATAACATAAATAAATAACTTAATAAAATAGAGGCATAAAAATGAAACTAAATGAAAATAAAATTAATAGATTTTATTTGAATTTATTGAGGAATTTTGTTTAACATCAACTTAAGCTCTTAATAAAAAAACATATTTTTATTGCACAAGTGTGTGGGTTTGAAGTAGCAAAACTACGATTGACGTGTGACTGTCTTGTTTTTCTTACATACAAAACTGTTATACATCTACCGCTTAAACTAAACAAATTATGCTAATAACTATTGGAACTTTGGTGGCATACAGCTATCTTGAAAAATTTGCATACGAATTGATTTGTAGTTAACAAAATAACAACTTGAGCCGCTCATCAAACTTGGGTTTATAAATTAATAATAGAAAATAAAAATAAAAATAAATATACAAATGAAATGCTGCACATTTTTGTGGTGGCTGTTGCTGTTGTTGATGGTGTTGAAAATGTGTTAAACACAAATTATTATAATTTTTTTTTTTTTAGCATTTACCACATCAACTTCAGCAACAACATCATCAATAACGCCATCTCTAAATGCGGTAGTAATTTGAGCTGCAACACCTATTTGCATTTTGGTTTTCGCTGTTTGCTTTTCTTTTTTCCCACTTTACTATTTATGTGTTAACAATATTACAAACTTGGCCTAATAATATAATAGCTGATTTCATTTGCTTTTCTCACGTGTCTGACCACACTGAAGGTATAAAATAAACAAAAACAAAAAACAAGAATGACGACAGTGATGAGGATGACGCTGACTTCGATACTGGTCTTATGTTTATTTGTTACATTAAAGTGTTAACAATATTGACTTGTAAGTCCAATGTTTTTTTTTAGCCACATTATTCACATACACGCTAACGAGCCTTGCGGCTTTTTGTTTTCTTCATAGCTCCTATTCATTGAATTACCATTCAAATTGAAATTCATTATTAGCAAAACAAAAAGTAAAAAACCACAAAAAAAAACAAAAAATCAAAAATAACAATAGCTTTAAAATTATTATTAAAAATTATGTATGTATTTATTTACCTTTTTGATTGATTGCTGCTCAAATTAACCATGATTTTTTTTTTTTTGGTATTTTGTATTTTTTGATTGCAATTTATTTTTGCAAAATTTCTGCTTAAAAATTGATTGCTACATTGAAGATTTCTACGTATTATATTTGAGTGTTGCTTAGTTTTCATATAATATCATCTTCATAGAAAAAATTTGCATTTCAAACGAACATTTTTACATACATACATATTTATCTCTAAAAAAAAAAGGAATTTACTTGAGGGAAATAAATTTACTTAGAAAATCTTTTAATAAGCAAATAAACTTTTTGATTGCTTGACTTTACTTATTCGTTTTTGATTCATCACTGTATGCTACCGTCTTTCCATGTATTATCTTTAGCCTACCTTTGATTTTGCCTTAAGAGAGAGAGAGAGAGATCAAATCAAGCATAATCAAACTCTCTAGAGAGAGGCAATTTTTTTCTATGTTATTTATTTTTGGCATGTATTACACTCCGAGAGAACATGCTGAGGAAGTATGTAATTCTATGCAAATACTGTAAAAAAAAACAAGTAAAAGTAACAGAACGAGAGAGAGATGAAGAGCTTAAAATGTTCTAGTGTAGGGGTGCCCAAAAGTTTCTTATGGAAGTGCAAACACCAATACATATAAATTTTATTATTATAAAGAAACAACAAAATCTGCATTGAATATAACTGTCGCCAATGTATACCAACAAATCATACGAAAGTTTTGTTGCTTTGCTCTTTGGTATAGGCAAAGAAGAGAGATGAGAAACGAAAAAGACAGAATTGTTTGAGTATTTTGTATTGCTTAGTGCGGAGTGCTGTATGTGTGTATTATAATTCATAGCATATGTCTAAGTGATTTTACAAAAACAAATTTGCACTGACTGCATAGGACGTGAACACTCCTGTTCTAGTTAATATGAATTGCTTAAATTAGTTTTTGGCGTGAAAAAATGAGACAGAGAAAGGCGAAATGATGAGTTGAGTAAAGTTTGTCATGTCAAGAGTCCAACAACTCAAGGCCGCATTTAGGGGGGAGGTTCTGACTCCCCCCCCCTCCCGTAATGTGGAAACTTTCTTCTATTTTTTTATATTAATTGCCAGTGGATGAAAAAAAAAGTCAAAATAAAATCTATTGAACAGTTTTTAAATATTTTTTACTTCCATAAAAAATAAACTTGAAATCTTAGTTACACTATGCGATCGGATCCGATTTGTTTTCTTTGACATGAGGTTTAACTTCGGATACAAAAAGAGAAGGTGATGCTGAGCAATTCTGCATTTATAGTTTTTCTAGATCAGTAACTGTTTTTGATTTACAGTTTCGGGTTTAGGGCTCATTTGGAAGGGCATGATTCAGCATATAATTTCTGGATTTTGATGTTTGTAGCACGCAAGTGTTCAGCTCTCCAATTTTTAAAAATGGCCAAAAATTCTTTTTTAGGGTTTTCCATCCCATTTTTTCTAAAACGTGACGTGATGGGAAATTTTTGAACTCAGATTCATGTTCAGTATAAAAAATTCATTCAAAAACACTAGGAACCATTTTATTCGCAAAGCCCATGTTGGGCAGTAGTAGTGGATCAGCTCCAGAGTTTTAGGAAACAATCTTAACATGTTATTAATTCTTTAACCCATTATTGCTCAGAGCACCCCGACTCGGAAAACCTCTTTCAATGCAGTAACTGCACGAATTTTGGGAATATAAGCCAACCTCATCCGGATTCCTTATCACGGCTCGAATTCCTACTGATAATCATTTGAAAAAAATGAGCCTCTGACTATTTTTAGTATTTTTGGCAGTTTTTTTTTAGGTCGGGCTCATCATCAGCAAGTCAATGTCAATTTTCTGCGAATGAAAACCCCCCCTCGAAAAAAAATCCTGGCTACGCCCTGCAACAACTGCTATTTTTTATGGAGTAATGTTGCTATCTTGTGCTAAGAGATATTATTTCCAAATTATTTCCAAGTGTTCTGAGTGTTAATTCAAAAATATCTATCATAAAGGATTTCTGAGATATTAAGCGGCCTATTCCTAACTCCTCCGGTCTCTCTCTCTCTCTCTCTTGAATCCTCTACCTGTATCTGTTTCTTTTATTTTCTTCAATTATTAAATTTTTAAAGAAATATTTATATAGCTAAATATACACACACTAATATATATAAAAAAACACACACCTTTATAATAATTTAATAAAAAATAAAGGCTTTTTCTTCTTACACATATTGTAAAGCCGGCTATGAGTATATAATTTTATTTGACATTTTAAATTACCTATACTTCCTATACTTGCATACACGTACATACATATACAGATACAAAACGAGTACGTACACCCTCATCATGCAGTATAACAACAATTTAATTGAAAATTAAATGAATGTATAGTACATACAAACATACACAAACATACAACGGCAAACTTATTTCATATAGCTCACTCCAAGTCTTGCTGCTGTTTTTGTAATTGTTTTTGTTGTATGTATGTATGTATGTATGTATGTATGTATGTATGTATGTATGTACGTCTGTATGTATGTTTGTAATACCAGCATACACACATTTTATGATTTATGGAAACAGCATGAGCTTTCAAGTATTTTGTAGCTAACTTGAAAATTTGTATAGCATACTTTTTTGGTGCAACATACATATAGCAATAGCAATGATTATTAAATATTTATTTAAAAAAAAATTGAAGAAGAAGAAGATATTATATCGTATAAACAATTTACATTGGTATTTTTCTATTATCTTCTTCGTCTCTTCAACATTTACCGTTGCCCCATGCTCTCTCACTACGTGAAATACTTACTCCCACTCTCTATACCTATACTTTGCTATACTGGCTTGCCTCTCTCTCTCTCTCTTTTTTATGTAGGTACTCACACTCTATCTAAGTCTTCTACACTCTCCATCTCCTTTTTCGACTTGTTACTGTAAAAAGCATAAATCATCATTGTGAATGGTGTTTAGGGGATATGTTGTTGTTGTTGTTTTTATTTAAACATTGGTACTTGCTCTGGTTATTGTTGCTGTGGTTGTTGTGAGTACATATTAGAAGAAAGCGGTAATTTCTAAGAAGTCTTTTCTTACAACAACAACAACAACAGCAACAACAACAGAAAGCATTGGCGTTTGCCATTAGAAATCGATTTATCTTCTTGACTTTACTTTACTATTAAATATAGAAAATACTGCTATTACTCTACAGCAATAGCTACTTCTTCTAAGTATTACTTCATTCTCATGCTTCTTCCAATGCTCTTCTGCTTTTCAAAAGTCCTACAAAATATATATGTATACCCTACAAATTACATTCGCTGCTGGCAGAAATGCAGAAAAAGCTGCCTGTCTGTCTGTCTGTCTGGGTGTCGGTATATTTATTTACTTATTGTTTTTGTGTTATACTATAAATTGCTATTGCTGCTCCTTAAACTAAATGAAGTCCTTTTAATGGACTTACGCTTGTACTAGCATCTTTATATATATATGAAAGAGAGTGAGAGCGTGGTTGGGCTCTCTAAAGGACTAAACTGCATGTGCTACAAGCAGCAAAAACAGCAAAAGCAACAACAACAACAACAACACAAAACGACAAAATGACTAATCGCCAATCGTTGTGCTGTTGGTTGCTATGAGTGAATTGAAATTGAAGTTATTGGTCTAAATGATGATGGCGGGTGGGAAGGAGAGAGTGTAAGAGAGAAACAGGAAAGTGTAGGTAGAGTGAGTGAATATTTGTTGGCTGGCAATGATTAAATGGTAATAATAATGGAAGTGGGTACTACTGAAAGTGGCTATGTTCTTGTTTTTGCTGTCGACATGGAACAACATCATCGAAGCGATAATTCAATTTAGAAAATTTTATATATATATCGGAAAATGTTTGTGCCTCTCTGATGATGAATATCAAAGCAGCAACAACAAGAGCAACAAAAAAAATTTATTCATAAAATATTCTTATGACAATGTTGTACAACGACGATGATGATGATGCTGATGGCAATCTTCCTGATAGACAGACACCCTGTGTTTTAAAACAACAACAAACTAGTAAAAACAGAGTAAATTAATATGGGTAATGCAATTAAAATGAGCGTATGGCGCTCTCAGCGCTGCTCTTACTTAATTTATGTAAAAGGAAAAGGCGCGCGTCTTAATTGCTATTTATTTTCTATTCAATTTTTACTATGGGTGTCTGTGCTATAAAATCTTTTGATTTTCTTTGGCATAATTGATTTAAGAGTCTTGTTTTTTTTGTAGGCTTATTAAATTTTTTTTATAATTTTTATTTGTATTTGTAAGTACTAATCATTTTCCTTCTTCTTTTTTTTTCTATTTCTTTTAGAAATAAACGAAAAATGCAAAATTTCCTGCCTTGTAAAACGCCCACACGTGGTCCACATATCAATGGCAGCTTACCAATTGGTACCGGTCATTCGGTTACGTATGAAGATCCCGATGCACATTTAGGACATCGGCGTCCATTGGTGATGCGTCATCATCATAATGTGGAGGTAAGTAAAATGAGTAAAATGAAAACTACAAATAAGAAACTAAATGAAAAAAAGTTCTAAGAATGTCATGGGTGAAATCAAAAGAAATCAGAGAAACTCAAATATCTGAGGAATTTAAGTGGGAATTTATTAAAAAAGAAATGAATTAAAGCGAAATCATAGGAAATCAAGTTGAGAGAAAAGTCAGAAAAATGTCGTAAAAAATCATAGCAAAAAAATAATAATAATAATAATTTGAGAAAAATTTAAGTAGTACAGGTTTAAAACAATCAATTTGAGTCAAAACAAAATAGGAAAGGACTAGAACTGTCATAGAAAACCATAAGAAATCGTTGCCAAAATCTTAAAGAATCAATTCAAAAGAAAACTAAGCACGCAAGGTTCAGAAAAACCATTTAAAAACAATGGATGAAGCCTGAGGAAATCAATTTGAGAAGAGTTTCTGTAGGTTAGGTTGGAGTGGCTGTCGAGAGACACACTTAGGCCTGAACGACCCATTGTGATACCACATAGTTGGACCTACAGTTTAACGCCGATTCCGAACGGCGGTGTGGCAATTTTTTATCTGTTTGGTGGTTTTGCCATTACCAACCAATGTGTGTACTTGTACACTATCTTATAATTCTCATACACTTCATATTGATAGTGAATATAAGAAAGTAATGAAAATTAACCACCAGACGAAGACGAAGACGGGAATCGAACCCGAACCTCCCAGATGAAAGTCTAGTGCACTATCCACTAGGCTATCGAGGTCGTCAAGAGTCTCTGTAAGAAGTATTCAGAAAAATTATAAAGAATTAATGGTAAGAGAAAATCAACTTGAAAAAAGTTTCAGTAAACAAAGTTGAGAAATAGTCTTAAGAAATCACAGCTGAAATCAAATGAAATCTTTGTGAGGAAATTTGTGCTGTGTAAATTTATCAAAAAAATTCCTTGATTGTAAACTACTTAAAAAATATTTAATTTCAAACTCATTTCATATATTTATAAATCTCTTCAGTCCTTTTAAAATTCTGCATGCTTAAAAGTATCAATATTTTAAATAAACCTTTAACATTTACATATCGCTCATTTACTAAAAGACTGTCATAACTCAAAAAACGCGATTTTGCAGAAAACGCATTTAAAGTTTTCAATTTGCTCCCACTTTGCAGAAAAAAGAAGAAGAAATCTTATAATTCTCACGCGCTGAGTATACAAAATATTAATACGAAATTTTTACACAATATGAAGCGTGATATCCTGAATAATTCAGCATCATTAACTCAAAATTCGTGTTTTTTGACTTATGACAGTCTCTTAGTAAATGAGCGATATGTACAGAGTTATAAAACTTAATTGATTATTCAATAGACGACCCCTAAAAATTTACATTAATCTATTACTTTATTCATATATTTGTATGCATGTGACTCTCTTTCTCTCTCTCTCAGTCTCTCACTCTCTGTGCTCTTGTTTTTCTGCGTGTATGTGTTCCTAAATGTCAATAAAGTTTTTGTTTTTGTTTGCTCTTTCTCCTCAAAAAAAAAGAAGAAGAAAGGTTTCAGAATTTTAGATATTTCCATTTGAAAGCACAGAGAGACACATGTGTAAAAACATGATTTTAAGTTTATTCTACCAATGAGAGAGAGAGAGAGAGAGAGAGAGGAGAGAAAATGAGCTAAAGCTTCTGTATAGACTTTTTGAATATTAATGAATATTCGTTTTTGATTTACTGCATAATATTATTTGCAAATATTTTGAATTTATAATATATATTCGCATACTTAAACTGCTGTATATTATATGAGTTTAATAGAAATAGTTAGGTATGTGTAATAAATTAAATTATTAAATATCACTTTAAATCGATTTTTTGTTCTTTTTTCTTTCCGTTTTGGTTTATCATATCATATTACATTTCAAAGCACCTGTCTCTACAAGGAATTGTAAAAACTATAAGTCCTCCTCTTTTATTCACTATAAAATGCCTTTTTAATTAAAGTGATATCCTTCCTTCCTTCCTTTGTATTATTATTACAATATACTTTACTTCCCTTTTTAATCCAATTTAGGTTTTATGTTTTTTTTTTTTTTTTGTGTGTGTTTGCATTTATTGTCATTAAACAATAAGTAGGTACCTACATGTAGGGTAGCTACCCTAGGTACATGAGTTATAAGTAAGAAAGAGATTTTTGTCACAATTTGTATAAAATATGAGTTTGTCTATCTATGCATATAGGCTGCATACTTCATAGTTATGTTTGAATATAATTTTTCGCTAACAAGGTACAGTGTAGCAAAATGTAAAGAAAGTCGTAAGAAACCTTGATTTTTGGAAGATTTTATATTAACCCATATTGTCCTAAGACAATAAGGTGACCAGGTGTAAAAAAAAAACTAAAAATATTTCTATGCCAGATTATGAGCAACAAGTATTGCCTGGGATTAAATGTTAAATACAAAATATTTTAGAAGTTGTTATAAGTTAAAAACAGAAAATATGCATTTTTGTTGAATTTTGCCAAAGTTTGGTCAGCTATAGCCTCAGAAAAATATATAAGGACCCTGTGAAGTTATAATTTGCATATCAAGTTTTTCATTTTATTTACGCGAATTTCTCATTTCAATACAAAAAAATAATAAATTTTACTATTTTTTGTTGATTTTCAAAACCACGTTCCAAAAAAGTATGTCTTTAAATTATCTAAATACAATTTTAAAGTAAGTTTATATAGAAATATTAAACTATGGTTACTTTTGTGAAATATCTATTGATGCATTTTTGACGATTTTTCAAAGTTGCTGTTCGATTAATCGAACGTTGAGGCGATATGAGTTAAGTTTTCCTAAAGTTTATACTTGAAAATAATAAGACTTTTTGTGATTTTTTTATGGAACGAAATTTATTTTTTTATATCTCATGAACTAAACAAGCTATCAAGTATTATGTTTCATCTCTGCTTTTTTCAGCTCAGTTTAATTTTGCATGATTTTTTAGAAGAAATTTGTATTACTAATAAATTTGTATTTACTACTCCATATCTCATAAATTCAGCAAGTTATCAACATATGCTGTAGTCACTAATGGACCCTAGGTGGGCTTTTGGGATCAATTTTTCTTTCATAATTAGTTTATTTTTTAAGTTTAACTTTAAAAATATAAAATTATTTACAAGATTCATAAGTTGATTATTCTGAATTGTTTGATTGATTTTGTTCTAAAATTTTTATCTTAAAAATGCAGAGCTGTGTTGCTTCATATCTCATAAACCAATCAAGTTATTGATACTTTGAAATATCTGTGGCAATAAGGAATAACAGCTAAACTCAAAAGTCGACTAAAAACCTGTTGCGTATTTTTCATTATAAAACCCAAAATATTGAAAGTTCTTAAATAATTATTGGAGTTTAATTAATAAAAAACTATGGAGACTGCTAAATTGCAAAAATTTTTTGAAAACTTTCAACATTTTGGGATTTATAATATAAAATACGCAGCAAGTTTTTATTCGAATTTAGCTGTTATTCCCTATTGCCACAGATATATTCCTTTTTCTTAGATATAGATTTGTCAAAAAAAAAATATTAAAGTTTTCACATTTTATGCACTATAACTTAAAAACTGTTAGAGATAGCAAAAATTTCCCCACCCAACTAAGTTTTCTTAATTCTAGTGTTTAGGTTATAGTATCGGCCAGTTGTCACGATTAATCACGTTCTAGCAATTAGTTATTTGAAAATTTGTATCTGAAATGCTTTCAGAAAAACATTTGTAACTCGAAAACCATACAAGTTAATAGCAATTTGAGATACACATCATATATACCATTTTCTTCGAGTATAAGATTTTGGGAATTTTATTTACTTAATGATTGCTGAAGTGCTCAAAGACGACAGTGTAAAAATAAAAAAATAATTTCAGTTTCTCCCTCACTTTTTTTTAACTCCAGTTTATTAGCAATCTATCATATTGGTTAACATGAAAAAGTTCGTATTACATTCGATTCACACATATTTTGATAACATTGATGACATGTAAAGTAAACAACCATTGTTGTTCTTCTCTCTGTATATACTCTTTCGATATAACTTAACACTTTTGCTCACTTTCTCACTTTTGCAATCATTGTTTTTGGTTTGTGAACTTCACCTTCTCTCTCCACAGTTTACAACTTTGAGATCCAAAATTACTGTAGCCTCTCAAAAAAAAAAAAAAAACAAATGAGAACCACCAAATACAGATCAAGTAACGAAACTCCGCCCACTGCAGTCATTGTCGCTGAATTAGTTCAAGTAACGGATCTTCTCTCTGAGCATTTCATGCTCTCTGCGTATGTTGTTAATATCAAATCATAAGCAACTTTGCGCTTACAAAATTCGATTGCTCTCTCTCTCTCAAATGAATTTTTGTGAGAGCGGCTGCCAGCAGAGCTTTGAGAGAAACTCTACAGCATTGTGAGAGTAGTAGTATATACATAAAATTTAAAATGTCAAATTTTTAGATTTTTGGTGATTTTTTTTTTTACATTATGCCCTACAAGTTTTCGTTTTGAAACACTATAACTCACAAACAGCAAGAGTTACCTAAATTTTTTTCATTCTACCTGCTCTGGAGTTCTGTAAGTTTTTAAATTTTGTTTTTTGCCACTTTCTATACGTTTTGCCACACTGTCTTCTGCGTACCTTCATACTTTAAAGGCAAGTGTAATTCAAGCCTTTTTCATTGTCATTGTCAAAAGTATGTGCATATGTCAGAGTATATAAGGATATGTGTTGTTCAGCATGATATTTGATAATCAAAATATTACGACAATAACTGTCAAAACATAACGAACGAGAGAGACAGTGAAAGAAAGATTTTTTTTTTTTTTTTTTTTTTTGTGTTGTCATGTCATTTGCCAAAATCATGTAGTTACCTACTCATATTCACTTCTCATTGATGCCTGCTTGTTTTTACGTGTGTCACACAAAAAACATATCCTGTTTATCCTGTTTATTTGTACACATATATATATATTTTAAATATTGTATGTACTTGTGATTTGATTTTCGCTATATGTACGCATTAATATATTGAAGAATTATTATTATAAAATAAAAATGAAGTATTGAATTACAAATAGATTGGTCTCTCTGACATATATATATGCAGAATTTGTATTTAGAGAGACAAAAAGCAATTGCATGTTAGTAATTCATATTATTATTATTATTATTATGATTATTGTGTATTATTTTGATATCCTTTTTATTGTGATTACGTTTTTATTTCCGCTTTTGTTTGTGTTTATTTTTGTTTGTTCTGTTTGTGCTGTTGTTGTCTTTTGTTTGTTTTCATATCGTTTCTTATTGCAAAAATGTCATTGTCATCACAATCATCATTATCATTATCATCATCATCATCATCATCATCATCATCATCATCATCATCATCATCATCACCATTACCATCACCATTACCATCACCATCCATCCATCGACTAAGTAACATCATTATTATCAACAGCTAGCTCATCAACATTCTACTCCTCAGCATTTTCTGGTTATGTTTTTTGGTTGGTGTGTGTATGTTTGAATGAATATTTCTCTGTCAGAGTGTCATGATCCTTTTTATATTATTTTGGCAAGTTGTCATCTTAATTTCTACTTTTGTTATAAAGAATTGTATGTTGTCTGCTGTGCCCTTGGATCCATCCATCTCTATCTCTCCAAGTGCGTATGTCTCTCTGTTTGTCTCTTTAGTTTATGGTATGTTGTCCTTTTTTCATCGTTGTCTTGTCGCTTCTTCCTTTCTTTCTTTTTTTTTACGACTTTAACGCTTGAGGCTAAAGCAGAAATACTTAACATGTTTCATATCATATTACAATATTTTCTTACAGCTTTTTTTTTTACTTTTTTTTTTTTGCTGTTGATATTTTTGCTTAAGGATATTGTTGTTTATTGTGGGAAGCAAGCACACACACACACACTCACTCGCACACACATTTTCCCAGTTCCCATTTCATTCATTCATTCATTTTTCTCTTGACTGTGTAGGAGTCGGGTGTAGGCGTAGTTAGTCGGGCTATGAACATACAAGTGTCAAATGTTGAATGAATGAATAAATGTTGAATAATGTTAAACATTTTAGGCTCTGTCATTTTCTGCGTTTTGCTCTTTACTTTTGTACTTGTCTTGTTGGTTATTAAAGTGAAAACAGCGTGTTTATTTTATTGCCTCTCAGATAAACACATACTTACATACATATGCATGTATGTATGTATGTATGTGTTTGTCATATCCATATACTTGAGATTTCTTTGCCATATTTTCATTTCTTTAATTTTTCATGACATTTTCTTTATTATGCTTTAAATAAAAAGTTTTTTTATTTCTTTGCAACTGAATATCACATCAACCACCAGCACCATCATCAGCACTTATCACTCAATTTAAGCTTGAAAATCTTATTTACTGTTGAAAATTTTTGCTACTTCTATGTATTTACTACTGGTGCATAGTTTTCTGCACTATTAAGTTCAAAGGCAGCAGTAAAGGCAGCAAGTAGTTAGAAGGAAGTGGTACTGAGCTGCCAAAGTGGTACAAAAAAAAAAAAAAAAAAAAAAAGAAGTAAAATAACAAATAAAACCTAGAAGAAAAATCCTTAGAAAAAATTATAAGGAAATTTTCTTATACAGAGAAAAACGTAGTGAAGCATGCCGTTGCATAAAGCGCACAAAATCTTGCAAAATATCTTTGAAATCTTTTTGCTTTTACTTCATTGAAGCTGTTTATCCAGTGTGGCCAACTTTTGTTTTTCAAAATCCGCTAAAATGAAGAACGAAACGCGTATTTTCTTTAAAAAAAAGCGTTAAATTTTTTTCCTTATAAAATTGCGAGAAAACTCAATACATTTAAACTTTTTCACTAATACAAGCAAGGTTAGTTTGGAGTGGCAGCCTTCTGCTTGAAATCACACTTAAGCACATTTAGGCTCATTGTAATACCACAGTACGGCGCGACTCCCCGATTTACGGATTGGAGAACCATGAAGATTCCATAATGAATCTGGTTATGTCCTTAATATTTACGGATGATAGCGCTCGGACAGACTAGTGAAGAAAGGTGAGCCCAGGAGTTTTAGTCTCCTCCTGGCCAGGGATGGGCATTCGCACATGAAATACAAGCAAACATCTGATACTTTTAGTCAATGAAAATTTCTTCGATTTTTCGAAAATATTTCAAATTGAAAAAAAAAAATCGCTTTGAGCGCTAAAACAAAACACTTTTTTTCCGCGTTTTAATTTTCAAAAAGCACTAAAATCAGCGGGGAAAAGCGCTGAGTTGGCCACACTGTGCTCATCCTCATACTCTACTCTCTCTCTCTCTCTCTTTGGTACACTCTCTCACATATACTCTCATCTTCTAGAGTGGCCAATTTGTGTGAAATTTCTTTGAGTTTAAGAATTCTTGAATGAATGTGGGAAAAAAAGTTTCTAGAATCAAGTTTTTGAGTCAAGTCAATTCTAAGACTTACTGCTCAGGACAAATTTGTTTGCATTCAGAAACTTTAAACAAAAAACGATTAAGTTTTTAGGAAATTTTCGGACTCTCCACAGATAAAAACCAGCTGGAAACAACATTTCTACTCCAGAATAATACCAGGGGAGAGAAACAGGGGAAAATTCCCCCCCACCTCCCGCCCCCCCAAAGATTTTCAAACACTTAAAAATTTAATAACTTAAGCAGGCAAAAAAGTGAACATAATTAGTTATTGTTGTTTTAAGTTATTACGATTTACTTTCAATTATAAGAATAATGAATAATCTTGCTCTTTAAACCACTTTCCTTCTCTATGGAAATATGCTGAAATAATAATAATACCCAAACCAAATAAACCTGAAAACTCAGTGCCCTCATATACAGGGTGACAATTGTAAACTGACGCAAGTTTAATACTCTGCAGCAAGCTTTGCCATTTACCGTTACTTTAATTTAAAAAGCAAATTCATTCATCATTGGCTTTGCTTTTAATTTCATTTGAATTTTTGTTATTACATTTTGAAATTTCCATAAAAATGGACAAGGAAAATATTCGTCGTGAAATTATGAAATTTCATTTGGCAAATTATAGTAGCCGTCAAATTGCAAAGGCTTTAAATTTGTCAAGTCGTACGGTAGACCGAGCTATTATTCAATATAATGAAACTGGGGGTTTTGGAGACAGAGACCGGGGAAAATTTTCAACAGTTGCCACTACTGGTTTAACAGAAAAAATTCGTAAACGAATCAAGCGAAATCCAAGGCGCTCAATGAGAAAAATCGCTAAGGAAGTGGGAGTAAACCGTGAAACAGTGCGAATCATTGCAAAATCAAAGCTTAATCTTAAGCCGTACAAGCTCCGAAAAGCTCAAGATCTGACACAAAAAATGAATGATTTGCGACTGCAAAGATGCAAGGCGTTGCTACGCTCCTCCGTGTTAAAAAATGTTGAAAATATCTTGTTTACAGATGAAAAAATTTTCACGGTTGAACAACATTTCAATGCGCAAAATGACCGAATGTGGCTAACACCATCATCGCAACAAAATAGGACTGTTGGCCGAGTTCAAAAGCCAGCTTCCGTTATGGTATGGGCTGGAGTTTCCGCTAATGCCAGAACCCCTCTAATATTCGTTGAAGAGGGTGTTAAAATTGACCAGGTTGTATATCGGAGCATTTTAAATGAACATGTTCTTCCCTGGGCCCAAGATACATTTGTTAATGAAAACTGGACTTTCCAGCAAGATTCTGCACCTTTCCACATGGCAAAATTAACGCAAACATGGATAAATTTCTGGATTCATAACATCTCAAGAATGGCCACCATACTCTCCAGACTTGAATCCAATGGACTACTCTATTTGGAGTATTTTAGAGAGTAAGGCTTGTGCATCTCAACACCACAGTCTGGAGTCGCTGACAAATTCATTAGAGAAAGCCTGGACTGAAATTGATAAGGAAGTCCGGCGGCGAACAGTTCTACGATTTCCGGATCGATTGAAGGCATGTGTGCAGGCTAAAGGAGGTTATATTGAATGAGGTGGGGTTCAAATGAATGCTTATATATTCAGCAATGTTAACACTTAATTGTACTTAATGGAAGTATGTCCTTTTGAAAATAACTGCTGAAATGTGTGCGTCACTTTACGATTGTCACCCTGTAGACCTATAAGTTTGCTGGCAATATTCTCGAAAATATTCGAAGTAGTAGATTGCTAATAATACAAGAAAATAAGAATATAGTTTCGAATTAGCAATCGTCATAAACACGGTACTCTTGAGCAATATCATCACATAGTGAATATTGTCACTGACTTTCTGGAACTCAAAAAATATTGCTTTGCCATATTTTAGGACATTCAAGAAGAGTTCGAAAAAATTTGGCATCAAGGGCGTTATAAAAATTAAAAAATTTTCTTCCAGCTCCAATTTATTTGGTCTTAAAGTTCTATAATTCTATATCAAAGTAAATGATGAAACATCAACCAAATGTTAAGTGAAAATCGGAGTACCACAGGGCAGTGTTCTGGGTCCTGCTCTTTATTCGATTTTTACCTGCGACTTGCCAGAAATTCATGGTGTTACTATAGCTACTTATTCAGACGACATTGCCATTTTACCGTCAAATTAATCTCCTACAGAAGCTGCTAATTTAGTTCAGAAACAACTCGACGACTTTCAACAATGGTTACTTCGTGGACGAGTGCTTGACTGGAGTTCCATCTGCCTCAGGTTCGATTCCCAGATGTGGTTAAATTCTTAAAAAATGCCCAAATGAATTGTTCTAATAAAATGGATCAATTCGGTGAATTAATTCTTAAATACGTGACTCAAGTACCAGTTCAACGGGTTCTATTCTCAGGTAGAGAATTGAATCCACCAAAAAAAAAAAAAAAAAAAAAACAAAAACAAAATTATAGTTTTCAGGTCGATATAAAGAAAATCCCAAATGGGAAAGAGAAAATTTGAATACAGAGTAGGAATCAGCGACCTTAAATTATTCTTAAAACTCTACTAATTCTCGAGACCCATTAGAAACCAATCTAAAACCGAAAACTGAATAAATGTTTCTTATTGTTATATTGTCCACGATCCTCTACCTTGGAAATAGATCATAGAAATTGAGAAATGCTTTGCAACAAGAACAGGGCTTCCCCAAAATGCTTAACGTACCAGAAGTTTTCAGCTATGAAATTGTTAGTCGAATTGTTTGACGACCTCGATAGCCTATTGGATAGTGCACTAGACTTTCATCTGGGAGGTTCGGGTTCGATTCCCGTCTTCGTCTGGTGGTTAATTTTCATAACTTTCTTATATCCACTAGCAATATGAAGTGTATGAGAATTATAATTGGTTCGTAATGGTAAATAAAAAATTGTCATCGCCGTTCGGAATCGGCGTTAAACTGTAGGTCCAAATATGTGGTATCACAATGGGTCGTTCAGGCCTAAGTGTGTCTCTCGACAGCCACTCCAACCTAACCTAGTCATCAAAATAAAGTTTATGAATAAGTAAAAAAAAAAAAAACAATACACGAACGAGAACAAAAAAGGCTTCAGCCCGCGTTTTGGCGTTTTGGTCCATATGGAGAATTTTTAATTTTTATTTCCACCCCCCCCAAAAATATTTCCTGCATCCGCCACTGATAATACACATACCTCGTTTTTCTTCCTCCTTCCCCTCTGATCTGATGTGGTTAGAATATATTTTAGAAATATTTCAATACATAATTTTTTTTTGAAGAAAACTTGTGCATGGAATTTTCAGAAAATCTAAAAATCAAATAATAAAATATGCATCTAATTTTTCTTCGCTCTCCCCTGAAATATCAATACCAGCTCTATATAAAATTGGTATACCAAAGAAAAATATCTTGTTCTCCTCCCACTCCCCCTTGCCCGTCTGACTTTATTTGATAATGTGTGTGAAAAATTTTGCTGAAAAAAAGTTTTGAACCTTTGAGTTATGTCGGGTTTCATATGTCAAATTTGTATTCTATTTCCTAGAAAAGCTTAACTTTAAATAAAAAGTTCAGGTCTTGCCCCACAAAGATGGTTTTCTGCCATTAGACTGACGGAAGTCTTAGTCGGCACTGAAATCATTTGGCAACACTATCATTCTCATACCAAAAGTTACAGCGACAGCAAGTAAGCGCGTGCAAATTGCATTTCTAGGACGATGAAAAATACAATTTTATTTCTCTTCACATTTATTTTTTATTTTTTCCTTTGTAAACTTTTGACAACACTTGAAATTTTTGACATTTTTAATAGTAATCGTAGTTGCAGTTGGTAATAAATGTCTCCAGACGTGTCAGACTTGGTTGTTGGTCATAACAAGCGCATTGAAGTATATTTATTGAATAAGTAAGACGGTGAGAGAAAGTGAAAGAAAGAGGAAGTAATAAAGCAGTGGGCTAACTATACTCAAGTGAAAGAAAGCGAAAAAGTGTTAGACTGCTACATTCAAGTGTCGACAGTAATTGTCGATAAAGTGAAGTGCATATATTTAATTTGCCAACGGTGGCAGCAATTGTAAGGGTTGTTGCACTTTAAACAGTAGAGATATACACACTCATATGAAAACCAAACAATTGCATGTCATTAATCATAGGCACACATGCACGCGCCTAAAAAGCGTTATCATTTTGCATGCCTAGTAGATAGGCGTTGTAGTTTTTTTTTTTTGGAACCCTTTTTTCTTTTGCTGGTTTGATTGCGCATTTTCATTAGTTCTGCAGGGGGACAAAATACTTTTTTAACACATTTATTTTAGTTGTCGATTCATTAAGGCATACAAAACTTTAAGCTAGAGGGCTTAAAATGGTCACCCTCTCTTTCTTTCCATTTCATCTCATATTTTTGGTAGTTACCTGCTGTGAGTAATTGCAGTTAATAGTTGTAGGAAGGGAATGAGATTAGAATAATGTGAGAGTGAAGGAAAGTAGGTTGCTTTGCTGAAATGATAAGTATTCATTAATGGCTCTCTTCTCTGAAGCATTAATTTATTGACTCTTCTTTTCATTTCCATTTCAAGCTTGTGTAAAATTTTGGGAATTTTATTTACTTTAATGATTGTTGAAGTGTTTTAAAGACAACAGCGTAAAAATAGAAAAATAATGTCAGTTTCTCCCTTACGTTTTTTTTTTTAACTCCAGTTTATTTTCAATTAGTCATAATGGTTGACTTCAAGCAATTCGTATTACGTTCGATTCATTCATATTTTGATTACATTGGCTGCATTCACGACATTCATCAATTGCTAAACAGTTGCGGCTCATCAATTTTCGTGTCGTGAACATGCTGCTACTTTTAGCGTTAACGTTTCTATTGTGAATAGTTTTTTGCTATTTTTCCTCTTTAACAAAACCAAAAACTTAAATAATGAATATAAATAATTTAATGTTTTTGTAAAGTATGTTTGACGATGGCGTTAATATGAATATTATAGCCATAATAAACAAATTAATATATATAGAAAAAATAGATAAACATAAGCCGCTGTATAAAAATCAACCGTTGAAAAGTATCATACAAATTTTTCGCTCCCAAAAATGGCGCTTGCTCACTAAAAATGATGTCATTCACAATATAATTTTACAACTGTTTAGGAATTGATGAGTGTCGTGAATGCAGCCATTGACGACATGTAGAGTAAACAACCATTGTTGTTCCTCTCTCTGTGTATGTATACTCTATAGCAGCGGTGGCCACCTACACATACACAAAGATCGATTGAGCACTTTTTCTATGGAAATGAGCTCTGTACGTGTGAAATTTCTGAGGGCGATGCTACACGATCAATGTTTTGCTGTCAAACAATGAAATTGCTGTTGTTTTGAAAAATGAACACTGAGCAAAAGAGAGGATGAATACATTTCGCTTCAAATTTTTTTGCTGACGGAAAAAACCTACATCACTTCAAATAAAATTGGGTTGCTGCAGATACATTGTTGTATTTTACTGGAAAATACCAATATTTTATGGAAAATAGTACACTTTTTACTAATTTATAAATACATTTGTTTCCTTTGCCACCCTTTGCGCTGTTTGGCTTTTGTTTGGTGCTTAAAAAATTACTTAATAACTTTTATAAAAACATGGTAATTCAATGCCCAAGTAACAAAGTGGCGGAGCTTATTTAAAATAGTTCGCAAATTTTAAAGATTATTTTTCTGCGTTTTTCATATGTAAATGCAATATTTTTTGCATAATTTGTAGCTATTTCCACCAACATTCTTTCATATTGTCATTATAATTTTTTTCTATCCAATTCCATTTCAATTGTTGAATTTTTATTCACTCAAATTAACAATTACAATTAAATACTTTTTAGTTGGAAAAACATAGTTGCAGATAAAAGTATTAAAAAATACCATTCGGCAAAAAACTGATAGTGTAACAGGGCATCAAACAAAACGATGAAAAGAGAGTAAAAACAGAAAACATTGACAGCAAAACATTGACCGTGCAACAATCAGCCTGACGCTCCTTTGCCTGCGTGCAAGGCTTTGGCCTACGCTGCTCTACAGATATAACTCAACACTTTTGCTCACTTTCTCACTTTTACATTCTTTGTTTTTGGCATGCAAATTCCCCCTTCTCTTTCCACAGCTTACAACTTTGAGGTCCACAATTGCTCTAGCCTCTCTAATAAAAAAAAAAACCAAAAAAAAATAAATTAGAACCACCAAATACAGATTAAGTAACGAAACTCCGCCCACTGCAATCATTGTCGCCTAATTAGCTCAAGTAACGGATCTTCTCTCTGAGTATTTTATGCTCTCTGAGTATTTTGTTAATATCAAATCATAAGCAACTCTCCGCTTACAAAATTCGATTACTCTCTCTCAGAATGAATTTTTGTGAGAGCGGCTGCCAGCAGAGCTTTGAGAGAAACTCTGCAGCTTTGTGAGAGTAGTAGTATATATGTACATAAAATTTAAAATGTCAAATTTTTGAGAGAGCCGCTCTATATTGTTTCCCAGTTGTGTGAGAGTATAAAGAATTGCTTTTTAAGCTGAATGGCGGTTTACAGCTATTAAATATTAAAGTTTCATGAACTTTTCTTTTCATTTGCATATTTTTAGGGATACTTCGTACTTCGTACTTTGATACTTTAAAACCTCGACTTACTTATGAATGTACGAATATGTTTTTTTTTTTTGTAGATATTTGTATTCAAAATGTTAACGTTTTTGTTGTTATTATTGCTACAATGAACTAAGTTTTTTTCTTGTTAGTGTAAACAAAAATTTTCCATTGGTATTTCATTTGTATTCAGACAACAACAACAATAGTAGAAACAGCAAGAACGAAGAACTCTTTTCTCGCATACATACACACATATATAAACACAAACATAAATACACATAGCCCATGTCCTTTTTCTGCGGCAGAAGAGACAACATTTGTTTTGTTTTCTTTATATTTTATTTTGTTTTTTTTTTTTTGTGTTTTGCGTAAGTTTTTGTGCTTATTTATTATTCATTTCTCGACTTTTTTGTTTGTTTGTTTGTTTGCATTACTGAGCTGTAGCTGTGTTTCAATACAGCAGCAGCAGCAACAGAGAAAAGAGAAAAAGCATGAAAAAAATGTAAATGAAGCTGACATGCCACATCTTAAAGTTGTTACACTTCTTCGTTCTTGTTTTTTTTTTTTTTTTTTGTTTGGTTGGTGGCCCCCTTTTGGTGTTTAAACAACAACGTAAACACACACATTCAAATAAAACTAACCAACACGAACCTACAAAAAAAAAGCAAAAAAAAAGAAAAGGGTTTAATAAAAACGAAATATCCTTTTTTTTCGTTTTTAAACGCTATGCATGACAGTGAAAGCGTAAATATTAAAATAAAATGCTGCTTAAGACCCTTGAAAAAAATATGTAACACGAAGAAAAAAGGAGCAATAGCAGAAAAAGCTGCTAGCTTTAAAAGAAGAGTTGACATTTTTATGTTTGTGTTTATTGCTGTCGCACTCTCTGAAGCTGTACCACTCACTGACACACAGCAGGGACCCAGCGCAAAGCAAAAGGAAGCCGGATTTAAGGCGCATATACTTGCTTAAGTATATGGGTTTAAGTGTGCATGTATTTATCTGTGTATAAGTGTGTGTGTGTGTGTGTGTGTGTGGCTTGCTATTTTTATTTAGCATTTATCACTTTATGCCACAATGAGGTTAGGTACTTTTTTTTTCTATGCGCCCGGATATATGCAACGTTTAAAAAAAAATGCATTGCATTTTTATAAAAGCTTAGTTTGCTGGGGTCTTAACAATTTTCTTGCTCATACTTCGGTTTTTGTTTGTTATAAAGAAAAACAAGTGCTAAAATTCAATAATCCTTTTTTCCTGTTTGTTTTTTTTTTCTGTTTGTTTGTTGTTGTTGCTATATTTTTCTTACACATTTTTGCATGTCGCCACAATAATGCCAAACATATGTAGCTGGCTGCTGTCACTGGCTGTTGTTTTTTCTGTTGCCGTTGCCAGCCAAGCGCGCGCCGCATTTTATACATTTGCATTCATGGCTTTGCCAGAAATATGCAATGCAAAAATAAAAAAAAAACCACAGCTAGCTGGATGTAATGAAGGTAGCGATATATCCTTTTCATGGAAATGAAATGGTAACACAAATACATGCACCTAAAGCCGCATTCACTGTCATATTCAATATGCATGCAGCGAGGCGAGAAGAAACGAGGATACAGAATACAGTGGTGCAGAGAAAAATTGCAAATTAATCGATTTAATTGAGTAAAACTCGCTATTGAGAAGAAATCTTTACTGTTAACCGTGCGAAATGAGCAAACTCAGTTGAAAAGAATCTTAATTAATTATAAAACTAGTTGGCGATTTCGATGTCGACATTGCTATTTTACTGCTCACCACTGTAAACATGTTCGAGGTGCTACACTGAGCACTTAATCTTTTTTTCTTTCCATTTCATTTCGTTTCTTTTAAACCCGTTTTTTTTTTTGTAAGTGCCATTTAAATATTCGCTTGCATGTAGCAACAACAACAACAGCAGCAGCAGCAGCGGTTCAAATGAAGTGTCCTTCTCTCGTGCAACAACAACAGCACCCACTAAAAAGTAGTGACAAAGGGTAGCTTAAAAATTCCATGAACAAGTGACGTTAATTGTGGCTGAACAGTGCAGTCGCAGTTGCAGTTTTTGCACAGCACCAACAACCACAACCAAAAAGAAAAGGGTTTTTATTAAGTGGGAAACTTCAACTAAAGTGTTTGAGCTAAAGAGCCAAAAACGCGTGAATAATTTGATTGATACTTAGTTAGGCAGGAGGATAGGATAATTCCGCAAGCAATTCATTAGGGTAGCTTTTCAATTGCAACGATGATTCATTTAGTAACTAATTTCCCTCCTTTTCCTTCTTCTCTTTCCCCCAGATGCTTCACGGCAAGAGCATACACTACCCAAGCGGCTATCCAATGACGCGGTCACCCCCGTTCCTGGTATCTTCCTCACCGGGACCTGATCCATATCGCTCCAACGATAATGTTTATGAAGAGCTTGGGCCAGGACGTGATTCTGATGGTGAATCAGAGCCGCCACTACATTCCGATGATGATTTCGCTGAGGATGAACTCTCATTACCCGGCGAGAGATCCTTCAACAAAACGAATGCATCCGAGATGACATCAGCAACATTGCCCGCAGCAGTATCGACAATATATCATGAACGTGCAGCGGCGGCGGGTGCCACTAATAGCGGCACAAGTGGGGCTGCCAGTAGCGCAAATGTTCACGAACGCAATAGCGTGCTGTCGTCGTCATCATCATCGACGGCAACCCAAGATGCCTCCACAGCGACAGCGGCATCAACGAGTTCCTCACACAACAACAATAGCAATAATGTGGCGGCAGCAGCGGCATCGGCGGCAGCAGCGAGTAGCAGCAATAATGATACAAATCGCTCCAGTGCAGGTGCTGGTGGCGGTGGTCTCCTTTCCGGCATGTTGCGCCACACCACCGGCCGCAGTAAATTCCATACTACGAACGGGGCACGCGGCAACAAAGCGGAATCGCGTCCGAATGCCCTAAACGATGATTTCAATACATCGAGCTCTACAGGCACAGATGCTGCCGATTTGGCGCCCATTCAGCAATTATACGATAACCGCAGCAATTTAATGTCACTGGCATATGTGCCACATCAGCAGCAGCATCCGCATCAACTACAACAGCAGCAGCAGCAACCGCATCACATGCATATGCATCCACATCCGATGACGGCGCCCTATCATCACAGTCTGCATCACATCAGCAATAACAACAACAACAACAACAATATACGCTCTACAGCGCCACAATTCTACAATACCCTCGAAAGTGAGGTGGAGCGTCGCAATCGCATCAACGCCCAACTGAGTCATGCGCCCGCAGTGGCTACGATCTTCCGTGAGCGTATAAACTACCCGGGCAGCGGTCGTTACCCGCAACCCTACTACACATCGAACAGCAGCAACGGCCTGATGGCGAGTTCAATGCGCGCGCGCACCAATCCACGTTCTATGGAACGGCGGCATCGTATAGCCGCACCCGTGGAACCGCCAATCGAACCCGCTTACGGTGGTTACGCGGAGCCAGTGTACCGGGAAAACTATCATTACGAAACGTGTGGCAGCACGCCAACAGGGACAGCGACGCGCCTTGCATATCCTGCGTACATCGTACCCGATTATATAAGCGCGGGTTCATATCGAACAATGCACCCACAGCATCACCAGCAGCAGCAGCAGCTGCAGCAGCAACAGCATCATCATCAGCAATATCATCCGCAGCACCACCAGCAGCAGCAGCACCAACAGCTACAACAACATCACCCCGCCACGAGTACATATCAAAATTCAACGCAACTTTATTCACGCGGCGACTCCAGCTTCGGTTCGGACTCGGGTTACAGCCATCATACGCCTGCTTCATCAATAGGCCGGCATGATTACGATGTTGCCACTTTACCACGGCAAATGTTGCCACCGCCAACATCAGCGCCCCCCGCACCGACGAAAGCAACCAGTAAACTGTCAGCGGCTTTAAGTTTTGGCTGGAATCGTCGCAAATCGAACGCGAATACAGCGCCCACTTCTTTAAACGTTGCCGCATCACAAAAGCAGACGGTAACGCCATCAACCGCTGAAGCCACCAGTCCCAACAATAACAGCGGCAGTTCGACAGTCACCTCAATGCTCGAGAATTCCTCGTCCACTTCTTCGAGTGGCACGAGCGGTGCATCTACAGCATCATCAACTTCAGCGGCTGCAACAACGGCAACATCACCTGCTCTTGTTAACATGCTACAAAATAATAATGCCACAGCGCAAGCGTGAGAGCGTGAACGAGAGCGAAAGTGGCAATTGGTTCGCCTCTTCAAAACATAGTCAAATTTATCATTATTTTTAAGTTAATGTAAATATCAGTTTGTATTTATTGTGTCAAATATCAAATATCACCAAGCAATTTGATATTTTATTTCATTCACTCACACACACACACACACACACAAGATTGACACGCCCATAGCTGACTATATCCTAACTATAATATTATATTAATATTCTACTATTTATGGCTAAGCAGCATTGAAAATTTTGTAAATATTTAAAGTATATAGTTAATATTAAATATTTCTCTCTCTCTCTCTCTCTCTCTCCCTCTCACCCCCTCTCTGCCTGAAAAGCAATAACAGTTTTATACTTACGTCCCTTTCTCTCTTACACTTTCACTCTCCTTTAATTTTAGGTTAGGTATGAATTCAGCGCGCTGAATTCTTTATGAAATGTGATTGTTATATTTATTTTACTTTTACATTTTTTTCGCTTTTATAATTTGTAATTATTATGGATACTTAATGCTGAAATTAGTTAAACGAAACTGTGTATAGTTTTTAGTTTTAGCTTTATACTTTTTAATCTATTTAATTTTTGTTTGTTATATTCGTTTTTAAGTTATGCAAAAGATTTAAGAAAATCATTAAGAGAAACTTTTAAGAACACACAAAATAAACTGAATACTAAATATTCAAATAATTCAAAAAATTTAACTCTTTTTGTTTTTATTCATTTTCCACCTTGATCAAAAATCTATATTGTCGCCTTCAAAGTAATCCCCATCGATTGCAACACACTTATGCCAGCGCTTGATCCAATCCTCGAAATATTTTTTATATGCGGTTTTCGGTATGTCCATCAGTGCTGCCTGCGATTTTTCCATTACTTCCTCTCGGCTGCTGAAACGCGTTGCCCGTGATGGTTTTTTAACTCGATTGAAGCCAAATCACGTGAATTCCGAGGCTGTTGGATGGTATTTGTTGCATTTTTCCTAAAAAAAATTACGATTAATGATGGCACTGTGCGACGTGGAGCAAAATCACGAGTTTCCTGTCCCCAATTCTGATCTCTTTCGGCGAATTGCTTCACGCAAACGCCTCATAACGCCCAAATAAAACTCTTTGTTTACTGTCAGGCCTTCTGGCGAAAATTCATGATGCACTACACCGTTGTAATCCATGAAAACCGTGAGCATTGCCTACTTTTTTAACTGAAAACGACGTGATTTTTTTTATCTCGGCTCATTTGGTTAACGCCATTCACTTGCCTGATATCTGGATTGCGTGTCGTACTCATAAACCCACGTCTCGTCTCCAGTAATGATCCTTTTGATGAATGTGGGGTCGGATTCAGCCAAATCACAAATCATGTCTTTTGCGACGTCAACACCGTTTCTTTTTTGCATTGAAATTGAGGTCTTTTGGCACCGACTTTGCTGCTACACGACGACGGAAACCCAAATCATTAACCAAAATGTCTTGGACGGATCGGATGATAGGCAATGCTCAAGTCCTCCGCTATCTCTCTGATGGTTAATTTGCGGTTATCGACCAAAATTTCTTTTACTTTATCAATGTTTTCGTCGGTTTTCAATGTCGATGGTCTGCCACTGCGTTCATCATCTTCGATTGACTCACGACCACTTTTGAACCGCTCGTGCCACTGGTAAACGACTGTTTTCTTTAGAGAATCGTTGCCGAAACACTTTTCCAACATTTTCAACGTTCGCGCACCATTAAATTCGTTTCTGCTCTAAAGCATGGCCGTCACTGATCTAAAAAGTTGTCTCTACTGCCATCACTACTCGCCGAATTTACATGCGGGTGAGCTTCCAAATTGACACCGAAAATACTATTTTATGACTCTTATTCTGAATGTTGTATACTCAGAATGAGTAAATATGATGGGCATAACAGAATACCGAAAATAGTTCTTTCCCAAAACAGAGGTCGCTCTGTATTAGCTGAAAATATGGAAAAGAAATGGTTCAAAAGGAAAGATTAAACCTTTATCCACAGTGAAGCTTTTTTCAATCTGTATGTAGGCAATGAAAATTACGACGAAATTTTTTTTCACAGTGAAGGAAAAAATAACAAGGAGCACGAGACGAACGTGAACCAAAATTTTCTGGAAATTTTCTCACCAAATTTTTACATTAAATTCCTGCAGCTCAATTATATAAATTTTGCCATTTTACCTTGCTGAGATTGTCAGTCAACCAACATGGACCACTACTTTTTATACGCCCTAGAAGCAGTTTAAAAGAGTTAAAACATGTAGGCTGGTCCAGCAACGCGCTCATTATGATACCAGAATGTTTAACGCAGGCTCCAAACAACTAGCTGGAATCCTTAAATAACGCAGGTCTGCCGCACAACGTTTTAATAGTAATTTCCTGTTTTAGTCAAATTTTACCAAAAATCAGTACTTAACTCCAAAAATTCAGTGTACTAAAGTTTATTCACTGCAATTCAAAAAAAAAAAAACATTGTATACTTTTAGGCGGCACTTTGAAACTTAGTTAAGCTATCTTTAATAAGCCACTGTAAACTGGAAAATATTGCGGCTGTTGCTTGATGCTTATTCAATCTCAATATTTTAATTATTTAGCATCACATACTTTTAGGGATTACAGAAAAAGATTTTTCTCTGAGTTATGAATAGAATTTTGTTTATTATTTTAGGTACTATACACAAACAAATATATGTAATTTGTCTTTATAAATTTTTTAAAAACTATTTTTCACTAAGACTGTTTCGTAATTGTAATCCTAGCATATGAAAATGGAAGAAAAAATTATATTTTATATGTACATATTAAAGTAATTTTTAATTTAATATTTTACAGGCAAAAAAAAAAAAAAGAAAAAAAAAAAGAAGCTGCTTTGGAAAATGAAGTCTACAGAAAAGCATTTAAATTTTAACTAATATTTATTTTTCTACTTTCCCATTAGCACATAAGTCGTTGTAGAGCTACCAGTTAAAGATTATGTAGTTGTAGATAAGACCGAAATAAAAGCAATAGAAGAAACGGCAACGGTTTAAATACTACTCATACTACAACAATAATCTTCTACTGCTACAACTCTACTACAGCAAAGCACCCCCACTATAGGTGAATTGAGTGAACTTGTATCCTGAAACACTTTTTAGGTTGTAAACTAACTACTGTGTAAATAATACGAATAAAAAAGCATGAAAGCGTTTCAAAAATAAAAAAACAAAAAAAAAAAAAAAAAATTTAATAATAAATTTTTTCAAAATTGTAAATTTGAATATTCCTAAGCTAAACTAAAACTAACAACAACAACAATGAGCACATGCAATGTATCCTATATATAAGTACTATATATATATATATATATATATAAATAAATAAAATAATTAGCATATATTAAATTAAACTTAACTATGATACAATAATATTAATAATATTAATAGGAATAATAGTAACAACTACTGCTTGAAAAATGTTCAAATCAATGTGATTTTTCCATGTATTTTGTTATTTTTCGTGAAAAAAAAAACTTGTAAATGTAAAAACCAAAATTTTGTTTTCCAAAAAAAAAATTCTTACGAAAAACATACACGTGACAAATAAAAATGCACGAGTGAAAATATGTCCGATGCAGCAGCGAACAATCATCAATGTCAAATAAAATAAATAAACGAAAAATTAATAAATTAAATTAGCTTATTGAAAAAAAAAGAAAACATTAAAAAAAAAACTATAACAAAAAACAAAAAGAAGAAATTCGAAAGAAAATAATTGTTACAGCTGACAGTAAAAACAATAACAAAATATAGTTCATTCCAGCTAAGAGAATTTCCCTGCTATTTTGACGGCTATTATATGGAATCCAATAACAATTGAGAGTTGCACAGTTGTCAACTCTTTAATTATGTAAATAAAAAGAGAGAGCATGAGAGTGAGTTTCCCAATGAGAGCTTAAGTTTGCAGAATCTCTGTTACTAACAGTGAATATCTATGTTATTGGTAGGGAAAGTGAATTGTTAACAGCGCATCATAATGTTA
The DNA here is from genome assembly GCA_963691655.1 of Toxonevra muliebris. NCBI lineage: Eukaryota > Metazoa > Arthropoda > Insecta > Diptera > Pallopteridae > Toxonevra > Toxonevra muliebris. Next base: position 92,776,490 of record OY829327.1, on the reverse strand, counting down.
ATTAACATAAATAACATTACTCTACTTAACAAAGCAGCCGAAATTATATGCATGCTATTAACAGAGATGAACTATGTTAAATAGCATAACAGTATCAGCCATTTTAGATCTGCAGTTTTCAAAGAGTCACAAATCAGTGACCATTAACTCCTCCCCTACTCTCTTTCTCACTCTATCTAATCTGTTACTTTCCATTTCAGTTAAAGCTACAGTGTGTTGCAAAAGTTTGTGGTATGTGCAAAAAAATGAATTTCCTTTAAATTTTTCTTTCACTTCATGTATTTTCTTCTTCATCGAATATTTTTCATTCAAAAATATAAGTAGAATTGCATTTATTTAAAAAATATTTTTGATATTAGTTTATATAAAAAAAAACAATAAAAACACACATATCAACTACACAGAACACCTGATTTACTTATGAATATCGGTACAAAAAAAAAAAACAAAAACAAAAAAAAAACATTTTTAAATCAAATTTTAAAATAATTTCCAAACATAACACAAACTTTTGCTGCGCCCTTAAAAATATTGTAGAAAATCTCTGGGCTTAAGGGAAAATTAAAACTTTGAAACTATTTCTTATTTCTAAACAGTTTTCCTTATTTCCTTTGAATTTATTTTATTAAGATCACACTACACAAATGAAGTTAATATTCTTCGAATGAAATTCTTCCAATTTCTTCCACTAAGTTAGACTTAATTAATTCCAATTTTCAAAAAAAAAAAAACATAAAAGAAAAGAACGAAGTAGAAATGAAAAAAATACCAACACAAAAAAAAATTTAATCATATCAAAAATTTAAGCTAACGAAGGAAAAATCAAAGTTCATTTGTGTACGCACACTTTTTGGCTCTACTGTATTTACATTTTGTAAGAGTTAAAAAAAATTTACTTATAAGCAAATTTTCCAAGAAAACTAAAAAAAAAAAAAATAAACGATTAAATCGAATTTATAATGTTAAAAAATTGAATAAATAACTAATTTAAAAGTATGAAGTAGATACTTAGAAAATTTATAAAATTTTAATTTTTTTTCTATTGCAAAAAAAAAAAACAAAACCAATTAAAAAAAAAATATTAACACTTAAGAAATTTTTTCCAATATTTAATTACTCTAATTACAACAACAAACAAGTAAGAGTAGTTTACAGAACAAATAAAATGAAACGATACTAAATTAAAATGCAAACAAATATTAAGCAATTTACTAAATTAATTAGCAATTTATTATTGTTGCTTAACTACAACGACAGCAACAACAAAAACAAATACAATCTATGAAAAAAAAAAACAAAAAATTGTGAAATACTTTAACTGAAAAGAACAAGAACAAAAAACTGAATGAAAAAAACAAATAAAAATTAATTTTATTATAAAATCTAAAAAATAAAATGTTTTCTTTCTCTATTTTCCCATGAATTTCTTAAGAATTTCCTTTGCCAACTGCAACAAGAAAGGCACACAAACATTTACATACATGCACACATGTCAACTTCAAGCTTTTACTTCTTCATTGAGATTAGCTTAAGTAGGCGGCACAAATACCTGCAGTAGCGTGCACACGCAACGCATTCCATTTAAAAAGAGGAGAAATAATCTCTTGCATCTCGCCTGCAGCAGCATACCAGTGCACCGCATTTTCTTAAAGGATTTTTCTTAGCAATGCAGGCAGAAAAGCAGGAAAAACTTATTTCTTCTGTATTACCACTTAAGCATGTGAGGTGAAAATTCTTGGCTTTTCCAATGGGGCTGAAAGAATATTTCCACATTTTCTACATAGCATGTAGACAAATAGGTCGAAAATGTAAAATTACACTGTAAATTAAAACAAGTCATAAGCAAAGAAAAGGTTTTAAATTTTGCCTTTGCCTCGAATAGTTTTCAAAAAATCAAATCTCTGCTCTTAGACGGTGAAAGACTAGTCTCTTGTAACTCGTAAAAATGTAGGGAAGAGGGGAGAAACGAGAGGTACAAAATCTCTCGGGCTGCATTTTGATAAAACTTTTTCACGTTTCTTTTTTTTTTACATTTTCGTAGTTCCTTATTTTTACATATCGTCGGAAACTATAATGGCGAAATTTTCATGCAAGTAGTGTCATTGTGTAAAAGCTATCGGATACTTTAAAAGCGAATGTCAAAAACTTTCATGAAACTAGTCTTAACCATTTCGCTGTTTTTAGCTCATATAATGTACAAAAAAATGTTCATATTTCACTACTTCTCATTTCAAACCTATCAGGAATTTTAAAAATAAAAAATTATTTTTTTAACCTTTTCTTCTCAACTTTTTTATTGGAGGGTAAACAAATTTTTTCTTGTTTTATATTCGTAGATTCAGACTTTGTTAAGAATAAAAATAAAAGTTAGTATAATAAACCATAAGATAACTTGTTAGTTTTGCATCAGAGCTTATTTGTCTGTTCAGCAATTTATTGTAGAATTTTTCGTAGAATATTTTCTTCCTACATATTAACCCTTTGGCACCCACTATTATGGGTCTTTTTTGTCTTTTTCGAAAAAGTTTCGTTTTCGACCCATTACGAGGGTTGATAGAGGGTTAATATGTTCAAGAAATATGTTCCTCATGAAATTTTACTATAGGTCACTGAACAACAAAAATCTGTATACTTGACTTTAATAAAAATAAACCCAAATTCCAAAAATGTTTCAAATTTTCACCTTTTATACTCAGTGAACAAGTGTGTTTTTAAAAGTATTTTCTAAACTAAAAGTTTATTTACATTGTAAAATAAGCCTTAGTTATTTTTTCCATAAAAAAAATTTAAAAAAAAATTCTTTTCTCGAATTTTTACTCCTGGTCATTATAATGCACAAAATTCCAAAAGCTCTACAGTCTTTCTCAAAAACTTCTTTCATAATTTTTTTGGTTTTTATTCTTAACAAAGTCGTAGATTAGGACTAGATTAGTTGAGAAGAAAGGCTTAAGACAAAACAATAAATGAGATATGACGTCAGCGACGATTTTTTATAGTCATTGCCTCGGTGACCTAATGGTTGTAATGTTTTCTGTTCTGGTTTTATAGTGGTCTCAATCACTAGGTTAGGTTGGAGTGGCTGTCGAGAGACACACTTAGGCCTGAAAGGCCCATTGTGATACCACATAGTTGGACCTACAGTTTAACGCCGATTCCGAACGGCGGTGTGGCAAAAGTTTACATTTTCTCGTCAATTTATACATTTTTTTTTGTTTTTCATGACCAACAAATAAGTAAAATGTATGAGATTTTCATAAATAAAGGGTTTAACCCCAAAAACCGTCCTCTCCCTTGGATCCGCTACTGGAATCAACGTTTTGACCGCTTTACCTGTGCGATTTTACTTCTTTTGTTCTCTTTAAGATGAAACAATTATGGCAGGAAAGAGTAAATCACAGTACTTTCCTATCTCTCTCTCTCTCTTTCTCCTTCAATCTCCAACAAACTAAAAAAAATGATGGGCAATAATTTCTTAACCTAAGAGAGCTTTTGGTTGAATAACAGAAAAGGGAGAGAAAGATCAATCTCAAGCTTTTGAAGTCACTCAAATGATTTCAAGTGACTTCAAATGATTTCGAGTGACTTCAAATGATTTCGAGTGACTTCAAATGATTTCAAGCGACTTCAAATGATTTGGAGTGACTTCAAATGATTTCGAGTGACTTCAAATGATTTCAAGCGATCAATCAATAATTTCTTAACCTAAGAGAGCTTTTGGTTGAATAACCGAAAGTGGAGAGAGACATTAATCTCAAGCTTTTGAAGTCACTCAAATGATTTCAAGTGACTTCAAATGATTTCAAGTGACTTCAAATGATTTCAAGTGACTTCAAATGATTTCGAGTGACTTCAAATGATTTCAAGTGACTTCAAATGGTTTCGAGTGGCTTCAAATGATTTCGATTGACTTCAAATGATTTCAAGTGACTTCAAATGATTTCGAGTGACTTCAAATGATTTCGAGTGGCTTCAAATGATTTCGAGTGACTTCAAATGATTTCAAGTGACTTCAAATGATTTCGAGTGACTTCAAATGATTTTGAGTGACTTCAAATGATTTCGAGTGACTTCAAATGATTTCGAGTGACTTCAAATGATTTCAAGTGACTTCAAATAATTTCGAATGAATTCAACTAAGACTGCAATCAAAAGACTGCATTCAAATGATTTAAAAAATATGATTTAAATTATGAGTAATTATTCGCTGATTGCAATATAATTATGAATGATTTTTTTACATTCTTAATCAATGAATACAAAACATGAATACAATCATTTTGGTAAAAATATCAAATGATTTGTAGTCGCAAATGATTGCATTCTTTTACAGCTCTGTTTTTAGTTTACATGCTAAATAAACTAATAGCTTATTGAATTAAGAGAAAAAGTAATTTGTAGAAAAAATTATTGGTGTTCACTATGTCACATTCCCTGTGAAAGTGAGAGAAAGAGAGAATTTCCCATATGAAATTTGCCAACATGTTGGTAAATTTGATTGAATTTTACATGGTAAAAACCTGACATTAAGCTACACTTAGTTATCTACATGCATGTAGATTACTTAACACACCGCCGCTAAACATCTTTAAAGTTACTTTCAGCTCCCTTTACTGGTTACCTGCCTTTCCGTCCTGCCTACCATGCTGTGATGCCTTCATGTGAATGTGTGAGTTTATATTTCCACCTGCAGCTTTCTTTCTCGGAATTCTTTTGTGTTTTGCCACAATTGCGTTTTGCGTTTTATGTATTTTCAGTAGTATTTTCTTTCAGTTTCTTTTTCTTTTCATGCTGCTCTTTTTTGTGTTTTATGTACTGTGTGCGTTCGTTTCTTTTCCTCTAATTTTTATACTTTTTAATCCTTTTTGCTGAACCACTAAGAAATTGCATGAACATTGGTTCCAGAAAAAAGAAGAGTTTCATTTTAATTTTAGTTTTTTAGGTATTTGTTTGAGAGTTTTTTTTTTTTTCTTCTTGTTTCTTGCTCTTGTTGTATGTGATCCCGCCTAGAAGCAAAAAATATTTGTAAACTACAGCACCTTCAAATGCCTTGCGAAGGAAACTTTTGCTTGAGTTTTGCTTGCAGCACTTGATTTCCTTTTTCCAGTTTGTTTTTCTTTTACGGTTTTTTTTTGTAGTTGCTTTTCTTTTTGTAGTTATTTTTGTTTTTATACCAGCAGCATTCACAAGTTCTGTTTATGAACTTAAAAGCAAAGAATTCTTTACACAAATGCATGCATGTGGGTTAAAAATCTTATGAGTGAGTGTGTTTATCTGTAGGAGTATGTGTGTTGTGTGAAGTTGTGTATGTTGTTAATATGCTTATTTTAAATTTAAATTGGCTTTGTTTTTTGTTTTTTTTTTTTTAAACCAACACTCTCTCATACTTATGTAGTTGCGTATGTAGATGTAGGTTGCTGCTTTAGGATATGTCTATGTAAAAACAACGGAAGTCTTTAACTCTTTTTATTATTTTTGATGCATGTTTGTGTGCGTGTGTGTGAGAAAGTACTTAAGGTAATTAACAGTTACTCGAGTATATTTAAACAAGATAAAAACCAACTTTATTAAGTAATTAAAATATAAAGTTACTTATTCAAAAGGAAATAATGTGGTGAGCTTATGTAGTTATAAATGCAAATAAATGCCGGGGATATATTAAAATGGAATGTATAAAATTTTGAAAGATTCTTGAGAAGAATAAGAATTTGAAACAAAGTTTTGCAATATTCATTACGTTTTAATGAAATCAAAAAACATTTTTGAATGGATTGCAAATGCCTGACAGTCCCAAAAGCTAAAAGAAGTAAAGAAGATTTGCTTTTCTTATCAAAGAAAAATAAATCCTTAATCCTTAATAATTCAGATATATAAACAATTGTTTTCTAATTGTTTCTGATTGATGGAACTAAAAGAGCTTAACCCATACATGCATAAAATCCACATGCGCATTTGCAAAGAGCCGCACAGTGTTAAATTTTAAGCCCCCCCTCTAAATTTAAACTTTCATATTTATACCAAATTTTTGATTTGCAGCACCTAGCTTTACTTACTTACTTAGCTTGTAATGCCACCTATAACAAAGTGCATCAAAATTTAAACTTTTCTCTTATGTGCGTGATTTTCCAACGGTTTAACCCAGTAATGCCTAGCGGTGCCATATGGCATCTTGTCGCTGAGCCAGGTTCAAAAACAGTTTTTTTTTCACAAGTTACTTTCTTGATCTATCTACGTTGGTTCCCGCTCGTCTTTAATGGGTTAATAGTAATTTGGGGTCGCTGATCACGACCGTTCCTGAGCCAGGTTCAAAAACAATTCTTTTCTCAAGTTACTTTCTTGATCTATCTACGTTGGTTCCCGCTCGTCCTTAATGGGTTAATGGTCGCTGATCACGACTGTGTAAAGGGGGTATAAAACCCAATTTTCAAAAGGAAGAATAGGAGATGGAGGTAAACAGTATAAACAAAAATTGTTTATATCTTTATGCTTAGCAACTTTGCTTCAGATATCAAATTCGTATCTGTTGAAATAAAGATATTTCTTAAGAGCCCATTTTTCGGACTTCAGGTCCATATTGTGGGAGAACTAGATTATTATTTATTATTTAAAGGAGCCCAACCAGGCAGGCACTGCGACCTAAAATATCTTTTGTGCCATTCCCCATTTTACAACAAAAGACGTTCAGCTGACCTAATAAAAGTCAAGACGTCTTTTGTAGAAGAAGATTTTATGTGATTAGCCGTCAGAAAAGGAATACCAAAAATTCTTCCTCTGAGCCGAGCCAAGGCGCGGAGACTCACACAGAATGTGAGGTGTCGACTCGTCATCTTCCAGACATAGACGACACTCTGTCTCATTAGACAGACCTATTTTGTTTAGGTGATATCTGAGCCCATAGTGTCCAGACATGTAGGCCACCAGTAGCCTAAGGTCAGATTTGGGATAAGAGATGGGCTTATTTTGGTCAAGCGGAATGAAAAGTGCTTTTGCCTGTCTTAAACCTGGGATAGAGTTCCAATACTCTAGCCATTTTGCCATAGACCACTCCTCAACGATAGATTTCGTAGAGATCCAGCCGACTCCGCAGAACGGATCGGGGCCAATGTGCTTGGTAGATGGACCTTGTCTAGCCAGTTCATCGGCGGCCTCATTACCAACAATGTCACAGTGTACCGGGTACCCAACAAAGCGTCACTTTGTTACGGGTAGACAGGCGCTGGAGACTCTCAAAACACTCTTTCACCAGTTTAGAGGAAAAACTCCATGAAGAGAGTGCTAAGAGAGCCGCCTGGAAGTCTGAAAAAATTACAATATTTGCGCCTTTAAGACCTTTATACAGGTTTATATGAGCGCAGGTCTCAATTGCGTATATTTCGGCTTGAAAGACACTGGGCCAAATACCGAGAGGGATTGAGATTCTAGTATTGGGTCCTACAACACCGGCACCAGAACCGCAGTCCATTTTCGAGCCGTCTGTATACCAATTGAGAGCAGAGGGACCGAAATCGGGACACTGGCCATCCCATTCGGACCTGGAAGGAAGAATGATGTTGAATTTCCTACCGGGGAGAACTAGATGTGATGGAGAAAAACTGAGTACGCAGTCGTGATCAGTGACCCCAAAATAGAATAAAACCGTTGGACCGATTTTTTTTGCACTGTGTAATCAATCATCAGCAACAGATTTGCCTGGATCAGAGCTGGGTAAATTCAATTAAATTACAATATCAATTCCAGGGAATTTGTAATTGGTACTTTTTGTTTTCAATTCCTTAGTAATGAAATTGATAAAAGTTTCAATTCTATTACAAGGAATTGTAATCGGTAATTAAAATTTTAAAAATCCTAATTGAAAATTTTTCGATTCCATTACAAGGAATTGTATTCTGTAATTAAAAATATATCAATTCCTTAAAGGAATTGAAGATGTAATTGAAAAGAAAGGAATTAATTATTTAAGTCTAATCAATTACTTTCTTGGAATTAAATTCTAATTTCGTTGGAATGATTCCTCGAAAGTAATTGATTCTTTATTAGTTCAATTCCAAAAAAGCAAAAAAAAAAAAAAATTTTTATAAAATACTTTTAATAAGCCGTTACGAGCGACCTCTCTCGTAACGGCTTATTGAAAGAATTTTACAATATTTTCCAATTTTTTTGTTCGCCATTTTTGGAATTGAACAATTACTTTCGAGGAATAATTCCAACTAAATTGGAATTTAATTCCAAGAAAGTAATTGATTACGCTTAAGCATTAAATTCCTTTCTATTCACTTACATTATAAATTTATAATTACAAAATACAATTCCCTGTAATGGAATCGAAAATTTTTTCAATTCCATAACCTAGGAATTTAAAAACTTTAATTACCGATTACAATTGCTTGTAATAGAATTGAAACTTTTATCAATTCCATTACTAAGGAATTGAAAACATTAAAGTACCAATTGCAATTCCTTGTAATTGGAATGGAGATGGAATTTAACTCCTAATGTAATCATTACTAACCAACTCTGGCCTGGATGCTTTTGCAATGCGCGAGATGACGTTAGTTGTCAGGTGTTAGCTGCAGTCAGGTCTTCATTGTATCTGTTATTTCCAAAGGAGATTAAGTTGCTTTCTTCTGCACATTTCACCATCTTGTATTCAACAGAATACGTTTCTTGCCTGAGAGAGTAGTGCGATTTTCTCAAACTGATCTAGATAGAGCTGGATTATTATGCTCTTGGCAGTGTCATCATAAAGCACACAAATTTCATAAACAACGATTAGATTATTGGGCAAAAAGTCAATATTTTCAGTTAAAATGTTAAACTTTAGCTGTTTTGTCAAATAAAACAATCGTTACTATAGTTCCATTTGATTCGGTATACTTCCTTCATTCACGGATATTGGATATTAGATTGAGCATAATATTTCCTTTGAATACACTCAACAACCTCCAATCATTGATCGTTATCGTTTATATCTCAGCTCCATACCTTATGCTCGAAACACAATGGATGCGACAGCAACATGACGACAACTGTCAAACTTACATATATCTCATGTATTCTTATGAAGACAAACACATTAGCTGCGACAAAGCTATACGACGACAATTGCCGCAGTCGTCGATTTCAATCTATTTAAGAAAATGAAACATCCTGAAATGGTTCCATTTCCTCTCTTATATTATTTTCCTTGAAAATAAACAGTTTTATTAACAATTATTGTTTTTCATTTGAGAAAAATAGAAAATGCATGGAAAATGTGAAGAATGGAATTTAAATAAATTTCCCGTTACCGCGTCTACGCGTTTATTGCCTTCAAGCCGTAGTCAACATGGTAACATTTGCTATAGACACCAACTTGTCGTCGTGTTGCAGTGTTGCTGTCGCATCTATTGTTATAGAAGCTTTTGAATGGAGAGAGTGAGAAACTTATAGAGCTGCCGTTTTCATCCATTGAGAGAGAGATTTGCTCTATTTTGTAATTAAGTCGTAGCGACATATTATGGAAATTTACCGTGCTTATTGAATGACTCTGAACTGATTATACACCGAATTGATTACAAGCGAGTACAAGGGTGAAATTTAATAGGAAAAACAGTGTTTTTCAATACATGAATTACGACCCCCAAATTTCATGGCTCCAAAACAATTATTTTAATGCAGCCATAAATGGGAAATTTTGGCTCTCATTTGGGCTGATTTACAATTACTTATTTGTTATTTTCACCTCAAATTCAAAACTTTTTGAAGTGAAACTTCCTTAGCGAGGATAAATCGAAATTTTGCAACGGAAATCGCGTTGTTTTTGTACTCATACGAAACTAATAAGAAACGAAGTTATGCTGTTGTTAGTGTTTAGCAAACGAGGTCATATGGGGATCGACCACATACAATCATGCAGAGAGTCGACTTCTCGCAGTTTATCTCATGTGCTTTAGTAAGAGAGCTTGATTGAATATAGCTACTTTTCTCTCATATAATTGTACTACATCATGTTTGTGCCGATAAGTACAGAAAAAAAAGTTTCAGAAAATAGAAAGAGGATGAGTTCAAAAGCTTCAACAAGAACGGTCACGTGAAAAATCGCGTTTATGTTGCACTCATACGAAACCAGTAAGAAGCAAAGTTATGCAGTTGTTAATCGGCTACATACAATCAAGCAGAGAGTCGACTTCTCGTAGTTTTATCTCTTATACTTTATTGAGAGAGCCGACCAAGGTGACTCTGTTTGATTGCATATATCGGAACTTTCCTCTCATGTGTTATATACGTGTTGGTGCCGATAAGTGTAACGAATACCAACGAAAAAGAGTAACAACAAAATAGAGAGAAGAAGACCGTAAAAACTTAACCAAAATTTGTTATAAATGTTTTTTAATAACTTTCAAATTTACAACAAAGTTTCACTTCTACTGTGAGTGTCACTTTTCTTTACTTCCCATCACTTTAACAACTCTCCACTCTCAGCCCTTTTAATTCAAGTTTTCTCGATAGCCTGATGAAAACTGCTACTGTAATTGGCTAATCAGACTGAGGCAGAATAGCAAAACCGAGTAGTAATTGGCCTGCCTGATGGCCTGATGAAAGAAGGAGCAGGTACAGAAAATAAATATTTATTAAAAAAATTTAAAATTTTCAAATTTAAAAATGCAATCATTTGTTAAGTAAATAGAAAAAAATCTATTTGAATTTCGAGTCTCAAATTTATGTGCATTGAGAGAAACTGAAACACATTTTTACTTTAGAAACTCACTGTGTGCATTCTTGAGTTAAATAAATTAAAAATAATAATTTAAAAAAAAAAAAAAAAAAAATCCTAAATATTTCTAGATACTACAATTTTAAAGAGATTCAGAGATGAATACTTCAAATTCACATGTGTGCATGGTACTTAAATAACCGTATAACTGCTTAAATATTGCAGTTATTTACATTATCCTGCTGTGCTGGTGCTGATGCTGATGCTGATGATGATGCATTTGCTACAACTGGCTGAAGTTGCTTTATATCAACATGTCGTCGCAATTTCATAAGGATTTATTGACATTCTGTGATGTTATTAAACTTGATTGCCATACAAAATCAAACTATAGGAAAGAGGAACCAGAAATGGGTGAGAGATGATGAAGGATGAGATGAAAGAAAATCAAGTGCTGCATGCACTCAAAACTAATATTAAAGATCATCGGAATGCAGCGTCATGAATGGCATAGCAACATGTATACACAAATATTCACTCTATAAATGCAACATACACACACACACACACACGCACACAGATGGACCTGCCATTCAAAGCAAATGTTTTATGCACATTTGTGTATTTCTTGCATATGTATGAGTGTTAGTAGCTGTAGTTGAACATATTTGAAAAACAAAAAACGTTCTCACAATAATGAAATAAATGGCGAACTATAATCGTAAACTCAAATGTATGGATTTTATATATGTATATATGAGAAAGTGTATATGAGAGAGCGTGTGTTGTATTAGCATGTGTGCATTAGGGTGGCTCTTATATTTCAACTTTCTAAAAGTTTAGATCCCAGACCCCTGTCTTGTTTCAATCGATAAAGAAACGATTTGTGCAAAATTTGAGCTCAATCGGACAATTGCTAGACGGCCCTCATCGACCATGAAGTAGTACATTGTCGCCCGGAAACTCATTTTTTCGGAAAAATTTATTTTTTTGTTCTTAGATTTCTTGAACAACATCTTTCCATGAAGAAACAACACCGAGATGATTAGCTGGAATTTTTAGAGTTGACAATGATTTATGCTTTCAAGATATACCTACGTTTCTCAAGATCAGTTTCAGTTATCTCATAATGGGAAGAACTCTTAATTATCATTACTTTTTGTTCATGAGTCAATTGATGAATTATCAGGATATTGATCGAGAAATCAAAAAGGTGCTGCGGACAAATTAGTCACCCACCGCGAGTACTTAACTCCCCAAACAGTGGCTCTATAATTATTTGATGAAAATGTTCCAACAGCGGTTAAGAAAAATAAAGCTTAAATTATATAAGAAGCAAGCTGCAAAAAAAATAATTTTTCTTCGAGTTTTCGTCTTTTGTAACTCATCGAAATTTTCTATCAGCACCGAATTCTTCAACAAAGAACTTTCAACATGGAAAGATGATCCAGGTTATAAAAATGGAATTGAAAAACTTGAGAAGAAAGTTGTTGTCCATGACGTTGCCAAAAAAAAATGTGAAACTCATTCAGGAATACAATAACATTTTCACAAAAAATTAAGCTGAGAAACAATTTGTTACACAAATCGTTGCTGAAGACCGAAAGAAATAACCAACTGCTACTAAATTCTCTGTTATAGTGCGGATAGACGAGAGTGAATTTCGTTTCGAATTTTGTATTTTAAATTGAGGTGGACACAAGACAAAAAAGAAGTTAAAAGAAGAAAGTTATCTCTGCGGCTTTGTTGTTATTTTCATATACAATTATCGCTGCTAGTTATGCATAACTAGAAGCAAGTGGCGAATAAAACGCAGCTATTGTTTCAAACGACTTTATCTTCAAATTATAGATCATTCTTAAAATAATATATAATTTTAAAAATTGTTTAAAAATTCGCATCAGTTTATTATTTACTACAATAGCTGACCCGGCAGACGTTGTTCTATCCTTTCTACGAAGAAGCGGGGAAAATTGAAGTTTATTTCAATAAAGAAGAATGAAGTTTCTTGGTATTTAAAATTGAACATTGGTAATGACAATTCAAGCTTAAAGGACGTACATTGAATTTGGTAAAAATTCTAGATTTAAAAATGAGGCATCAAAATTGGCATTTTTAAAACTATTTAATTTGCAGAAGAATATCAAAGACCGTTCTAGAAGTTATAACTAATTCCAAAAACTATTTAAAAACTATTTGCTATTTATTATAAAAATTTATTACAGCGCCACCTATCGGATTTTAACATAACTAGGCAGGCTCTTGAGATATTTCATAAAGTAGTTAGTAGAAATAATAGTAAAAAATAATAATAATAAAAAATAGATGTAGAAAAACAGTGAAAAAGTAGTAGAAAATAACAATAAATTGTAGAAAAATGTAGTAAAAAAGTGGTAAAAAGTATAAGTAGATAAAGTAATAAAAAAGTAGTCAAATATAAGAAGAAAACGTTGGAAAAAAAAAATCAAAATAGTAGTAGAAAATAGAAGTAGAGCATGGTGCAACGATCACTAATCCAACAAACTGAGAGAATTTTTTAAATCCGGTATTGACAAATAATACTTCCATACTAAGATATCCCGTAATGAAAATCCAGGGTATATGGTAGGTGTTACAGCCCCTTTGTCAATCCGCCTATATTTTTGTTGTAGCATGGCATTGTTAATTCACGTTCTTGTACCAAATATCTGTACTTGCTATAAATGATTCTTGAGATATACCCAAAAAAAAATATTAGGATTAATTTTATTATGGTTCAGTTGAATTATAGAAATAATATTTCAGGACGCTCTATATTCATATCAAAGACTATTCTTTAAATTATTTAAATATTTTAACCAATTTAGAATTGTTACAGCGCCACCTATCGAATTTTAAGATAGCTAGGCAGGGTCTTAAGATATTTCATAAAGTAGTAGAAATAATAGTAGAAAAAGGAATGGAAAAAGTAGTAGAAAATAACAGTAAAAAAGTAGATAAAAATAGTAGTAGAAGTAATAGTAGAAAAGGTAGTATGAAAAAGAATAGAAAATAGTATTACAAATTGTTGTAAAGAAGTAGAAAAAAGGTAGCAGAAAAAGTAGTAGAAAAATAGTTAAGCATAGTAGTAAAAAATAGTAAAATGGAGTAGAAAGAGTGGTAAAAATAATAGTAAAAAATAGTAGTAGAAAAAACTATAAAAAAGTAGCAAAAAATAGTTGTGAAAAATAGTAGAAAGTAGTAGTGGAAAAAAAGAAAAAAATTTATTAAAAAAGTAGTCGAAAAAAAGTACTAAAATAGTAGTAGAAAATATTGATTGAAAAAGTAGTAGAAAATAAGAAAAATTTGTAAAAAAAAAATAGTTTAAAAGTGGTAGGAAATAGTAGTAGAAATAGTAGTAGAAAATAAAAGTGAAGCATGGTGCCACACCCACTATTCCAACAAATTGAAAGAATTTAAATTTTAGTACCGTATCATAAATGAATAAGATATCTCATAATGGGAATTCAGGTTATATGGAAGGTGCCACACCCCTTCTGTCAATCTCACCCACATTTTTGTAGTAGCATGGTATTGTCAATTCTCATTGCTGTACCAAATTTCTGTACTGTTCCATAAATGGTTCTTGAGATATACACAAAAAACTATTAGGATTGTATGCGAAGTGCCACGCCCACTTTGCTAAAAGCCTGTATGAATAGCTATGTTTCATTCTCCCGCCCAAGAAAATATATTCTGGAAATAAGACTTCAATCGGTCAAGTCGTTCAGCAGTTACACGCTTACATACACACAAAACTCTACGATTTTATATATAAAGTTAGTCAAAAATATGTAAAAAATAATATTTTCCATCTTAACTCCAGTTATTCTGTTTCTCATTTTTACCACAGAAATATTTCAAGAGTAGGTTAGGTTAGGTTGGAGTGGCTGTCGAGAGACACACTTGAACGGCCCATTGTGATACCACATAGTTGGACCTACAGTTTAACGCCGATTCCGAACGGCGGTGTGGCAATTTTTTATCGGCTTGGTGGTTTTGCCATTACCAACCAATGTGTGTACTTGAATACTTTTTTATAATTCTCATACATTTCATATTGATAGTGGATATAAGAAAGTTATGAAAATTAACCACCAGACGAAGACGGGAATCGAACCCGAACCTCCCAGATGAAAGTCTGGTCGTCTTCAAGAGTAGCTATTATGAAAACAAAATGTAAAATGTCAAAAAAATTTTTCACATTTTCTGAGTTACTTTTCATGTTGCTTCAGGAATTGTGCGAATTTATTTTAAAAAAATTTGATTCAAAAGGTTTTCACACAATTTCCTGGATGTGTCCAAATAAATTTCTCCAAGAAGAAACAAGAAAATGGTTAAGACAGGGAAGACTATACAGCTTTTGAACGGAGTTAATAGTTGCGTTTACTATTTTTCAACTTCAAAGCGTTTGAGGGTCACCTAGAAGTTCTCCGATGGAGCTGAAGTTTTGCGCAGCCCAGTTTTTTCTTGATTGGAACCTGATTAGTGCAAGGGAGTAGCAATATTTTTATTTTTGAAAAATTACCTATAGCTAAGCGCCACCCTAATGTATACATATATGTGAAAGTGTATATGAGAAAGCGTGTGTGTATTGGTATGTTTGCATATTATATATGAGTAGATGTTTGTGAATGGCCAGTAAACAAGAAAAGAGAAACAAAAATGTTAATAATAATAAAATTATTGTGTAAAAATATTGAATGAAAGAAAAGTTCTCTTTGTTGGTCTATAGCAAATTAGTAGTAGTGTCTAGGACAAACATTACATTAATTAATATTCTATACCTTACTACGCCTATAGATATTTAGTTAGGTAGATAAGGTGGCTGCCTTCATTTACATTGGGGGAAAAAACATACTCTAAAGAAGCTGTTTTGATATCAAATCTTCATTATCATTTGGGTGAGCTTCCGTTTTTTTTATCTCACGAGGTTTAGGTATGAGCGGCATCCCCTAGCTCAAACTTTTGACCTCTAGAGATATTCACGTTCATTATTTCTCTTACAAATTTTGATTGAAAATTAATTTTATATATGTACTTATGCAAAGTGTGGTTCCATAGTAGATAAATTACCTACGAATGATATAAGTTTAATACCTTTACTGTTTTCTTTAAAGATCCCGAGCAACGCTGTATTATTTATATTAAATTTAGTTAGACTTTCATGTTTTATTTTCGCACAAAATTAATAAAAAATAAAAAATTGTTTTATTTGGTAATTTAATTAAATGTTGCTGTTTTCTTTGATCATTGAAATGAATTTTTGCTGATTTTCATATAAAAATGAATACAACGTTGAAAAAAATTTCAAAAATAAAAAGAATATCCTTAGCTTCTTCTCCTTATGAAAACCGAACCAGCAGAGGTTACTAAAGAATTTCTCTACTTCCACAAAAAAAGGGAAATACAAAAATTAGACACCACAAGAAACAACCTCAGATTATCTTTTTTTTTCACTCACTCCATTAAGTCAAAGACAAATTTCTAGAGCTATAAGTCTGGCACAGAGGCGCAGAGAGAGAGAGAGAGAGAGAGAGAGATGCCTGCCTGCCTGCCTGCCTACTTACTCTCGAAGTGAGGGAAGTCAAAAACAATAACAACACCAACTTGTTTACCCAAGTAGTAAAAGAACAATATCTTTATTGCATTATCACACTTAAAAAAAAAAAGTCAAAAAGGCTAAAAAGAATATATGAAGTACACACAGAACACACATGCATATATACACTTGTGGACATACAATTAAGTCACACACTTATGAGCAGAAGAATTTTAAGAAAAAATAAAGTTTCTATTGAAAAGAAAGAAAACCAACGGTAAAATAAATAAATAACAGTTCTATATTTAAAATTATAAGAGAAATAAACAGTTATAATGTCAAATATATAAAATTATCGTATGTCAATGGTGTAATTTGCGCTCATATAATTAAGTTATATGCTAAACAAAAATATTTAAAAAAAATAAGATTGATTATTTTTAATTTTTAATTGAAATTTTACCATTTTTGCCTGAAAATTTCTGTTTATCTCCTCGACTAGTATCAAAACATTGGGCAGCAGTGATTTGATTCTATTCCTCCTGAATGATAGCATTATTTGAAGGTTTTTGCGCTGTCACGACCCTTTTTAAAATACTCTATAGATTTTCTATAAGATTTAAATATGGACTTTGGACAAGCCACTTGAGAATTTTTTTATTTTGTTCTCATTTAACCAAGACTTAACGACTCGATATGTGTCTTTCGGGTCGTTATCATGCTGAAAGATCCAACCCAAAGATAAATTTTCACAGTATCCTCGGAGAAGATGATTTTTAAAGATGCCTTTCTACTTTTCTTCAGTAATTTTGCTATCAATTTAAGCAATTGGACTAACTCCTGGTGAAGTGAAACACCACCAAACCATTACACAAGGGCCCCATGTTTTACAGTTTTTTTTTTAGTAAATTTTGGGTCCAGCTCAGTATTTGATGTATGCCTAACGCTCGTATCTTTTTTCCGATCAAAAACTGTATATTTCTACCAAAAACTTTTAAAAAACTGTAAATCGATTTGAAAAAAACTGTATATTTCGCGATATCAATTTTTTTCAATGAAAATTTACCAGGAAAGCATATTTATCCATCATCTAAATCGTCTTCGTTCTCCATTTTCATATCTCCTTTCGTAGTTGTATTGAATTTGTGCTTTGAAGAAATTTGACGAAGCGATTCCGGCTTTGCTATGAGTTATTTATAGAAATCAACGCTTGGATATTTCAAGTTACATTTGACGATAAGAATCGCCTTCAATGTTTCCACTTCTTTCAAAGGTATACTTGCAACGAGTTGCCCTTGTTCTCTGACACGTTTTGCATTGTGATTGATAAATTTGAATTTCATAGTGTTGAAAAATTTTATATTTTTTTTTTAGTATAAACGCGGTATTTTGGTAAAAAGGCGGTATGCGGTTTTGGAGTTCAAGAAGCAGTATACTACAGCGAAAAACTGTATAGATACGAGCGTTATGTATGCCTAACAAAGAGCCTTCCATCGATCCCAAACACATTTAATTTGGATTCATCGCTCCAAACAATAGGTTTCCAAAATTCTGGTACTAGTTGAAATATCGTTTAGCGAACTGAATACGCTGCGCAATATTTTTTTTTTTTGGACCGTTGGGCTTGTCTGCTTATTTGTCCCATTATTCTTTTTTCGTTTAATCACTTGCGTATAGTTCTGGCTGATATTTTCAAATTATACTTTAAGTCCATTTGTGATTTTTGTTTGATGAAAGTTAAGGAATCGTTCATTTTGCTGAGCCTAATCAAGTACCTATCTTCAGCTGGAGACGATTTAAGTGGTTTTTGGCGTTGCAAATTGTGAAATGATTTGAATTTTTTGTAGTATCTTATCTCATTGACCACTTTGCCACGTAAAAAAGCTAGCTCTTCCACGTCTTATAAATAATCCCAAGGTTCTGGAAAGTTTTCCAAATGGGCTCCATCTTCGAGGGAGTGAAACTCTTATTTTTACCCATCACAACCAAAACCAACAATTGTTCAACTAAAGTATACAGAAATGTGTAAATGATCAATTTGATTGGTTTTTACGGAATTTAAGTGCATTAAGTCAAGTTGATTGCGAATGAATATAAAATGATTTAATTATATGTCCACTTCTAATCTTACTCCTTCACACACAATGTCCGACTGCGCGCAAAGTACGTCACTCTTTTGTAATTGCTCTTAATATTTTTTAAGGCTACTAATAGTACCGCTAAATGAGATTATAAAAAATTCTTGGACTACTAATACAAAATATTGTTCAAACTCAGCATAAAATATTGTTCTAGTGACTTAATTATGTGACCACAAGTGTACTTACATACATGCAAAACAAAGAGAGCAGCACGCAACAAAGACGTAAGCGGCTCAGTTAACTGCAAATGTAAATAAATCTGTTGTTTTTTGCAGATATACGCACACACACACACTCACATACACTCACACACACATGTTGATGACATGATGAAAACGACGTAGACTCAGAAGAAGAACAAGAGAGTAATATACAAAAAAAAAAGGAAAAGAAATTCATAAAAATGAAACACTGAATATTTATATTTACATACACAGCTGAAAAAAGGCATAAGTCAAGTCAAAGTGTAGCCTCACACACACACACACACACACACTTAAAACAAGCAAGTAAGCAAGAACAAAGCAAAGAAACGTTCACTTACAGCAAAAGGAGGCGAAAAAAAAAAATAAATACAAAGTTAAAGCAATCACCGCCAGTGCGCACACCTACGTAAAAGTGTAGTAAGCTGATTTCTGTTTTTTTTTTTTTTGATATTAAAACACAAATAAGAAAAAAAAAAGGTTGAGTAGGTTTATAGGCGCAAAAACATTGTAGCAGCAGCCAAGCTGTTGTTGGAGGGGGGAAAAAATAACAACCGGTGATTATAAAAGAGAAAAACAAGTGTTGCCTTTTTTGTAGTTTATTTACTGGGTTCTCTTTTTGTTATACATACTATGCCTCAAGGACATCGTTGAAAATGACTTTTTTAACTTTTGATTTTTATATTTTTTTTTATAGTATGCGACTAGCTATAAATAGAATCAATCAAAGTGAATTGAAGATTTTTTTACTTTTAAAGCACACATAATTAATATGGTTAAATTAAAACCAGATTGATGACGTGTTTCATTGAAACCCTGTTACAACATCAGTTTCTCCACTGGATGATTTTTTGTAAGAAGACGCTGTACAGTGATTCGTCCCATAGACAAAATTAAAAAAATTCACAATGTGAAAACCAAACAAATTTTAAAGATAATACTCCAACTAAGAAAACCGTAAAAATCTTCCCGAAAATATAATTAGTGTGGGTGCAAGAGTAGCTTAAAGTTGTAACGCAACGTTCTTTCAATGGCCGGGGTAGAACTCAGCGGGCTCCAGTGGTTCGTTGGTTACAGAAATTGGTTATTTAGCAGGGAACCCTCACTTTCTTTTATTGAGACACATTCTTTTAAATTCAATATGTTATTTAACTCACATTGTTTTCTGCAATGTTTATACTAATAATAAAATACACACACAAACTGTTTGCACTATTCTCTCGCTTTCGAGCGTCCGGAGCGTTGGTTATGATGTCTACGATGCTTAAGGTGCGCCTGATAGGGCGAGCGTTGTCGTTGGTACTTAAGATGCATCTGGTAGGGTAAGCGAGCGGAGTGTACGGTGCGTTGTCTACGATGCGTCTGGTAGGGCGAGCTTGGTGCGCGTTGATGACGTAACGGGTAATTAAAGTACCGTATACTGGCGGCCAAGCGACTACGAGACGCGAGTGGTGTAGAGCGTCCGTAACTATCCTGCTATTTTCTACACTACCTCAAGTTTCCAACAGTCCGTCTGGGGTCATATGGTAGAGACTATAGCATCTAAGTGACACCACATGGTCTGATTACAGTGTTTAGTATTGTATGGTGGGGGTTAGGTCAACAATGCCCCACTAAACACTCGGTTACTTGTTCCTAAGGAGTGTTATGCTACTACTGTAAGTTTCCAACCGGACGTCTGGAGTCTTATGGTAGGGACTATACCATCCAAGTGGCACCACACTGTCTGATTAAAGTATTTTAATATTGTATGGTGGGGTTGAGCCAGTTAAACAACACCAAATACTTGGTTACTTATCGCTATTCTCATATATTTATCTATTGTTTGTCTTCTACTCACCCAAATTGTGATCCCACTATGTAATCGCCTTGCTGGTCTGCATAATCTGAGAGCGATTTGCCTTGCGCAGCTGCTTTTATACACAGTCTGCTTCTTCTTCATCAAATTCCAATCGACACTGTCGCTACTGGAATTTGAAAGGTCGCTGTCTCGCTGTCTTGTTTTCATTGGCTGGCTCGATCGCGTGTTATTCATAATTAAAATTTTTGAATTATCATCGCGGTAGGCTGTTTACATCGCACGATGATCCCGTTACTTGTGTGTGCGCTGCTGGCAGCATAAACCATAAGGTTTTTTGTTGGTTTAGGTATGCTGTGATATTCCATGGCATTGTTGTTGGTTCCTTTTGGTCTACGTGGCTTATTCTTCGTGGTTGTCCCAGGGGGGAAAACGCTGTGTCGTCCCCCGTCCAGTGGCAACAAAACTACGTTGTGATTGACCCAAAATTGTGCCGTCACACAGTCGACAAAATTTTCACTCGATTTTAGTTTTTTAGTCCGTTGAGTAAAACACATCTGAAAAACAAGTTTTTTTAATGATATCCTACTACAAAAGTTCCAGTTTTGTATTTTCAATTTATCTAGAAAATTACTGGTGTTAATTTTTAATCATGATTTGAAAAGCAAAAAATTCTGCATTGTTTCAAAAGTTAAGAATTTTTGAAAACACGAAAACTGAAAATTGACGAATTTTGGCAAAGAAAATCTAGAAAATATGTGAAATTATGTGCTTGGTTTTTTTTTCTCAATTTTAGAAGGTACTTTTCTTTATCGGAATATGGAAAAACACTATCCGCTTTCTTCTGCTTTTGGGAAATAATTCAATTTAGAAATAACTCTGAACAAGATTTCTTCAACAAAAATTGGAATAAAACTTTTTTTGTTAAGTCTAAAAGTATGCAATCATGTTGAAAAATGACTAAAAAGTTTAAAAATTTATAAGTTGCATTCATTAATATCACTTTTATTCTAACATTAAAGGATTTTAATAAAAATTGTTTAACTTTTTGAAAAGTCCAATATCAACATAACTAAATAAAATAAATTTATTGAAGATCAAACTGTCCATTCTCTCATTATGGCTTGCAAAATATGATTTTAGCTTAGTTTGTGGCGAAACCTAAACAGACTGATTGAAATTGACTTCAAATTTGATAGCATACGAAATTTCATCAAAATCAGAAAGCCCCTTCTAATTTTGTCTCGTCGTTGTGTGGGACCAAATCACTGTTCGCTGCCTTGATCAATTGCTCTGAAGACACATATAAATTGCTTTTTATGGTGAATTCAAAGTCACGGTTTTACCCTGCTTAAACTCGATGGCTAAGTTTATTATTTTAAGGCCCTACAATTTCGAAGTCTGAGACAAAGTTGTTTGTTATTAAAATTTAAATATTTTTGGGTTTTACATTAACCCCCTACCTCCACTCTGTGCTCTTATTTTTTAAGATTTTTGATAAAAATAATTAGACATACAAAAACTTGAACTAAAATCTGCATTATTCCAAAACAAATCTGCTTTTCACTTGTTCAATAGTTAATATTTTAATGTTCATACAAACATACACATTAGGCCGGGACGATTTGTATGTACTAAAATTTTTCGATACCGCGCCGTCGAAAGCAAAAAGTTCTTCTACGACATAGGTCTAAAATGAATTTCGAGTCTCCGGAATTTGATTTTTATGGAAAATGTTCAAAGCACTTGGAATTTTTGTAATTACACGGTACAACTGTAAATTTCAAATGTCGAATGGATAACTTTTTTTAAGGGTAATTTGGGGTCGCTAAATCCGACCCTATACTCAGATTTTCTCTATCATGTCTGAGATCGCCGATATAGAGGCCGAAACCCATAATTTTGGTATACTTGGAACCAATGTAAAATTTTTTTTATTTTACTTTTTGCATGTCTCATAGCTAAGAGAAAGTTGTTTATTATGGAACGATGGTAAAAATTACTTAGACAGAAACACTACGAACCCCCCTTACCCACCCTTTGAGGTATTATTTGAAGTCTCTATTCGATATATGACTATACCGGGTAAACGATTGCAAAACCTATCATTAGGTTTTGGTAAAAAAATGTCCACATTGAAAAGTAGTTGGGGTCACCGAGGGTCAAAATTGCCTAGGACCAAAATTTTTAAGAAATTAACCCTTGAAAAAAAATTTTTGTTTTTGTAATTCCTTTGTACTGGCCATACCTTGTGAGGTAATTTTTCCAAGAATAAGGGGGTGTAGAGTGTTTTGATGTTCTAGGATCCCCCTATACTTTCTGATAGGCAAACTTTTTCTCAAACACACTATAAAACTTTTTTCATTTCTTAAGCCTGTAGGCAATATTGTTTAAAGCTGTTCTTAAAAAACTCCCAAAATTTGGGCTATGGAGATGGAAGATTCTTGTATTCACAAAAAATGTGACACCAACAACGTTAAGACATAAATTAAGAATGTTCTGGTACAGTCCTCTTAAAGCCATTTTCATGATTTCATGTACCGTTATCTCGAAAACCTGACTTGATGGATCAAAATGGTCTTCAGATTTGAGATCAGCGACCCCAAATTACTCAAAACTATATGTGAAATCGTCAGTCCGATTTTGGTTGTTCCACAGTGTAATAAATGAATGAAGTAAGAAAATTTAAATAAAAAATATTTTTAATATACCACGTTTTTAAAATGAACTAAAAAGTATAAAATAATTTCTCCTAACCCCATACAGATTCACAACCACATATAGATTCCTTATCCCATACAGATTGTCTTGAAAATTTGTAACTGTAAATTTTAGTAGGACAAAAATACTTGTATGATTTAAAACGAAAAACGTTATTTTTTACTTTTTAGTCTTGTGTGTGTGAAATTTTGCAATCGATTTGAAGTAAAGACCAGAGCTGTAAAAGAATGCATTCAATTTAATTGAAGTCATGGTTAATAACCGACAATTTGCACTAAATTGGAGTGACTTGAAGTCAATTGAGATTTTGAAGTCACTTGAACTCAATTGGAATTTGAAATTGTTGACACATTGAATCAAAACCAAAAGCAATGTCACAATTAATTATTGGACTCGTGCAAGATCTTTTTCCCCACATTGCGAATAGCCCTATTCATTAAATATAACAGAATTCAAATTATATCTTCTCACATAAATGGGTACTCAATAAATACTGTTTTTAACATAGCACCTCGTTGTGAATCTACATTTTGAAACAGAAATGAAATAAAGGCATTTGCCAAATACATAGTAAGAAGAAGATTTGTTGTTATGGATGTAAAAATGTACAAGAAGAATAATTTATTTATATATTAAAATATAAAATATGAAAAGTTAAAACATTTTAACTAAATATACTTATTTACATACATATATTTAGGTACAATGTTGAAAATAGTGATAATATTTCTTCGCATTTTGATTTCATAAAATCAGTAGAAAAAGATTTAAAAGTACTTATATAAAATTCATAAAATCAAAACAAAACGTTTACATATTTGTATATAAAGAATATATAAATACTGTAAATGTTGAAAGTTATTTGCTAAAAGAAATGTTAAATATTTATTTCATCAAACACGTCAAACTCATCCATTCATACATTTTTATCTGCTGGATGTGTTGACAATCGTCGCTGTCACACCATCGGTATTGCACCTCGCTGCTGTTTCTACGATTTTTTGTTTCGATTCTTTACAATCTATACTCTTTGTAAGCGGAACAAAACGAAAAGAAAAGTTCGTAATTGTTTGTTTTTGTTCTCTCTCTCATTTGTCTTTGAATTTGTGTATGTATACACATAGACACATATTCTACTCCCGCTAAAGCAATGATTTTAACAACGATGAATTCAATGCTTTGATCTATTAAAAAAATGGAAAAACTTCCGATGCTAATATTTTAAATATTATTATATTTATATATATTTTAGATACTTCATATTGCATTGTCTTCCAGTTCTGAACTATATTTAAAATTTCAAGTCTCTAGCTCATCGGGAAGTTAGTTTAAAATCGATTGCAAAATTTGTACCGAACAGACTGACAGACAGACAGATAGACAGACAGACAGACACCATTGAAAGCGAGTTGATATAAACGTGGTAAAATAACGAAAAATGTGTGTTTTTGGATAAAATTAGCACTCGAAACCGTAAAATAAATTTTTAAAAAATGTTCGATAGCGCCCCTTATCGGACGCCTGAGTTAAAATTAATATCAAAAATGAACTTCTCGTACGAAAAAACCCCCGATTACGAATTTTCACTGAAAAAAATAATTACAAAAATTCCAAGTGTCTCAAAAATTCTATATAAAACGAAAATTTTCCATTAAAATCAAATCCCGGAGTCTCGAAATTCATTTTAGACCTATATCGTAGAAGAACTTTTGGTTCGTAAGGACAAGAGAAATCATAATTTCGATAGCGTGGTATCGGTTGCCAAATCGCCCCGTCCTAATACACATATTCCCATATTCCAATAATAAATACCTATTTAATGATTTAAAATTAAAATGTATGTATATATAGATGCACTTTAGCTTTCAATATTTAGTTAATAAATACATAGATTAGTTAGTAGCTGCTCTACTTTGAATAGTAGCAATAATAATAGTAATAATTTATACACATACTAAGTATGTTTATGTGTAGGTATAGAAATTGAACCTATTTATGTATGTATGTTTAGGATTTATCTAAAACATTCTACATTAGTTTAGTAAGTTGTTTACATTAATCATATTTTCATCAATATCAGCAAATCAGAATTACCTGTTTGTTGTTGTTCGGCTGCTTGCCTGTCTGACCTCTCCAGCTATAGAACTTTTAAGCGCTGATTAGTTTAAATTGCACTTACAACAATAACAATAGCATACTTAAGAACTGTAGCTACAACAAAAACTAATACACAAATAATAACAATGAAGCATATGAAATTCCTAGAATTTAGGGCACTTGCATTCGATAAACACACTACAATTCAATTGAATAGAGACACCTTAATAGATTTCTGTGTAAGAACTAAGACACAGTAAATGTTAATGTGCACATTTTTGCACATCATATTTAAAAAAAAAAAAAAAAAAACATTTTCTCATCCTTGTGAGCTGATGAAATCTTGAGCCAAAATTTTTCAAAAATAGGAAGGAAAATTATTTTTTTATTTTTGTAAGAATCAAATTAAAACCTAAGTATTTCATTATTTGAATGCAAAATAGAAAGAAGTGAGTTAAATTCAATCAAAAAAACGGAGATTCGATTCAATTGAACTCAACTGTATTTGCTAGTACTAAAAGAAAGTCCGTTTCTCTACTCAAAAAATTCGGCTTTGCTTCACTTGCGGATCCAGTCATTTCCGCCATTTTTTTTTGATTCATCAACGATCAAAATGTATGAGATTATCAAAGGTTATCCCCGAGCCCGCCTCCACCTACTCTAGGATCCGCCAGTGAATTTCTTCATGTATGCACGCAGTGTTGCATTTTGCTTATTAATATTATAATTGTTGTTTTGTTAAATGGTTTGCATCTTCAATGATTCTAAAAGTAACCATACGGTAATATTTTGCACTTCCAGCTTGCTGCGCATTTTATGCGCGCCTTTTAGATTGACAGGTTGGAAACAGTTTGAGTTCATCCTACATATAATACTTAGTATACACGAATGCACTGAAAGACAGCTTAAAAAAGTAGTAAATTAAGATTTTTAGAATTAATTTAGAGTAAGTAAATAATTCTTTGAATTATTTTATTTAATATTAATATATATGCAGCTCAGAACTTAATCCTATTAGTAATAAGATTTTCATCTTCTTACCTTGTGCCATTAATGTTTTTGAGTTTATTGTTTGTAATGAAACCTTCTTTCTTAGGCTAGGGTAGATTTAGATTCTACTTTCTATTTTGATACAAAGACAAGATTGAAGTCATATTTCCAGAATATATTTTCTTGGGCGGGAGGATGAAACATAACTACTCATAATGGCTTTTAGGAAAGTGGGCGTGGCACCTTGCATACAATCCTAATAGTTTTTTTGGTATATCCCAAGAACCATTTAAGGCACAGTACAGAAATTTGGTACAGTAATGAGAATTGACAATGCCATGCTACAATAAAAATATGTGTGAGATTGACAAAGGGGGTGTGGCACCTTCCATTTAACCTGAATTCCCATTATGAGATATCTTAGGAAGCATTTATGGTACGGTACTAAAATTTAAATTCTTTCAGTTTGTTGGATTAATGGATGTGGCACCATGCTTCACTTTTATTTTCTACTACTATTTCTTCTACTTTTCATACTACTATTTCTATTACTATTTTCTACTACTTTTCTCTACAGTTTCTTCTTATTTTGTACTACTTTTTCAACTAACATATTCTATTACTATTTTACTACTTTTTTTCTACTACCTTTTTAATACGTTTTTTTCTACAATTTCTTTTTATTTTGTAAAACTACTTTCTACTTTTTTGTTACTACTATTTTTTACTACTTTTTTACAATTTTTTCTACTACTATTTTTTATTTTTATTTCTACCACTCTTTCTACTCCATTTTTACTACTTTTGTACTACTAGGTTTAACTATTTTTTACTACTTTTTCTGCTACGTTTTTATTACTTTTTTACAACAATTTTTATACTATTTTCTATTTTTTTTCCTACTACCTTTTCTACTACTATTTTCTTCTACTCTTTTACTGCTATTTTCTACTACTTTTTCCATTCCTTTTTCTACAATTATTTCTACTACTTCATGAAATATCTTAAGACCCTGCTACGCTGTCTTAAAATCCGTTAGGTGGCGCTGTAACAAATGCTATATTTATAATAAATATCAAATTGTTTTAAATTTTTAAACAATTTTTGGGATATAATTTATAATTATAATTTTTAGATATAATTTCAAGAATGGTCTTTGTTATGAATATAGAGCCTCCTGAATTATTGTTTCTATAATTCAACTGAAATCTATTAAAATTGTTCAACAAAAACAAAAAAAAACACTTAAAAGTAATTCCTTCTAACTGCAGATATGCTTGAATTTCTATCTAACTGCTGAATGACCCCTTAAGTATCGACTGGGTTAAAAATTTTGCTCAAACCGTATCATCAGCCGATATGGCTTACGGTTGTCTAACGGTATTTTTTTTTTTTTTTGTAAATATCCACTTTGTTCTTTGCTATCAGGCTTGAGTTGTTTTCGTAAACGTCGTTGAGTTCACATCGATGATAATACAATAAAAAAAGGTTCATTTTCTGGTCGTCCAGAATTGTTTCTTTCGGAAGCAAAAAAGATGCGCTCTCTTTCCCGGACATGACATATTAAAAATAAAATTATTCAGAAGCACTTCAGGCACTTGCAAATTTTCGCTGATAACTATCTAAACTTTTATAAACATTGCTCTTGAATTAAAACTCTTTTTGAAAAACAGAAAAACTTAATCCTTTCTCCTACTACAATTCCTAAATCCGCTAATGACTTTCGGAATAAAAAGGTGCACTTCAGAAGTTCTCATATATGCGCCCATGATGCACGTCTCTGCTCCTTTGGGTAAATGTACTCTGAGATACATACATAAACCAAAAATCTAATCATGCATTATTAAAATTAAATTTGTTCTAATATCTTTTGTTCTTCTTTATGTTGCAGTTGTAGTTAGGACAAGATTATGCCGGAGTTTTGCTGCTGAGTATGTTATTGTTGTTGTTATTATTATTATTTCTATTACCTCTAATGATTTATGAATACAATCAATCATTTTTTTGTTGCTGTTTGTTATTTATTAGTATTTGTTTTCAAGGTATTCTATTGTAGTTGTATAGTCGTTTGAATTAAACAAACACATACACACACACATATGCAATTGTATTAGTAGAAATGAATATAATGAAATATAATTTAAAGCTTTTTATTCATTTGTATATAATACAAATTATTTCATAATACTTGCTCGTAAATCATAGAAGAAATGAGAATATACATAAATATTTTGGCATGTTATTGCAATTAAATTGAAAATAAAATGCTTTGTTTTTTAGGTAGCAATATTTTTAGGTCATCACAAAGGTTAAGGCTATTAAGTTTAAGTTGGAAACAAGAATCTTGGTAAATTACAATTATTTGAGGATAAAATATGTGAGTATTTAGATTTGTATACACCTTCCACAGGTTGTGAAAGGATATCAAAAAGTATTTTATGAATTAGAAAATATTGATCACTCTGGCTGTGACGTTCATTGGACCATTTATAGGCCGACTGATTTTCTTAAAAATTTTTTTACCAGAGTTTCTTGGGTCAAGGAGTTAATTTTGGATTTAAAAAATATTCTAAAGGGAGCTGCGGAGTGAATCAATTCACTCTAATATTCACACGTTGCATAATGAAAACTCATTCTCACACGCTTACGCATACATAGTTACTTATTATCAACACACACACAAAATCGGGTCAAAACAATTTTCGAAATATATTTTCACAAAAAAAAAAAAAAAAATGATCGAAAGAAAAATAAGCAAGTAAAAACTTTTTGTGAAACACGTTCACTGTTGCATAAGCTGCTATTAAGACGCCCAGTTGCATAATAGCAGCAAAACAGAAAAGTATCGAAATGTAGCAAGAGCGTGGTGAATATTGCAAGATACAAAAGTAGCAACAGCAGCAACAACATCAATACCAACTATAAATATATTCAGGTACATATCCGGTAAGTTTGAGGAGTTCACACACACACACACACACACAGACATAGTAAAGGCAAAAAACGTGACGAGCGTAAACAAATAATGGAAAATTTTCACATACATATACAAAAATAAATGCAAGCACACATATATAAATATACAGAGAGAAAAACACATGCACATTAGAGTGGTCCTTAATTTTTAAGCTTGGAATATTTTTCCATTCGCCCACTAATTTTGTTGTTTTATGCTCATAATGTAAGCTGTAAAAGTTTCAGACAAAATTTTTTTATTTAAACGTGCCTCCTAGGCTTCAAAAAATATGATATGCATGCATGTAATATGCAGCTTATTTATTTAAATTATTATTTTTATTATTATATATAATGGTTTTTCCATCTATTATACACGCACTAACAATAACTGAAAAGAAATCTTAGATAAGAATTATTATGAACTTTTGGTGGATTTTTTACTCTACCGACTGGACTATTTGATAATACGGGAGTGTTTTTCACATATAAACTTTGAGTCCGAGGAGGCACGTTTAAATTTAAATATTTTTGCCTGAAACTTTCACAGTTTACATTTTTCACATGCAGGAACAAAGTAGATTAAAAACAATATATAAAAAATTTCCCCCATTTGCCTATGAACCACCCTAATGCACATACATACACAAATACGAATATATGTATGTATGTGTGTGGTTGCATAAAAGTTGCAACTCAAAAGAAATTAAAAAGTCACGTATGCATATATGTGTGTGTGTGCGTGTGTGTTTTTGTATGAGTTTTTGAAGCTTAGCGCTAATATTTGAAAAAATAACTCAAAATCATTATTAGCAGAATTAGAAAAATTTTTAGCAAAGAAAACTGTTAAAAACTGAAAAACTTTATTGACAAAATTCTTCAAAGAAAAGTGCAAATTTTACTTTCTCTTTATATGTATGTATATACATACAAAGAAAAAGGGGGGCGGAGGGGTGGTGTAGAATTGCATTATTTTGCAACAATTTTATTTCGCACGTTTGTGGCATTTTGAAAATATTCTTTTCTAACTCTAACTTAAACTTTTTTAATTGTATATAGCTGCTGCATGCTGATGAATTTTGGGCACTAACAGTAGCTAATTTTGCAAAATTTTGCAATACCCTGAATGTGTTGTCATTTATGATCGTATTTGTGTGTGTGTTTGTGTGTGTGTGTAATGCTATGCCGTTTGTTTTGATATAACTTTGGCATTTCTATGTAGCAATCATGCAACAGTTGGAAATAATGTTTACTTTGTAGTATTTGCTTGTAACATTTTGAGCATAGCTAACATTAAATCAGTGATATCAATTTCTGTGCTCGCGAAGCTATTGTGTGCTTACTAATGACTTCCCAAAGCTTTTGAGCTTTAAAGCTTTAATCGGGATCTTTGCTTTAGTGAAACAATGATGGGCAGCGGCGGTTCTAGGATTTGGGGGTGCGCAGATTTTACTAAAGTAAAAGAAAAACATCAGACTCACTATCGACCAAAACCCAAACCTAGACCAAAGACTAGTGCAAAAATTTTATCAAATACAGGTCAAAAATTAAAAAATAACTGGAACAAAACTGAGAACAAAATTCAACTAAAATCGGATAAAAATTTAGGCGGAAATTTCAAACTAAAATTCAAATACTTTTCAGATCGAAGTGCAAACCAAGAAAAGAACCAAATTCAGTTCAAAAATCTAGATCAAAATGAGACAAAATTCAGATAAAAAATCTAGATCCAAATGAGACCAAATTCAGATCAAAAATCTAGATCAAAATGAGACCAAATTCAGATCAAAAATCTAGATCAAAATGAGACCAAATTCAGATCAAAAATCTAGATCACAATGAGGCCAAATTCAGATCAAAAATCTAAATCAAAATGAGACCAAATTCAGTTCAAAAATCTAGATCAAAATGAGACCAAATTCAGTTCAAAAATTTGGATGGAAATGAGACTAAATTCAGATCAAAAATTTGGATGGAAATGAGACCAAATTCAGATCAAAAATCTCGATCAAAATGAGGCCAAATTCAGATAAAAAATCTAGATCCAAATGAGACCAAATTCAGATAAAAAATCTAGATCCAAATGAGACCAAAATCAGATCAAAAATCTAGATCAAAATGAGACCAAATTCAGATAAAAAATCTAGATCCAAATGAGACCAAATTCAGATCAAAAATCTAGATCAAAATGAGACCAAATTCAGATCAAAAATCTAGATCAAAATGAGACCAAATTCAGATCAAAAATCTAAAACAAAATGAGACCAAGCTCAGATCAAAAATCTAGATCACAATGAGGCCAAATTCAGATCAAAAATCTAGATCAAAATGAGACCAAATTCAGTTCAAAAATCTAGATCAAAATGAGACCAAATTTAGGTCAAAATCTTGATTATGACTTTTCTGATGGATTTATGTTGTTAAATGATCCATTTTGAGAAAACAATTTGAAGGAAATTTTAATTTCCTTTGAGAAAAAATTTTGATGAAACAATTTGATACATCTCCAATTTTGGTCGAAACAAAAACCCGAAAAAAAATAAATTAAGAAAACAGTTGATTCATATCGCTCTTAGCATCGATATCACTATTAATATCGGCCTGGTGGTGGATTTACGATCTCACAACTCCATAACCAAGCACTTTATTTTTATGAAAAATTAACTGCGTTCTTTAAGCGTTACTTAAAATGTAAATATATCTTAATTTGACCACAAAACAAATACATTTTAAATTTCAACGAGATCCGTACACGCTTTCGGGTACCGGGTAACAACCGGTTAAAAAAAAACGATGTTCAGACCACGAATCGTACCAAAATGAGATCAAACTCAGGTCAAAACTCAGACTAAGAACCCAAAATTCAGACCGCATCAAAACCAAAATCAGTTTTAAAATTCATTCCAAAATTCAAAAAAAAAAATTTAGACCACAACTCAGACCAATAGTTACACAAAACTTAAGGCCAAGAGGACACCAAATACCGATCGAAAGTAATCCAAAATTCAGACCAAAAACTAATGGGAATATCTGATAAATATTTACATCAAAAAATTTTAACTTAAATTAAACAAAAACTATTGGGAGTATGAATGTATAAACTCGTATTTTTTTTCGTAATTTGGACATTTATTGTGAAAAAGTGATTACAAATTTATTCTTTAAAGTATTGTCCATCGTTAGCCATAACCTTTTCCATCTTTCTGGTAGCATACGGATTCCGCGTCGAAAGAACTCCTCATCTTTTGAGGCTATCCACGAATCGACCCATTTTTTGAGTTCTTCGAAAGAACGGAAGTGCTGTTCAGCCAGGCCATGTGTCATCGATCGGAACAAGTGGTAATCAGAAGGAGCAATGTCTGAAGAATGCGGCGGGTGGGGTAGCGCTTCCCATTTCAGCGTTTCCAAGTATGTTTTAACTTGCCTTGCAACATGCGGTCGAGCATTGTCGTGCTGAAGAATAACTTCGTCGTGTCTATTGACATATTCTGGCCTCTTATCCTTCGATATTCAGATTAAATTTTGTTCCTTTCGCAATCGAATTTGTCATTCAAATAGAACAGTCTTTCGAATCGAACTACAGAGTAATCCCCCTGATAAAAAAATTTCCTTTAGTAATAATTTAATGCATTATTTTTGAAAAAATAGTGCAAAAGATTTTACTAAAAAATTTTGCACTTTGGATTTTTGCTGGACTTCAAAGGCAAAACATTAAAAAAAAATCACTTAAGCAAGAAATTTCAAATATTCGGCAATTAGAAAACTTGAAGAATACCTAACAGAACCCAGGGCCGTACTTAGGGGGGAGGTTTTTGGGGGTTCTGACTCTCCCCCGCCCTCCCCGAAATGTGGAAAGTTTATTCTAATTTTTTAGATGAATTGCCAATGGATGGAGAAAAAGGGAAAATAAAATCTATTTAACGATATTTTTTACTTCCATCAAATATAAAAAATAAATTTATTAATCTTAGTTACACTATGCGATCACATCTGATTTGTTTTCTTCGACATGAGATTTGACTCAAAAAGAGAAGTTGATATTGAGCACTCCTGCATTCATAGTTTTTCTAGATCAGTAACTGTTTTTGATTTAAAGTTTCGTCCTGAATCAGTTTGAAAAGTTAAAAAAATTAATAAAAGTAAAAAAAATTATCGGATCCTTGTAAAATTAGACTTGACTTAAACCCCATTTTTTTTCTAAAACGTGATGTGATGGAAAATTTTTTACCTGAGATTCGTGTTCAACGTGAAAAATTCGTTCGCAAAAACTCCATCTTATTAGCAAAACCCATGCAGTTTTAGGAGGCAATCTTCAAATGTAATTAATTTTTAAACGCATTATTGCTCAGAGCACCACGACTAGAAAGATCTCTTTCAATGCTGTGACTTCACGAATTTAGCGAATATAAGCCAACCTCATCCGGGTTCCTTATCATTGATAATGGCTCAAATTCCCAATGATGATCATTTGAAAAAAATGAGCCTCTACTATTTTTGGTAATTTTTTTGAGGTTGGGTACATCATCAGTAGTGGGAAGTCAATGAGTTAATGAAATTATGTCCCTCACAATTTATTTGAAACAATTTAATTTGATTGTTCTGTGAATTTTTTGTCACTTTTGGCCATTTTTTTGAGGTTAAGATTAAAAAAAATCGGAAAATCTTTCCTAAAATTTTAATTTTATAGGGTCTATCAAATGTATCATCGATTTAATTCATTGTATTCAAAAATCAGTTTGATAAAAATTATTTATGAATATTTTCTTCGAATGAAAGCCCCCCCGCGAAAAAAATGTCTGGCTACGGCCCTGACAGAACCGAATACAAATAGCGTTAATAGTAATATATAATAGTAAATGTTAAACATTTTTTTTATGCCACATAAAAGTGAATGTTGCATATACGCAACATTGGGTATGAAAGAGTTAAACAATTTGGTTTTATTGAGAGCAAAAATTAATTACTCTCCCCAGTAGAAGAGACTCTCAATCAACTCTTGTAAGAAATAGTCTTTTAGTCTGTTTTAACTTAGAAAGTTTTCATTCAAATCAATTTTGTAAAAAATTCTACGTTTAGGCAATTTTGAATTCAAATTTCGTATACTTATATAATTTTAATAATTATTTTCTTATAACTTTATATTTCTATACATAAGTTTTTTTATTTTAATAGTTGCATCAAGTAGAACAACAAAAACAAAATAAAAAAAAAATAAAAAAATAATCAATTTTCAATTTCAAGAATTTTGCTCACGATTCTCATAAATTTCTTATTAATTTGATATGCCAAAGAGAGAGAGAGCGTTGCGCAACAGAATAACGACAATACCAACAACAACAGCAAGCAGTAGAAACAATAACAAAACTTGATGACAGCATTTCAACAAACATGACCATGTCATTGTGCAAAAAAAAAAAAAAACCGAAAGACACACACGCACACATATGCATATATAAAAACTCTTCCTTTATTGTACTACACAGAAAGTAGAAACTTCCTCATTGCCACCATCATCACCATCAATATCAAATGCTTTCATCAACATTTTTGAATTTTGTGCTTACTCGGTCGCCGCGGCGACGGTGATGAAACAGAAGCTGAAGATAATGGCAAAGATGGCGATGACGATGGCGTTGATGCTGATGATGATGTTGACACGCCAGCGCGTCCAACACCAACGTCCATTGATGACTTTGCGTGTTGACAGCACAATTCAATGACATACATAGATTCATAGCATCAGTTCAAAGAAATGAATGAGTAGGGTGACTATGTGTGTGTGTGTATGTGTGTGCCGCAAGTGTTGCCATGCATAAGAAATCAAGCGTCAAACTAAAAAAAATACAAAAGAATGGAGGGGTTGTCACAAAAAAAAATCGAACCGAGCAAATAATAGTAGAAAAAACTATAGTACAAATGCGTGACGTGAAAGTATTTAAGGTTGCAACAATGCATGCAGTAGAAAGCGTATGGAAAAAACTCCATACTACTTGCAGTTTCTCAGTGTCCATTAGTTTTTTGTGTTTGACAGGAAAAGTTTTATGGAGTTATATAGAGGAGAAACGAAAAGGGAATTGAAAACTTTTTGCCATGTGAGTCACATAATTTTAGGTCATCAAACATAATGTCAATAAAATATAAATATCGAATATGCTTTAAAAAAATGCCAGTGTTGCATATTCTGTTTAATAAAAAGGTACTTAAAAAGGTAGAGAGATATTATATTTGCTATCGAGGAAACTATGAAAATACGCGCACCTTTCTATATGTCGGAATGAGAAATATACTGTTGAAATACTAATTTCAAACGCTGCACATGTACTACTCCCGTGCCCTCTTTCCTCCTGCTCCTCTACCAAGTAAACTATTTAAAATTCGAATAGAATTTTGTGCTATTCTCGAACGCTATAAAGTCGCACATATTTGTGAATAGCGCAGTGTACAATTTTACACGCTTTGTTTGTCATTGGGTCAACCTCGCAATTGTAGTTGTGGTCTCACTTTTCAAAATGGCGCCAGCAAAATGGCGGCGGTTAGGGTGTTTTTTTTTTTCATTTTTATTTTTTAATTTCTTGTTATTTTGCTGCTGTTGCTGCTCTGTTGGTTCCGCTCGAATTGTGAATTAAGTGAAATTCACTCACTCACTTCACTTTAGTTTACTCCACTCCACTTACTTTCACTACTAAACGACAAAAATAAAAAGCACAGAAATGTTTGCAAAAAGGGAGTAAGTATTTAAGTGCAATGCTGGCGGAAGTAAGTAGTAGGGAAAAAGGGTTTCGCTGTTTTTCGCCACTGTAGTTTGTTTTTTTTTTTTCTAGTTTTTCTCATTGCAAGTTCAGCATTTTGCAGTAGTTGAACTTGAGAAATGGTAATTTTTGATTTTTCTGTTACTTAGGCATTTTTTTTTTGTTAGTATTTCTTTGTGTAGGAGTGCAAGTGTTAGTTTTTTCGCTGCCCATTAGTGAAAGCAGTGATTCAGAGTAACTTCTGAAGTTCTGCTAAGTATGTTAGGAGGTTAGAGTTTTTCTTATAATAAATTTTGATGCCTCGTTTTGAAAAAGTTTTATGCTCAGAGAGAAAGTATGTGAAGTACTTAATATTTGACCAATTGCAGTCATTGGTGTGCATTAAGTGAGAGTAAAATCCTCTCAATATGCGCGGTAGAAATTTACATTCTCTTTTTAATATTGAAAACTAAAGGGCGTGGTAGAATAAAGCTCTTAATGTATCAAAGTGTTCATGGAGCTGTTTCAAAAACGCCTCGAGGAAGCACATTATTTCAACTTCGTACTCTCTTCTTAATTATTCTGAAGGTGTTGGAGCTCAGCATCAAGGTTAGAGGATAGTTCACGGGCTAGCTGAGGTTGTTGTTGTTGTAGAGACTGTGGGGCAGGTTGCATTTGATAGAAAACAGTGGCACCGGTGGCACGGTTGTTGGCTTGGCTCTTCTTCGGACGGGACCGATTCAATCGAAAGTAGGAGAGCGCACTGCGCTTATTTTTGGCTTTTATATTCACCCAAATTGGCATATAGACTCAAACGGAGAACTTTGGTTTGATCCGCCATGCCATAAATCCAGCCGATTGTAACATTTAATGAAGAAGAGAGTAAAAGAAGAGAGAGACAAGCATTTTCGAATTTTTTTTTTTTTTTTTTGAATCATGACTAAAAATCAAAATGTACGAGTTTTTCATCGCTTAGAGGTTGATTTTTAACTCCCCAACCCCTCTCCCCAGCTAGTACTCTACACCCAGAAAAATACCCATCTCTAAAACAAAGAAAAAGTTTCCTCAGTTTGAATCCACCAAAATTTCTCTCGTTCATGTAAATTTTCCTCAAAATGAAGACAAATGTGTTCCTTTCATGCAACCATGGTGTTCAATTTCAAGTAAGTTATTTCTTCATTTTCGGAAATTTAGTTGCGGTGCTGCACACCAATTGCAATCAAATCCCAAAATTTTAATGAAATTGTTAAAACTAAATTTAAAGGAAAGTAAAATAAAAACGTAAGTAAAATACAAGAAAATATGGGTATGGCAAATGGGCATCTACATATATCATTTTTTTCTAAAACTTAGTCCTTACAACGCGTCGCTGCATAAAATTTTAACTCAATAGCTTTTACGAATTACTTTGTCTATTGCTAACACAAATGTGCATGTAATAATGGAAGTTTCCATAAACCTGTTTCTTCCAAAATTTAGTCGTATCAGCATATTAAAATTCAAACACCATTTGGCTACGAAACAAAAGTATCAAAATACCATAAAGGGACAAATTACCTTATTTAGAATAAAATAAGGTGGCATCATTAAACTTACATATTCCTTGTGCATAGAAAATGTAAGAAAGAGACGAATATACCAAAAATGTGGTACACACAAAAAACTAGCTTTACTCATTTGGCCTTAGCAGTCAATCGCGTACGCTTTGCTTTTTTTTTGAATTTTTTAGTCGGCGTCTCTATTTCAAGCGAAGCGGTTGTTTGTGTTTGTGGCTGTTGATATAATTTGTGAAAAAAAGTTATATATGTTTTGAAAAAAAAAACAAAATATATTCGAAAGAAATAAATTCTTTTGATCATTTCAAGGCGACGACGCCTGCAGTGTATGTAAAAATACGTATGAATGTAAACCTTAATACTTATTAAAAATAAAATAATAAATAAATACAAGTAAGAAAACATGATTTCTATGCCTTTTGATTAAAACAATTTTTTCTAAGAAGGTAGTAAATTGACTTCAATTTATGGAAAATTATTCCTAAAACTGAGGAAAATTTTACCTAAATTATTTAAAATTTCTCATATTGAAATAAAATATTATTCATTTGAAAAACACAATTTCTACAAATTGAAGACATATTTCTTTAGTTTATAGAAAACTTCCTTCTTTCAAAGAAATTTTTCTCTAAAATAAAGAAAAAGTATTTCCTCAATTCAAAGAAATTTTGTATATCTAAATGAGGAAACCGTTTCTATGGCGCCAAATCATTCCCTATTTTTCCTCAATTTGAGAGCCGTTTTTCTTCAAACGAGGTCGGAATTTCTCTGGTTGTAGTTGTACTCCATTCACTGCTATTTTTCTTGTAACTTGCTAATGTAAAACTACTTTGAAACCCTGATGGAGTGGTCCTATAGAAAGTACGAGGGTGCACTGCGTTTCATTTTGAATTCATATTCTCAGTGACTCTTGAGATTAATAAGTAGCTTAAAGGTCTTCACACTGTTCCATAACTCTCTATAGACTCTAAATTAAATTTGTTTGTTTTTTTGAAACGCTTAAACCATTTTTTATTTTTAAGCTTTCAGCTGTTTAGTTAGCGCTTCTCTATAGCTCTACTGTAAGCGCTGTAAAATTTTTCCCCGCTGGTTACTACTCGTATGGAGCATTCATTTCCTATTATTTTTCAGCTAATTTCTTCCCAATTTTCTACCACATAGATTTGTTCTTTCAAAATTCTATTCTCGTTTTCATTCATTCAACTATATGCCTTAGGTGACCATCTTTTGTTGAAGTGAAACTTCTTTAGCGAGGGTAAATCGAAAATTTTGCAATGAAAATCGCATTGCTGTTGCACTCATACGGAACTAATAAGAATCGTGCCGATCAACAACAATGCTCACGTGAAAAATCGCGTTTTTATTGCTCTCATACGAAACAAGTAAGAAACAAAGTTATGCAGTTGTATTTCGGTTACATACAATCAACCAGAGAGTCGACTGCTCGTAGTTTTATCTCATGTGCTGTAGTGAAAGAGCAGACCTAGATGTCTCTGCTTGATTGCATATAGCGGAACTTTCCTCTTTTGTTTTGTATACGGATACTACGCAGTGTGTATGCCGATAAGTGTAGAGAGCATCAACCGAAGAAAAGCAACAGCAAAATAGAGAGAAGAAGATAGTAAAAACTTCAGCGGAATTTGTTATAAATGTTTTCTAATAATTTTCAAATAAAAAACAATGTTTCACTTTTACTGTGAATGCCTGCAGACACATAATTTTTTTAACTAAATTTAAGTACACAATAAAAACAATTCAATATCTATTGAAAAAACAGAATAACTCAAAAGATTAGTTTTATTATTATTATTATTTTAATTAATCCAAATCGTTTCATTCATAATTTTTGCGATTTATGTATTCGCCATTTGATCTTATTTGCTCTAATAATTTTTAGCTGACTTTCAAAAAAATTAAAAAAATTCCAAGCACGTCATTTAGATATTTTATCTAACGTTTAAAATATCTTTCAAAATTTGAGTATTCAATAGAGATTTTTCAACAGAACATATATCATTAATTAAGGAGAATAATAGAAAAAAGGACCTGAGATGATGGGTGGGTATCATCGCAGGGCAAAACACATGTGGTCAGCATATGACCAACATGGGCGTCACCACCGATCCAATTTGCCAATCGTGTCTTGAAGACGACGATACTACGGAGCATTATCTTTGTAGCTGTCCGGCATTCGCGAGAATCAGATTAAGGCTGTTGGGTAGTGATGTCTTGAGTATGAATAATGTCCATACTCTCCCTTTTCCTGAGCTTCTAAGGTTCATCAGTGAAACAAAGAAGTTCGAAGTTGAGAGACCCTAGAGCGTTTTTCTTCCCATTTATCCCCACATAACTTTCCTGTCTCTCTACTCTCTTCTACTGGTTCTATCCTTGGGTATAGCACAATGGTCCTCGTTGACTGAGTGCTTTGGTCAAGTCCAGCCCACCCATAACTCTAAAGTCGGGAGATAACCTTTGCTTAGCAACATGTTGAGCTGAAGTATCAGAAAAATAATATGTTCAATTAAATAGCGACTGCTCAATATAATTTTTGTTGATCATAAAAACACTCAGGTAGAAGTGGCGGAGCAGAGGCGTCTTCTGAATGGGACTAACCTTTCAACAAGAGCTGATTTTGCGACGAGTTTTAATATATGATCACACGGTTTCTTTTAGAAGTTAGATAGAAGATAGTAGAACCGGACAATAGGAGTACACTGTAAAGCCCTGAGAAAACATTGAAAATTATGGTTTTTTTTTTATGGAGTCACTCATACGTAAGAGCGTCCAGAAAATCTTCAAAAATATGGTTCTCTTTGGATTTATCAGAGCGCTTATAATTTAGTTGGCTTGAAGGTGTTTGGAGCATCACTACGTTAAGCGATCGAGTGTCAGTTGCCCCCTCGGTGAAATTACGTTGCATTGTTGGTGTTGTATGATTTACAACCCCCGCATTCGCCACTATATAGATTACGAGCAGATCTACATTTTTCAATGGAAAATAAATTTTTTTTTTTTTTTTATTTGTATCAAATTTCAATAAAACTATTTTCTACTTTAATAT
The DNA here is from genome assembly GCA_963691655.1 of Toxonevra muliebris. Lineage (NCBI taxonomy): Eukaryota > Metazoa > Arthropoda > Insecta > Diptera > Pallopteridae > Toxonevra > Toxonevra muliebris. The sequence goes on along the minus strand of OY829327.1, from coordinate 92,735,990 downwards.
TTTGATATATTTTCTTCCATATTTACTTCACTTCGATAAACGGTATTTGGCACATTACCGCAAACCTCGATACAGTACTGAAAATTTCGATATAGTACCGAAAATTTCGATACAGTACCTAAATTTTCGATACAGTACTGAAAATTTCGATACAGTACCGAAAATTTCGATACAGTACCGAAAATTTCGATACAGTACCGAAAATTTCAATACAGTACCGAAAATGTCGATGCAGTACTGAAAATTTCGATACAGTACCGAAAATTTCGATATAGTACCGAAAATTTCGATACAGTACCTAAATTTTCGATACAGTACTGAAAATTTCGATACAGTACCGAAAATTTCAATACAGTACCAAAAATTTCGAGACAGTACCGAAAATTTCGATACATCTGGTCACTTAATATATGCCACTACTGCATTGTCATTGCAATGTTGCAGGCAGCTCAGCGGCAAGTGTGCCGCAAAACTCTTGTAATCAATGTTGTAAACACTTATTTTTGTGGTTTTATTTAAACCACCATCTCCACCGATGCTATTCGCTCTCTCTCCCTCTCTCTCTCTCTATTTTCTTTCACTTCAGCGCCGATTTCCTTCTGCTCTCAAAATACTGAAAATGCAATTTACCAATGTCTCATGCATACCTACTCTTTCCTACTCTTGTAAGCACTACAGCGTTGCATTTTCGTTTCATTGTATTTTGCGGACTGTTTGTTGCCGCTATTGTTGTTGTATTCTTCTGATATCGTTTTGTTTTCTGTGTGTGTTTTTTTTTTTTTTGCTTGTTATCCAAAAAATAGTAATTTTCATTTATCTGTATTGCGGGTTAAATATAAATTGCCTTGTTGTAGTTGCTGTTTTTGCCAAAAAATAATACAAAAACAAAACAAAACAAATTCTCTTGTTTTGTAATTTCAGTTTATTTCAGTTTCTTAGCCACTTCCGAGACTCATTTTCGGTTGTATTTGGAAAACAGTTGCACATACAACGCTGCGCTAGTTTTATACTTTAGCTGCTCTGCGTTTTTCTCTGGCTGACTGGCTGAAGTGTGAGTAAAAGTTTTCATTTTCATTTGCTATTTCGAGTATTGCTATTAGTGTTGCTGTTTTTGTTGTTTTTGTTGTTGTTGTTATTATTGTGTTTTTCGTGTAGTACTTTTGTTCATTTTTTTGTTTTTAAATGAACTTCAGTTGATGACACTTTGCTGCAATTGAACTTTTTGGCACAAGTTTTTCATTTGCTCATTTTGGGTTAAATTAAAATTTTTACTGCATTCGAAAAACTTCTCCTTTTGCGAAATTTTCAATTTATAGGTATTACCTACTTGAATATATCTGGGATTATTTACTGTAAATTATGTAGGACTGAATTCAACAAAAGGGGAGATTAAAGTGGCTGCGTATGCGGATGATGTGGTGATCATAGTGTCAGGTCTGTTTCTAAACATAATAAGCGAGATTATGGAAGGAGCTTTGGACTCACTCAGTAACTAGGCGGTGAATTGCGGCCTGGGAGCGAATCCAAATAAAACAGAAATGATACTGTTCACCACAAAAACCAAGATACCAAGCTTCAAACTACCAAAATTAAATGGTCATACACTAACTTTATCGAAGAACGCCAAATACCTAGGGGTCATCTTCGACACTAAGCTCAGTTGGAAAGCCAACATAGAACATATGGTAGAGGCAAGAAGGCCTATATAGCCTTATATACTTGTAAACGAATGCTCGGCAAAAAGTGGGGTCTGAGCCCACAAGTGGCACTGTGGTCATACACATCAATAATAAAGCCAATCCTGACGTATGCATCATTAGTATGGTGGCATGCCATGAGGAAGGGATATAACCAGATTAAACTAGGTAGAGTTCAAAGGTCAACATGCATAGGCATTACAGGTGCTATCCAATGGAACTCTATACCAAAGCTTCCGCAGCCTTAAGTGCAGTCAGACTCAGAAAAATAGGCTCCTGGTCTGCCAAAAACTACGGACACAGCAGAATTCTATCACAAGTACCGAATATACCAAACCAACATAACACTGACTACATGATACCCAAATTAAACTTCCAAAAGGGCTGTTTAATACCGTGTTTCCAACAAGAGCAGATTGGAGAAGAAAACGTGTGAGAGCTGGTCTTGAGATAGAACTCTACAGCGACGGGTCAAAGATGGACTGCGGGGTCGGTGCAGGAGTCTACTCAAAACACCTCAGTATTGCCGAATCTTTTAGACTGCCGAATGAAGTCAGTGTTTTCCGGGCCGAACATCTGGCGATCAGAGAGGCCTGCAGAGCACTGACCAAAATCCAAAGGAGAGCTAAAGTAGCTATATCTTCACAGACAGCCAAGCGGCAATTAATGCCTTAGGCTCAGACATAATATCTTCTAGATTAGTCAACCAATGCCGGGAGTTACTCGCCACCCTAAGTCACAGGCTGGACATTGGCCTTATTTGGGTTCCTGGTCACAGGAACATCGAAGGCAATGAAAATGCCGATGAATTAGCGAGGCAAGGTTTAGCTCTGGACTTAACTCAGGCGCAATCTGCAATTCTCCTGAATAACATTAAAGCTGATATACTCTCTTACTTTCTTACCATTGCACATAGCAGGGGGAAAAACCTTTCCACATGCGGCGTAACCAAGAAAACATGGCCAAAATATAACCGTAGCAGAACCGGGGACCTTCTTTGTCACACCCGGTCTGATGTAGCCAGACTGACTGCAGTACTGACGGGGCATTTTGCATAAGGAGACCATGCGGTCAGACTACGCATCCCATGCAAGACACACTGCAGAAAATGCAACAACTTTGAAGAAAGAGAGACTCCAGCCCACTTTCTCTGTCATTGCCCGGCTCTTGCTAGAACAAGACTAAAACTATTCCACGATATAACCAAGATCTCCAAACTCGAAATTGGAAAACACCGCCAATTTCTCAATCTCACGAACTGGCTCTAGATAACAAAGTGCAAACATCCTTTCTCAAATGAGGTTGTGGTATCAAAACGGTGCTTTAGCGCTAATTGTGCTCCCTCTTTTAGAGGCCACTCTACCTACCTACCTACCTATGTAGGTGCATTACCTCAGAATAAGAAGTGAGATTGAAAAAATCTTATCACACGTTTTACCTAATAATTTTTTTTGGGTGTAAAATTTAAAAATTTCTTTGATCTAGTTATCATTGAAAAATATTTCAGTTGTTATTTTTAATGACAAACATGTTGATTTATTGTGAGTTTGATCAAAATGAGTGAAGAAAAAGAAGTACGTCTTAAAATTATTAAAAATTTTCAAAAAAATTCAAATTGGTCCTACAAAAAATTGGCCAAAGAATTGAAGGTCTGCCCTCAAACTGTTTCCAATGTTATTAAACAGTTTCAGGAGAATTTGACCATCGATAGGAAACCTGGTTCGGGAAGAAAACAAGGACCACATGATATTGGGAAAGCCAAGAAAATAGAAAGCATCTTGAAAAGATCTCCAAACACATCTGGTAGAAAAGCTCGGTTAGCCCGGTTAGCCCAGTGCAGGTTTGAAAACATACAAAGTCCAAAAAGTTCCAGACAGGAATGCTGCAAAAAATTTAGACGTCAAAAGTAGGGCTCGGAAATTAAAATCGAATTTCCTACAAAAATATTTATGTTGTATAATGGACGACGAAACGTATGTACTGGCAGATTTTACGCAGCTTTTGGGTTCCGGGTCAAAATTTTTATGTTGCTGATGCTCGAGGAAATGTCGAAGAACAATTTAGAATTCAAAAGCCGACAAAATTTCCTAAAAAATTCCTGGTATGGCAAGCTATATGCAGTTGCGGCAAAAGAAGCAAGTCATTTGTTACAGTGGGGTCTAGAAATACCGAAATATACATCCAAGAATGTTTGAAAAAAAGACTTCTTCCTTTCATAAGAGAGAACAATGTGTCCACATATTTGTGGACCGATTTGGCAACTACGGCAAGACAGCTCTGGAGTGGTACCAAAGTATTGGGAGTATGAATGTATAAACTCGTAATTGTAGCTAACTTCATATCTATCATACACGCCATTTTTTGACATTGACAGCTATTCTATCTCGAAGAACTTGCAGAATCTTTAGGAGTTGATCAATCAACCATTTCTAAACGATTAAAAGCATTGGGAGTGATTCAAAAGCAAGGAAATTGGGTGCCGTACGAATTGAAGCCGAGAGACGTCGAACGACGATTTTTCACATGTGAACTGCTGATTGAACGACAGAAAAGAAAGGATTTTCTGCATCGTATTGTGACTGGCGATGAAAAGTGGATACGTTACGATAACCCAAAGCGTAAAAAATCATGGGGACCGCCCGGACATGCATCAACATAAACGGAAAAGCTGAACATCCATGGATCCAAGCTCATGCTGTGTATTTGGTGGGATATGAAAGGTGTCGTGTATTATGAGCTGTTGCAACCGAATGAAACGATCACTGGCGACCGCTACCGACTACAATTGATGCGTTTGAGCCGAGCATTAAAGGATAAGAGGCCAGAATATGAGAATAGACACGGCGAAGTTATTCTTCAGCACGACAATGCTCGGCCGCATGTTGCAAGGCAAGTAAAAACATATTTAGAAACGCTGAAATGGGAAGTGCTGCCCCACCCGCCGTATTCTCCAGACATTGCTCCTTCTGATTACCACTTGTTCCGATCGATGACACATGGCCTGGATGAGCAGCACTTCCGTTCTTTCGAAGAACTCAAAAAATGGGTCGATTCGTGGATAGACTCAAAAGATGAGGAGTTCTTTCGACGCGGAATCCGTATGATACCAGAAAGATGGGAAAAGGTTAAGGCTAACGATGGACAATACTTTAAAGAATAAATTTATAATCACTTTTTCAAAATAAATGTCGAAATTACGAAAAAAATACTCCCAATAATAACATAGTTTTTGTACCAAGAGAGGCCAATCCTCCAAATTGCCTGGAACTAAGACCAGTGGAGAGATAAAAGGAGATGGGCAAACTGTTCCAAAAAGGTGTCTGAAACAACTATCAAATCTCTAATGGAAGGCTTATCAAAAAAAGGTCCACGAGTTCATAAATAGTGATTAGAACTATAAAAGCTATATTTTTCTGTAATTTGTAAAATATTATCAATTAAATAAAAAAAATCTAATCAAAACTCTAAGATCAACCGTTTAAAAATTATTGAATTTTATATATGTTAAGATTTTTTCGATCTCACTCCTTATACCTGCTTAGAATTGAATTGAAAACTTGTTTAATTTTTTGAATAGGTATAGAAGATTTGTAAATAATTAAGCGTGATAAATATATAATGAAATATCTTTTTCTAGTCGAATTTCATACTCGATTTAACTTTGATCCACTAGACTGCCCGAGTTACTCAATTTTATCAATTTCTCTAAAATTAAATAAAATTCTCTTGAATCTTTTTGACTTAAATCACGATGACAATCACATTCAGTGGCATCTCATCCTATCAAAAAATATTGTAATATTTTAAATGCCTTAAAAACATTTTTAAACTATTTATTTCTCTGCAGTATTTAAGTTGGAAATAGAAGTTGCTAAAAAAAAAAAAACAAAACAAGACAAAAAAAAAACTATCAATTGTATTATTAAACCAAAGAACGAAGAACTTACTTCATCTTCTTCCTCTATTTCTCATCTCTGTTGTAGATATACCTACGTATGAATATCCTTCGCTCATGCATGAAATCCTGCTACTTGTTTGGTTTGTTGATTTTTATTTTGTTGAATTGAATTCGTTATAAATTGAAATACAAATAAAGAAAAAACATAAAAAAATTTCAAGACTAGAAAATAAAAAATCCTCAAAAAAGAAAAAAAAATAATAATATAAGGAATATGAACACTAGCAGACGCAAATGTAGTTAGACAAGCAGACAGACAGACGTGCATTATACAGATACTAACAGTCTGATAGATAGCCAAACAGACATACAGAAGATAGACAGATGGATAGATATGTAGACAGACAAAAACTATAATCTTTGCCTCAAGGTTTTTGGTTTTTTTATTTATTTATTTTTTTTTTTGTTTATATAAAAGAAAAAGAGAATTCCCAATGTTGCTATTTCGTTTGGATTTCATTGCCACACAGCAGACAACAACAACAACAGAAACACACTGTTATGAACCAATTTAAGCACCCAGTCACTCACTCACCCTCCCCCACACATTCTTAAAATGCCATACTATATTCTATGTGATTGTTGGTATATAATATAAGTATATAACTTCCTTTTTTCTACACTTCCTTCTAACTGAAAAAAAAAAAAACTGAATTATACTGAAAAGAAATGCAGCATTGTTTTCCCAAGCAAAAAGGTAACACTAGCTGGCATATTATTATTTTGTTCCGTTTTCATTATTCATGACAATTGAGACAAGTAGCAAGCAAGTAAGCAACAGCAGACATCAAGAGGATAGAGATACACTTGAATACCCAAACATTACCGGAAACACGGGAGCGGTAATGCATTTACTCGTACATTCATACATACACACACATACATACCTATATAGTTCGAAATGTTGCCGTTGGTGATAGTCACTGAGGCTGCTACTGATGGTGATTGTTGATGTTGTTGTTGCTGTTTGTGATGGTGATGGTGAATGACATCGAAACAAATACTACAACAATTCAAAATCACATAAGAAATGAATTTATTTTCAATGCTAGCCGAACAATCAAGTACCCTGCTATCACACTATTAAATAAAGGCGTGAAAGGCGTGGCCTAGAACTTCTTAGAAAATGTATGGTCTGTATTAGAATCGTATGGATATTTCTACGATGCCCCTCTTCTTCTTCTCCGAAGGGTTCTAGGACTAGTTTCCATATGTTTCAAATTAAGTTCAGAAAAAGGGCAGGAGGAAAAGAGGGAAAGAAAGAGAAAGGAGGGAAGGAGGAAAGGAGGAAAGTAGGAAAGGGGGAAAGGAGGAAAGGAGGAAAGGAGGAAAGGAGGAAAGGAGGAAAGGAGGAAAGGAGGAAAGGAGGAAAGAGGAAAGGAGGAAAGGAGGAAAGGAGGAAAGGAGGAAAGGAGGAAAGGAGGAAAGGAGGAAAGGAGGAAAGGAGGAAAGGAGGAAAGGAGGAAAGGAGGAAAGGAGGAAAGGAGGAAAGGAGGAAAGGAGGAAAGGAGGAAAGGAGGAAAGGAGGAAAGGAGGAAAGGAGGAAAGGAGGAAAGGAGGAAAGGAGGAAAGGAGGAAAGGAGGAAAGGAGGAAAGGAGGAAATGAGGAAATGAGGAAAGGAGGAAAGGAGAAAAGGAGAAAAGGAGGAAAGGAGGAAAGGAGGAAAGGAGGAAAGGAAGAAAGGAGAGACGGGTTAAGTCCGCACTACGAAAAAGCTGCTCCTTCCACGAATCTTCAGGAAACAAACAAACCGTAGCTTAAACTTGGAAGACTTAACAGTTCAAAGTTTCACATAAAATAAAATCGTCTTTCTAGAACAAAATCAGATGAGGATACTTAATGTAATTATATAGCATTAATCAATTTCTCATTTTGCCTAATTACACAGTCCAACAAATTAACACTTTTTGGTTGCAACAGAATAGCCACCCTATAATCCTGAAAGGGTATGTTGAATAGACCATTTTTGTAAAGTAAACTTATATTTGATTTGATTTGATTGAATATAAGTGCAAAAAGTGCTATAAATTGATGTCTGAGGAAAATCTTATTGGTAAAGTTGTATAGTACAACTTTACAAGGGTCATTTCTGTAGAACATTTTAACCCTTTAGTTCCTCTTTTTCTGGGACAATTTTACCCCTTTTTTTATGAAAACCTGAAAAGCAAAAACGTTCAAAATCCAATATCTGGCGGCTGGACAAGCATCAGCGGCGCTAAGCAGCAGTCCCCTGCTGTTAAATGAGTAAAAATGGAATTTTGAACATTTTTGCTTCAGTAAATTTTGCATTATTGTGGCAGTACTGCATAACCGAACATACCTACGTGTGTCTCTTAGATTTCCCCATATTTATGAAAAGAAGAAAAATCAGCATCTTTTATGTCTTTAGTGACCCCTGGTGAAATTTTTTGACAAATATTTTTGTGGAATATTTTAATCCTTAAATGTCTCTTTTGAAAGGACTTTTTAGGTTTTCATTAAAAACGGGGTCAAATTGACCCATGAAAAGAGGTACTAAAGGGTTAAAATGTTCTACAGAAATGACCCTTGTAAAATTCTGCCAATAGGATTTTCCTCAGACATCAATTTATAACGCTTTTTGCACTTAGTATTCAGCTACCTTCGACCAAAATTAGAAAACTTTGACCCACTGTAAAAAAAAAAAACTGAGACGTGCTGGACTATAAGTTTGTTTTACAAAAATGGTCTATACAACATATCCTTTCAGGACTATAGGGTGGCTATCCTGTTGCAAAAATGCTGTTGGACTGTGTTATTTACGTGGTTTTTATCGCTTGTAAAAAGTTTCTTCAATCGTAAAGTCAAGTATAGTCTGATCCCCTTGAAAACAGTCCAAAACTTGCTTGAAGACCACACAGATTTTCAATCGATATCTTGTATATTTTAGCACGCCAAGCTCAAATCTACAAGCATAGTCTAAAAATCATGACTAATTTCACCAATCTAGTTCAGTTAGCTTAGATAACCCAAATTGGTTTATTTGAAGTTATATATAAACAGGCTTAATGAACAAATGTAGTCATCACAACAACAATGTATATAGAGACGGGCAAATCAGACGGCCGTTTCGGAATCCGCCACAATTCCTCATCAGTGATCTTAGTGATAGTTCTTAATCTTTCAATATCCTATATAAGCTACTAATATTTGAAATCATAACCCAGAATTACGGATTTGATTCCAAATATCTTCACTGAATAGAGATATTGAAAGAAACTACCACTACCGTTCTATACACTTATGTTGTTGTTTTTTTCCCATTGTAGCTAGTCTGCATAACAGTTCGTTATTTGAAAGTCTAGTACATTGGTTTAGTCCAAAATACATAAAAGATGAAACCTCTTCTAGCCTCTGTCATACAAAGAATAGGAGCACAGAGGTGATCAAGGACAATCTTAAGCAGTTGTAAATGGAAGGACTGAGTCAATGAAAATAAGAGAAATCTTTGGACTATATATGACTAAAAACCAACTGATTTTGTACTCTTGTTAATCGTTGTCACACTAAAGACAGAATTTATTTATAATGCACCTGCGCCCACTGGTGCTCATTTTCGAGTGTAGGGTGTATAGTATAACGAATAAACAAATATTGCATTAAGTATAGTGTTCACATTACACAGCCAAGCATTAAGTATAAATCTACTAAAAGAAATGTATGTAAGAACAAACTGATATCATAAGAAAACATTATTATATTTACTTTATACATTCCAGAGGGTTGCAAAACAAAAATAAATAAAAAAAATAAAATAAAAAAAAGGTTGGGCGTTAAAAAAATATACAAAAGGAGTGAGATCGAAAAAATCTTAAATCAATAATTTTTCAGCAGTTGATCTTAGAGTTTTGATTTTATTTTTTATTTAATTGATACAGAAAAATATAACTTTTATAGTTCTAATCACTATTTATGAACTCGTGGACCTTTTTTGGTAAGCCTTCCATTTGAGATTTGTTAGTTGTTTCAGACACTTTTTTGGAACAGTTTGCCCATCTCCTTTTAAAATTTTCGATATTTTGGGACAACTTTTTTGTGCTCTTTAAGTTTCTTTTCACAGAGCCTAATATCTCTCCACTGCTTTTAGCTCCGGACAATTTGGAGGATTGGCTTCTCTTGGTCCAAAAACTATGTTATTACTTTGGTACCACTCCAGAGCTGTCTTGCCGTAGTGACATGATGCCAAAACGGGACAAAAATATGTGGACACATTGTGCTCTCTTATGAAAGGAAGAAGTCTTTTTTACAAACATTCTTTGATGTATATTTCGGTATTTATAGAGCCCACTGTAACAAATGACTTGCTTCTTTTGCCGCAACTGCATATAGCTTGCCATACCAGGAATTTTTTAGGAAATTTTGTCTGCTTTCGGATTCTAAATTGTTCTTCGACATTTCCTCGAGCATCAGCAACATAAAAATTTTGACTCAGAAGCTGCGTAAAATCTGCCAGTACATAAGTTTCGTCGGCCATTATACAGCATGAATATTTTTGTATGAAATTCGATTTTAATTTCCGTGCCCTACTTTTGGCGTCTAAATTTCTTTGCTGTATTCCTGTCTGGAACTTTTTGGACTTTGTATGTTTTGAAACCTTCATTGGCTTTAACTTTTCGCACCAAATAGTCAGAGCACTGGGCTAACCGGGCAGCTTTTCTACCAGATGTGCTTGGAGATCTTTTCAATATGCTTCCTATTTTCTTGGCTTTCCCAATATCATGTGGTCCTTGCTTTCTTCCCGAACCAGGTTCCCTATCGATGGTCAAATTCTCCTGAAACTGCTTAATAACATTGGAAACAGTTTGACGGCAGACCTTCAATTTTTTGGCCAATTTTTTGTAGGACCAATTTGGATTTTTTTGAAAATTTTTAATAATTTTAATTTTTTTTTTTAATTTTTCTTCACTCATTTTGATTAAACTCACAATAAATCAACATGTTTGTCATTAAAAATAATAACTGACATATTTTTCAAAGATAACTAGATCAAAGAAATTTTGGAATTTTACACCCAAAAAAATTATTAAGTAAAACGTGTGTTAAAATTTTTTCAATCTCACTCCTTACTTTTGAAGAACATAGCTAAAATTATTAGCATGAAAAAGGAAACAATCAGAAACTGTAGACAATCATAAAGAACTCATGCCAAGCAGCAGCAATATTAAAATAAGAAATACCGAAGATGACAATTTAAAAGAATGCAATTGTAGCTGGAACAAATAATAAGCAGAAAAAGTATTTAAGATGACGAAAAAAATCAACCCTGAAAAACTTTATGAATGCAGAGTGAGGAAGAAGCAACCGAATATTTGAATGCATATAAATATTTGTCTAATAAATATGTATTTCTTAAATAAAAATGTCAATGCTTGCTGTCTCTGCAATTCAATCTATGGTGGATACACATAGCAATCTATCTTTCTACGCACCCGCTCAACGCTGCAGGCAATTTCGCTCTCTTTTGCATAATCCTCCCTGCTTCATAGCACGCATAGCTTACAAAGGTAAGTATGATGAGAGGCAGCAAGGTTATAGCGTATGCAGCCCCAAATGCGTATACAGAAAAAAAAGAAGATAGATAAAAAAAGTTTTAATAATAAAATCAGCGAGCATCAAAGCATAAAAATCACTCAAGTGCAACATAAGCTTTAAGTGTGTATACAAAAAAAAAAAAATAAAAAAAATAAACAGGAAAAAATTTAACACAGGACGTTAACAATTCCATTGCCATTGAAGAGAGGAAATGCAAACGCACTATAACAGTAAATTATGTGACAGGAGAAGGAAGCAGAGAATGGGGATACTTTGCTTACCTTCTTAAACTTATACTTAGCCTTATAAATAGATATATATCTAATCATATACATTTTTATGTACTTTGAAGGAGGGGAGCAGAAAGCCAGCACCAAAATTGGCTGGCAGGTGAAGCGCCTGCATGCCATTAAAAATCAAGCAGTACGCAAGCTAGCGAAATTCCCAACGAAATTCGATTGAGCTGCAAAAGCATATAAAACTTTGTTTCTTTTTTTTTTTTGATGGCAGTTTTACTGGCAAATTAGTTTCTTTTTGATGTTGTTAAACTTTGTTTTTCTTTTCGGTTTTTGTTTTTTTTTTTTTTTGCTGTTTTTGTTGTTAAAATTTATGATACTTTTTGATTGGCGCACGAAATCGCGCAAAGGTTGAGATACTTTCAACTTTTGTGTGTGTTAGTGGAAAGTAGTAGAGCCTGCTGCTATATAGTGTTCGTGATATTGAAGGCCAGAGAGAGAGAGAGAGAGAGAAAGTCTGGTATCATAAAGAGAGTAGCAGACCGGCTGTTGCAAGCCACAAAATCATAAAAGCACATTAAATGTTAGTCGCTTGTGGCACCCACAAAAAAAATTATCTTCCCTTGTTTTTCATACCTTGAACTCAACTACACATATGAAAGTTATAGTAGTGACAACATAGCAACATAAGGAGTGAGATTGAAAAAATCTTAACACACGTTTTACCTAATAATTTTTTTTTTTTTGTGTAACATTTAAAAACTTCTTTGATCTAGTTATCTTTGAAAAATATGTCAGTTGTTATTTTTAATGACAAACATGTTGATTCATTGTGAGTTTGATCAAAATGAGTGAAGAAAAAGAAGTACGTTTTAAAATTATTAAAAATTTTCAAAAAATCCAAATTGGTCCTACAAAAAAAATTGAAAAAGAATTGAAGGTCTGCCGTCAAACTGTTTCCAATGTTATTAAACAGTTTCAGGAGAATTTGCCCATCGATAGGAAACCTGGTTCGGGAAGAAAACAAGGACCACATGATATTCGGAAAGCCAAGAAAAAAGCAAGCATATTGAAAAGATCTCCAAACACATCGGGTAGAAAAGCTGCCCGGTTAGCCCAGTGCTCTGACTATTTGGTGCGAAAAGTTAAAGCCAATGCAGGTTTGAAAACATACAAAGTCCAAAAAGTTTCAGACAGGAATGCTGCAAAGAATTTAGACGCCAAAAGTAGGGCTCGGAAATTAAAATCGAATTTCATAAAAAAATATTCATGTTGTATAATGGACGAAGAAACGTATGTACTGGCAGATTTTACGCAGCTTCTGGGTCAAAATTTTTATATTGCTGATGCTCGAGGAAATGTCGAAGAACAATTTAGAATCCAAAAGCAGACAAAATTTCCTAAAAAATTCCTGGTATAGCAAGCTATATGCAGTTGCGGCAAAAGAAGCAAGTCATTTGTTACAGTGGGCTCTATAAATACCGAAATATACATCAAAGAATGTTTGAAAAAAAGACTTCTTCCTTTCATAAGAGAGCACAATGTGTCCATATATTTTGGGCCCAATTTGGCATCATGTCACTACGGCAAGAAAGCTCTGGAGTGGTGCCAAAGTAATAACATAGTTTTTATACCAAGAGAGGCCAATCTCAATCCTCCAAATTGTCCTGAGCTAAGACCAGTGGAGATTTATTGGGCTCTTGTGAAAAGAAACTTAAAGAGCACAAAAAAGGGGTCCCAAAATATCGAAGATTTTTAACGGTGATGGGCAAACTGTTCCAAAAAGGTGTCTGAAACAACTATCAAATCTCTAATGGAAGGCTTACCAAAAAAGGTCCACGAGCTCATAAATAGTGATTAAAACTATAAAAGTTATATTTTTCTGTAATTTGTAAAATATTATCAATTAAATAAAAAAAAAAACAAAATCAAAACTCTAAGATCAACCGTTTAAAAATTATTGAATTTTATATATGTTAAGATTTTTTCGATCTCACTCCTTATTACTTTAATATTATATATTTTCCATAAATGTTAATACAAAACTTTTATTACCAATACGTACAATAAGCAGGCGTGACATGTGTGTGTGTGTGGGTTTTTTTCAAGCCTGCAAGTTTCTACAATAGCAAATGTGATTTGTATACAAAACACACACATCATCCTCTCAAGTCCTTTTTTTTTATTAAAATCTTTCACAAAATATTTCAATAAGGATTTTTAATATTTTTTCTAGTTATAAAAATTTAAAGCCTGCACTTGCACAAAAAAAAAAAAAAAAAAACCCATGAAACACAAGAAAAAAGAAACCAAAAATCAAATACACTTTAGCAAATCTTCTAGTAAGTTGCACTTAAAAAGAGTTTTACATAAATAAAATAAAATAAAACAAAATGCTCTACTCCCAAGTTTTTCCTTTCGGTAAGTAGCGCAAAGCATTTGTGGTTTTTCTTTGTATTTATTTATTTATTTTCTACTTTTCAACGCGATTTTCTTGCTTACTTTTACTTATATATTACATACTTTTATCGACTTCTGGCACAAGCTCCTCAAGCTGCTTTCGCATTTGACGTTTATTGTTACTTTTAACGACTTTGCATAAATTAATACAACGCCGAAGCAACTGAAGCAAACGAAGGAGCCAGTGAAAAATTTATGCAGCTAGTAGCGAAAGTGACTATCTTGATGAAGTTGTTGTATTTTCACGCCAGCAAAGTGAGAAAAAAGTTTATATTTTACTAACTTTATATTCTAAGATAAATTTAATTAAATTAATCAGAGTGCACTTAAAACATTTTAAAATTTATCAAATGTCAAAAAAAAAAATCAAAAACAAAAAAGGAAAATCATAACTTTCTGAAGATAGCGTCTTCAATTCAAGAAAGGCCTAGTTTAGATCCTTTCGTTTCTTCAAAATGTTTTTTTAATTCATGAAAAACGATCTTAATGCCAGATATATTAACCAGGATATAGGAAGAGGTGTAAGGTGTTGTCGCCAAAATTCTGTTTCCGTAAAATCCACCACAGGTTTAACAATCCTATTTGAAACAGCTTGGAACTTGAAGGAAGCTCAATATGAATATTAAATGCTTCAATTGAAAAAATGCTCAGATCTCATCTCATATCTCATCTAACATGTCACTCTCATTTTCATTCTAGAGTCTACTGCCAAATCAACCGTGATGGTCCATACACATTAACAACAGCAGCTACACGAATGCACGACTACGAAATTCTGTCGGCACCAACTTTCGCCGTGTAGTCAGCTACTAAACACAATGGACGCGGCACCGCCAACAGCAAACACTGCTAAAATAACAAAAGCAAACTTTTCTTCTTCCTCAGTCGATTGTCAAATTAGAAATATATTTAAAGTGGCGACAGCTGCAATTGTGTTCGGTGGCCATCAGATCGTGCCGTCGACAAGATAATCGTCTCCACAAGAACGTGTGTTTTTATCATTTGACAGATGTAGTCGTGTAGTTGCCGTTGTCAATGTGTATGTTGCATGAAGCGTGTGTATGTGTTTCGTGATTTCAATTCATATAAAAACAATTATACTAAGCAGTTTCACTTTTCACTGATGCGGCTACCTCTATTATTCTCCCATGTATTTCAGTTCCATTCAAAAGCCGTATAGAGTTACAATACAAGAATAACAAAATCACTTTCGCTACTATTTTTTCCAAAAATAACAAGGTTTCCAAAGTGGATTCTGATAGAGCTCGGAAAAAAAATTATACTCTCGGCGTTTTTTACTACTACTAACCGTCGGTTTAAGTTCGGATTAGTGCTTAACCCTTTCTTCTCAACTTTTTTATTGGAGGGTAACAAAAATTTTTGTTGCTTTATATTCGTAGATTTGGTCTTTGTTAAGAATAAAAACCAAAAAACATATGAAAGAGGTTTTTGGGAAAGGCTGTAAAGCTTTTGGAATTTTGTACATTATAATGACCAAAATGCATGAAAGGAGTAAAAATTTGAGAAAATAATTTTGTTTTTTAAATTTTTTTTATGGAAAAAATAACTAAGGTTTATTTTGCAATGTAAGTAAACTTTTAGTTTAGAAAATACTTTTAAAAACACACTTGTTCACTGAGTATAAAAGGTGAAAATTTGAAACATGTTTAGAATTTGGGTTTATTTTTACTAAAGTCAAGTATACAAATACAAAAGTAGGAAGAAAATTTGGGCCCACCTAAAAAAAATTAGACGTATACTTTTAAAACTTTATATAATTGCTCAAAATTTTAATCTTTGTACCTTCACTTCGTAAATTCATACAAATGTAATTTGGACTGTTTTTCAAAATCAAATAAAAAAAACACTATACCCGTTTTTGCTCAAACTTAAATTATAAAGAGAAAAAACATGCTTGATTTAAAAAAAAAAATAGGTTTGAAAAGAGAAGTAGTGAAATATGAAAATTTTTTTGTACAATATATTAGCCAAAAACAACGAAAGGGTTAACCGGACAGTGAGAAAACGGCCTTAAGGGGTTATATACGTTTTCATAAGTCAAAAAATCGAAAGAAATGTTATGACTTATTTCGAACAAACAAACATTCAAGAGTTTATGTTCAAAATTTCAAGTCAATCCGAGCAGTAGATCGTAAGTAGCAACTCGATTTGTAACACGCTACTGTTCATGAATAAACTGCACTCAAAACTTTAAACGTGATTTTCTCCGAATGATGTTTTTTGAAAAATGCCTTTGCGGTGACCGCGATATCTCAAAAACTACTTGACCAATTCATCTAATTTTTTTTAAATTTTTTTCCTAGTTACAAAACGAAGTACTTGAATGATCATTTTTTCATGTGCCGTATTTGTCTTAACTAATAATTTTTTTTAAATACATTTTTGAGACACAAAAAATCTACTTTTTTTTTTGCATCATGGTTTCCGTATGAGAAAAAGGTTTTTTTTTTTCAAAATTTTTAGTTCAAGTGGTCGGCGCTGTAGTACACAACTGTAAATTTTTTGTCTTTTTGATTGCAGTTGAATTGTTGCATTTAATCGTGGTCACCGCCAGACTTTGCAGAAAAAACGCGCATCAGGACAAGAGCTACAACTTCTACAATTTTCAATAATTTTTCATATCCGACCATTATTTTTTTTCGTAAAAATATGTACTATGTATAACTGTTATGCTAGTTTCAAATAAATTATTTCAAATAGTCCAAAAAAAATCAGAAATATGCCCTAAGTTTCCCATACCAAAACGTATATAACCCCTTAAGTATAATAAACCCTAAGGCAACTTGTTAGTTTTGTATCAGAACGTGTTTGTATTTTCATCAATTTATGGTAGACTTTCTCGTAGAATATTTTCATCCAACAAATTAACCCTTTGGCACCCACCGTTATGGGTATTTTTTGCCCTTTTCGAAAAAGTTCATTTTTTGACCTATTACGAGGGTTGATAGAGGGTTAATACTTTCAAGAAATATGTTACTCATCAAATTTTGATATAAGTCACTGAACAACAAAAATTGTAAACTTGATTTTAGTAAAAATAAACCAAAACTACAAAAATGTTTCAAATTTTCATCAGGAAAAGTGTGCCTTTAAAAGTATTTTCTTTTTTGTAATTAGTTTGAACTTTATTGAAGGATGTTTTTCCTATTCGAAACCGCTGTTTGCCTAACAAAGCACTGCAGTTTATATATAGTAGCCATAATAAATGAGGCATCACCAGCGATACCGGCTATGACAGCTAGTCAAAATTAATTTAATTCAAATTTGATTTACATACATAAGTATTTAATACTAACAAATACAAAAATAAGTATTAGCATGACTAATGTGCGAAACTCCTTTTTAAACAAGCAAACTCCTTTCGCTCCCCCTCACTCTTGAATTAACCCAATTTCTTGCTCTATTTTCTTTTGAGATACAATAATAAATACTCTCTAATTTAAATACACACATACTTACATACATTCAAATAATTAGAAAATCTTAATTGCTGTATTGTTTTTGTTGTAGTCTGCTGTCTGTTGCTGATTTGCAGCTTCAATTTGAAAAGCCAGCCAGCTTCGCCTTTAGGGTCTTCTCTCATACACACACACACACACTTACACCCACTCTCCTCTCTCTCTCTCTGTTTCATTTTCAATATTCCACTCCAACTCTTACTCTCACACTCATACATACATACATACATAATGAAACTCAGAGCAAGAGTACAAATTAAATTTTACTCATTTATGTTGTTCTTGTTGTTGTTGCTGTTGTTACTGTTCCTCTGCTTCGTTTTTGCCTATATTGTTGGTAGGTATTAACGGTATTTCTGGTTATTTATACAAATTGTTAATTATTTTCATTGTTGTTGGTATTGCTATTGTTGTTGTTAGTGTCGCATTATTAAAGTTTGTCATCGTTAAGTGTATTAGGCACACACAAAAAATCATTGACATTTTTAAACAACAACTTTAAAAGGGCTCTAACAGTAAAGTGAAAGAGAAGGGGCATTCGAAAAGCATACAAAAAACGAAGGACAAGGAAACTAAGCAGACTACGAGCAGCTTGTGGTAGTGAACTTCAGCATTGGCTCATTTTTCTTTTCTTGTTTTATTTTTTTTTTTTTTTTGTTATTTATTTTTGAAGAGGCTTTTGTGGGCTGCCTGTCATTTGTTTATAAAGTTTTTGTCGCGGCGCGCAAATTGAATTGAAGTGTGTGTTGTTGGTTGTATTTGAGTAGGGCATTGTTGTTGCTGTTATTGCTTATACATAGCTTAATTAGTGGTGGCTGGCAGCCAATGAGCTCTTCATATTAATTTGATTGAAAATGATTTAATTTAATGAAAATAATAAAGACAATTGTAAAAATTTGTACAAATGTTGGAATAAATGAAAAATTTATGCTAATGATGTAAATATTTTTGAACAAAAGTAAAGTGGAATAATAAATTTAATAGGTAAAAGGACGGAAATATTTTATGCAAATTTAATATATTGATTTTATGAAAGAAGCAAACTTTTATACACCATGATTCAATTTCGATTTAACAGGAAGATAATTTGTATATAAATAATAGAGCT
Source organism: Toxonevra muliebris (assembly GCA_963691655.1). Lineage (NCBI taxonomy): Eukaryota > Metazoa > Arthropoda > Insecta > Diptera > Pallopteridae > Toxonevra > Toxonevra muliebris. The sequence continues at coordinate 92,717,501 of OY829327.1, read as the reverse complement.
GTAAAAGATTGCAGTCTTTTTAAGTTTGAAGCCAAATGACATCTAAAAAAAATGATTGCAATATTCCAGTATTTTTGTGAATGCAGAATTAAGACTGTGAAGTCACAAGTCACATTGAAGTCAATGACTTATACTTCATTTTTGAAGCCAATTTTTTGAAGTCATGAATAATCAGTCTCTCAGTTGCAGTCCTGATCTCTACAAAATATTAATTGACTTGAAGTCATTCATTTTGAAGTCATTCATTTTGAAGTCATTTAAAATCAATTGAAGTCATTTGAAGTCGATTGCAGTCATTTGAAGTCAATTTATTTCTATGAAGTCAATTGACTTCACATAAATTGAATTCATGGAAACAACTTGGAAGTCATTTGACTTATTTTTTCCAAATTTTTTCAAATTTTCATGTTCACACTTATTACGAATTATTTTTCTTGTATGTTCCTTTTACTTTTTTTTCTTCGTCAGTAGACAAATTTGGTAATTATATTTGTATTTAATATAAAATTTTGGTTATTCGATGTTCTATTTATGTAAACTGGGATGTATAATATGTTTTTTCACAACCGTCTATTGTTGTTAAAGTCAAGAAGAGCTTTTTTGTGTTTATATACTGCATATTTTTTATTATTATACAATAATAGCCTTCACTCACTAAAGGTAAAGTCTCAATTGACTGCAAGACTTCAAATCAATTTGAGGTCATGATTGTGACTTGACACCAATTTGAAGTCATGACTGCTACTTCAAGTATAATGTGAAGTCATGTGAGTGATTGTGACTTATTTACCTTGAAGTCTCAAATTGATTGCTATAATCAATGAGCAGTCATTGACTTTAAAAAGACCGGTGACTTAATTTTTTAAAGTCATTAAAGTCTCAAATGAAATCAAAGACCGTAATCAGAAAACGTAATTCATTTCCAGTGACTTCACTGAATGCAGCTCGAAATGACTGCAATCTTTTACAGCTCTGATAAATACCTACCCAAAATACGCTTCAATATGTAATTTTTAAGTTATCTGCTGCCTCTATTTATTAGGAGTTCTCAAAAATATTTTCAATGAAGATTTCAGAAAATTCCAAAGAACATTCAATGACAATGAAGTACTTAATGAAGTTATTATTGAAATTTTCAGAATAATTCTGAATAAAAACCTTAAAAACTTTTAAATGAAGTGGTCAAAAGAATTTTGAATGAAATTTTTGGTGTAAATATCAGGAGCTCTCAAAAATGTTCTATGTTTGCAGTTTATTAATGGCATTTTCAATGGAGAGTAAGCGATATTTCTATAGAATACCCAATGGAGCAGGAGCAGACCTCAAACTTCTCAATAGAGCTCATTATGAACTTCTTCAATGACCTTGGAAGCTTTAATTCTCAATGGAGATTTCAATGAAGACCTTAAACGAGCACTCTATTGGCTTCTGAGTTGAACGTTCAATGAATTTCTCGATGTGGTGATCTAAAGATTTTTCAATTAAGTTCTTTATTTTTAAAAAAATTCTCAATTTTTTAATGTAGTTTTAATGAAGATTTCAAGAGTTCTCAGTAAAGATTTGAGCTTCTCAAAAAACTTCTCAATAGAATTTTCAATGGAGTTCCTCATTGTTTTCTCAGCGAATTCCTCAATAAGGTTCTCAATGGAACTATAATTAAAATTCTGAATAAAATTCGTTCATCAAGTTCCTAATAGAGTTCTGCATGAGGTTCTCAGAGGAATTCTTTATAGAGTTCTAATGGGAATCATCAGAGAATTTCAGAATTTAAGTCTTAATTTAATCCTCAACTATTTTATTTCTCAATAGAGTTACTAATGAAATTTTTCGTATAATTAGTTCCTATTGAGGTTTGTCGTGTGCTTCTGAGTTGAATTCTCAGTACAGCATTCAAATTAGTTCCCAATGCGACTCTAAAAGGATTTATCAATGAGGTTTTCAACGGAAATCACAATGGAATTACTTCTGCTGTTGACGACCTCAATAGTCTAGTGGGTAGAGCACTATACTTTCATCTGGGAGGTTCGGGTTCGATTCCCGTCTTCGTCTGGTGGTTAATTTTCATAACTTTCTTATATCCACTATCAATATGAAATGTATGAGAATTATAAGATAATATTCAAGTAGACACATTGGTTAGTAATAGCAAAACCACCAAGCCGATAAGAAATTGCCACACCGCCGTTCGGAATCGGCGTTAAACTGTAGGTCGAACTATGTGGTTTCACAATGGGCCGTTCAGGCCCAAGTGTGTCTCTCGACAGCCACTCCAACCTAATCTAACCTACTTCTGCTGTATTAATTAAAGCTTATATTGGGAAGTTTTTATAATTCAAAAAAAAAAAATTATCAATCAAGCTCTCAATGGAGTTTTAGTTCTTTGGGGAGTTATCAAAGCAATTTTCTATTTAACTTAACCAAGGACACAAAATTTGAAGTAGTTTGCAGAGCTGTAAAAGAATGCAATCAATTTAATTGCAATACAGTGAAGTCGAAGTTGATAACCGACAATTCATGATTGCAGTTACTGAATAACATATTTGACTCCAGAATAAAAAATGTACTTGGAAGTCTTTTTTGGAGTCACCGATTGGTTATTCATTAAGAAAAGTCTTTTTTAGAGTCAAGGGAATGCAATCTTTTTTTGAAATCATGAGACCCCAAGTCTTATAACTCCAAAATCATGACTGCTATGAAGTCACTTGATGTTACTTGGAGTCATCTGAAGTCACTTGGAGCCACCTGAAGTCACTTGGAGTCACTTAAATACCTTTGAACTCAAATGCAGTCATTTGGAGTTAATTGCAATTTGCAGTCAAATGGAGTCACTTGGAATCATTTGGAGTCAATTGGGATTTTGAAGTAAATTGGACTCACTTGGAATCATTTAGAGTCAATATGGAATTTGAAGTCAATGATTAAAAATGATTTAAAAACCAATTTTACATATTGTTTATGTACATTTATTGCTTTTTTGTAGTCCCTTCCAAAAGTGGTGAAAAACTACATACGAGGGGTCAACGTATGACCTTCGATATCAAAATTAACTTCACATTCTATTTGATTCCAATTGACTTCAAGTCCCCAATTGACCCCAAATGGCTCCAAGTGACTTCAAATTCTTAATTGACTCCAAATGACTTCAACTGACTCCAATTGACTTCAAAATCCCAATTAACTCCAAAAGACTCCAATTGATTGCAAATTGCAATTGACTCCAAATGACTACATTTGAGTTCAAGGTTATTTAAGTGACTCCAAGTGATTTCAAGTGACTTCAACTGACTTCATTGATCAAATCCCCAATTGAATCCAATTGACTTCAAGTCCCCAATTGACTCCAAATGACTTCAAGTGACTCCAATTGACTTAAAATTCCCAAATGATTCCAAGTGACTCCAATTAACTTCAAATTCTCATTTGACTCTAAATGACTTCAACTGATTCCAATTGATTTCAAAATTCCCAAATGACTTCAACTGAATCCAATTGACTTAAAATTCTCAATTGACTCCAAATGACTTCAACTGACTCCAATTGACTTCAATTCCCCAATTGACTCCAAATGACTCCAACTGACTCCAATTGACTTTAAATCCCCAATTGACTCCAAATGACTCCAAGTGACTCCAATTGACTTCAAATCCCCAATTGACTCCAATTGACTTCAAAATCCCAATTGCCTCCAAAATATTTCAAGTGACTCCAATTGACTGCAAATTGCAATTGACTCCAAATGAGAGCATTTGAGTTCAAGGGTATTTAAATGACTCCAGATGACTTCAATTGACTCCAAGTGACTTCAAAGCAGTCATGATTTTGGAGTCATAAGATTTGGAGTCTCATGATTTCAAAAAAAGATTGCATTCCCTTGACTCTAAAAAGACTTTTCTAAGTGAATAATCAATCGGCGACTCCAAAAAAGACTTCCAACTGAATTTTTATTCTAGAGTCAAATATGTTATTTAATAAATGCAATCAAAAATTATTATTAATTTGTGACTTATATCCTCAATTGATTGCATTTTACAGCTCTGGTAGTTTGAAATATCTAGAAGTAAAACCAATAGGGTCCCATCAGCTCTACACCTTACGAAGTGCATATCTACTTACTTAAGAAAATCGTATTTACTTACTTAGTTTAAGCTGTAAAACGCGCAGCTGTTTATTTTAATATAATATCAAAGCTCAGCGTGTGATATAAAGACGAAAGTATTAGAAATATTTGTGAGAGAATGGAAAAGTGTAAATGATTTTTGCAATTTAAGATTAAAATCGAAACTTTTCAATTTGGTATGCATTAAAAATTTTACTTTTTAATTTTGATTTTTTCTGTTTTTTGTTTTCATGCCAACACACAGAAAATTTCAACTTCAATATATAGAGATGTAAAGAATTTACATATTTGTTTGTGTTTATGTTGATGTGCTAGAAAACTTTTTGTTTTCCACACACATATACAAACAACAAGTTGAATTTACATAATTTTCAACACACTTTTGGCGGCGATAAGAAAAAGTTTCACATACATACGAGTATATAGAGAAATTTACTGATGCTGGTGCAGTTTACTTCTTCGCTGTTGAGTTTGTGTGTTAATATGCCATTATAGCATACATATATAATAGCATAAATGTTCTACTTTTAACATACATACACATATATACACATATACATATATATGTATATATATAAATACTTGCATTTTTAATAAGCTCATATACAGAGATTGTTGATTTATTTCACAAGTTTTATTTCATATAGGTAATTTTTCCATCAGATTTTTTCTTTTCTCTTCTTCTTTTTTCCCCTTGTTGCTGTTGTTGTTGGTGGTGGTGGTAAATTAATTTACAAAGAAACTTTTCGCATATAAAATAAATAAATTTTCCATACCCCATATGCTGTATAGCGTGTGACACGCCTACCCGCTTAAGAAATAATTTACTTACCTGTATGTGAATACGAATACACCAGCATATGTAGCATACTTTATGGCGGCTCAGCATATATGTATGTGTGGCTGTGTGTGTTGCTGTGTATAAAGTGACAGTCTTATTTCCTTAACATCCTTTTCTGTATACATATGTATGTGTGTGCATATATTTGTTTGCTTCTTCTTTCCTGCTTTTTTTCATCCGAGTAAAAATATTTGGTTGTTGTGAATTTATACGCTACAATGAAAAACGAAAGTTTTGGATATACAAATTTTCCACGAAAGAATTTGTTGTGTAGGAAATTTGTTAAAATTCTTCTTCTCTTTATATGTTTATAGCAATAATTTCCTCCTACTCCTCCCACTCTAGCAGGCTTTCCTTATTTACCACTTACATTTTACGCATAAGTTTTGCATAAAACTTATTCATTTTGAATTTTAATTAGTGGTTGCCATCAAAATAAAATAGTAAAAACAAATGCTGGTAACTTCAAAACTTGCTCGACAGAGAAAGTTAAATACACTTTTGCAGGTTTCGACCTAATTTTTTTGTAGTTACACTGAACAACATGATTTTTCATACTAAAGAGAGAACAAAAAGATCGCTGATCAATAAACAAACTTATGACTAAACAGAACCGATGAGATGCGTTTTATTTTTCGCTCACCAGTATTTATAATACCTAGTGAGGTATAGGGTGCCAAGGTGAATGAATGAGAACGATTGGGGATGAATGAGGATGCACGAGATGGAATGTAGATAACTATCGATGGATGAGATTGAATTAACTTGAATTAAATGAATGAGAATGAATGAAAATAAATGAAAATGAATGAAAATGAATGACAATGAATCAGAATGAAAATAAGAATGTATGAGAATGAATTTGGACCAATGAAAATGAATGAGAATGATTGAAGATGAATGAGAATAAACGATGATAAATAAGGAAATGAATGAGGATGAATGAATATGAATGAGAATGAAAACGAGGATGAGTGAAAGTGAATGAGATTAAGTCAGATTGCACGATGATGAATAGGGAAATGAATGTGGATGAATGAATATGAATGAGAATGAAAATGAGTATGAATGAAAATGAATGAGAATGAACGGGAATGAATGAAAATGAATGAAAATGAATGACGATGAATGAAAATGAATGACGATGAATCATAATGAAAATAAGAGTGGATGAGAATGAATGTGGACCAATGAAAATGAATGAGGATGAATGACAATGAATGTAAATGAATGAAAATTCATGAAAATGAATGACAATTAATGAGAATGAAAATAAGAATGGTTGGGAATGAAAATGAGAATGAATGTGGACCAATGAAAATGAATGAGTATGAATGAGAATTAATGAATATTATTGAAAACGTATGAAAATTAATAAAAATGAATGACAATGAATCAGAGTGAAAATAAGAATGGATGAGACTAAAAATGAGAATAAATGTGGACCAATGAAAATGAATGAGCATGAATGAGCATGAATGAGAGTGATGAAAAATGAATGAAAAAATCAATGATAAATAGGTAAATGAATGAGGATGAATGAATATGAATGAGAATGAAAATGAAGATGAATGAAAATGAATGAAAGTAAGTCAGATTGGATGAGAATGAATGTGGATGAATGAGCATGGCTGGAGGTGAATGAAAATAAACGAATGGGGAATGAATAAGTATGAATGAGAATGAATGAAAATGAAAGAGAATGAACGGGAATGAATGAGAATGAACGGGAATGAATGAGAATGAACGAGAATGAATAAGATTGAATGACAATGAATAAAAATAAAGGAAAATGAATGAAAATAAAAATGAGAATGAATGTGAATGAATGAGAATAAACGAGGATAAAAAGGGGGATGAATAAGTATGAATGAGAATGAATGAAAATGAATGAGAATGAACGGGAATGAATGAGAATGAACGGGAATGAATGATAATGAACGAGAATGAATAAGAATGAATGACAATGAATAAGAATAAAGGAAAATGAATGAAAATAAAAATGAGAATGAATGTGAATGAATGAGAATAAGTGAGAAAGACTGAGAATGAATGAGAACGATTGAAGGTGAATGAGAATAAACGATGATGAATAGGGAAATGAATGAGGATGAATGAATATGAATGAAAATAAACGAATAAAGTATAAATGAGAATGGACGGGAATAAATGAGAATGAACGAGAATGAATAAGAATGAATGGCAATGAATAAGAATAAAGGACAATGAATGAGAAAGAATGTGAATGAACGAGAATAAGTGAAAATGACTGAGAATGAATGAGGATGAATGAGAATGATGGAAAATCAATATGTAAATAAATAAGCGGGGATAGGTAAGGGGGTGAATGACAATGAATGAGAATGAATGTGTATGAATAAAAATGAATGATGAATGAGGATGAATACGAAAAAACAAAAATGAAAGGAAATAGATAAGCGTAAATGAAAATAGATCTAGATGTATGAGGATGAATAGAGACAATGTAACTCCCACTAACTCTCTGATAGGTGTAAACTAGGGCAAACTATCGCAAATTAAGGCAATTGTCTATCAGGGCCACAGAACTGCACTCAGCAAGCAACGAACAGATACCAGCTCATTGTCCACCATAGTGAACCGCCACTTAAACTAAAAGAAGAGAGACAGTTGCCGAGGTGCAATTTAACACAAACTTAAATCTGACACTAGTAGGATTTTTTTCAATAAAACCTCTCCCTTCTCAATAACTATTCAAGTAATAATTTTACTAAGCTGCTTAGTGTAACTATCACATAAATCGCCTCCATTTATTGGCTATTCTTTGTTCTTACAAGTTGCTGCTAGTATCTTTTATGATACACAAATTTTAATAACATCACCAAATTATTAATTGAATCAAATTGAAAATGAATGAAATGGCAGTGCCTACCACTCAAGGCCCATGTAAACAATTTGAAAGCTTTTATGAAAATTTCAAAACCTTTATAACAATTTCGAAGTAATATTTCCCACTTATATGAAAAAGGAACAGATGCTAATGCTGCTGCTTCTGCTTCTGTCTGCTATCAGAAAAGAAAATCACCCAACAACGCAAATTGTCACAACAGCCGAAATTGCAGCCGCTGTAGCAAATCGATGAATTTGCAATAGCAGCAGTCGATAGCATACAACAAGCTACCCAGCCAGCCATTCGGCCAGCCGTTACGCTGCTGATGCAAATGATGCATCAATGCTGTTGCAACAGCATCAAAAGCTATCAATAAAATGAAATGATTTTTATGATGTTGTTGCAAGAATGCCAAAATGCAACAAAAAAAAAAAAAAAACACAACAGAAACCATGTGAGGCAATAGCGAATGTATGTAGGTGCATATGCACATATGTAGAAACCGAGAGACCGAGACGTAGAGACGTCCTTGATTGGTATATGTTGAGTTGGTGTATTGATTGGTGATGCTGACTGCATCACTGTTATAGAGAATGAATGAATAATTCGAATGGTTGGTTAGTTTGATGGCCGGTTGCACGTTTGATGTTTTTTCTAGTGGTAGTTCGTGCTCAAAAACGTAAAGAGTTTATAAGTTGAAGTTGCTGTTGCTGCTTTAGCTGCTTACTGACATACTGTGCTATATGTTATAGCAAATTGCTTGCTTTTTTGATTGCTTGTTTACTGGACTATATATTCTAGTTACATACGAATGCATACATACAGTGCCGGTCATATCATTAGCAACGAAAATCACTTGCACTTTAAATGACTTCCTAAGCTCACTTGTTTTTATTCAAAACAACGTGTATTTATTGCCATTTATTACAAAAAATTAAAAGTACAATATTATGTTGCAAATAAAAAAAGAAAGAAGTAATATTACATTAAAGTCTGAATTGAAGAGTTCAAAACATTTGCAACTAGATAAAGTAAATGTGAAAATTGAAGTAAGATCGAAAAAGTTTTCAAAACTTTGTCGCATATTCATTATAAGCGAACACTGTCTATGTGGTATTGGCTCTATAAAATATTTCGCCTAATCGATTCGAACTCGCTTCCATTACGTAAACGTATAAGTACCAATCTTTCGCTTTACGAGCATTCAATGGCACTCAGTTGTGCTTAAATAGAAAGGGGAACAAATAGTTTATCTCAAAGAGAAATTTTGAAAAAATATTCAATACACAAGTCGACAAATAACGAAATTGACATGAACTTAAGTCCATAGTGAAATAAATAAAGTGAAATAAATAGAAGTGACGCCCTCTTTTCTGTTTACTGACGTCTGCCAAATTTGAAAATTATTCTCTGACTTCTCCCAAAACATTTGATATTTCAGAAGTAAATATAAAAAATATTAACCCATTGGTACCAGCACAATATATAAATAAAATAGAAAATTTTGAAAAGCCAGAAAAATTTTTAGACATTGATAAACGAGATCTTCGAAGGCGTTTGTAACAACCATGTGCATAATGTGAACTAAGGATTTAACCCAAAACTTAAAGTTTTTTGGTTATGTATGCATGGCATCATTTAAGAAATCTGCCTCTCCGGAATTTAAATAAAATTATTTTGAGTTCGGTAAAACTATTTAGAATATAAAGAGAACATTTTTGAAGAAGTAAATTGTAAAAGTATGGTATTTTGTTTATTTAAATATTTTATAAAACCACACTCTACAAAATATTTTGAGAGCTTTTATTTCAGAAAAAAAAACAACAAACGAAAGGTTTATTGTTTTTTGATACTTTTATTTCATTTATTTATTTGGGTACAGCTGACGAAAATGGGTTAAGAGAGTTCTCTTTCATGAACAAAATTATTTATCAAAATCTATTGAGTGAATACATGTCATAATTGTCAAATCTCAGAAGACCTGAGAATATTTCAGATTACTTTCTGCTATCTGGCATACTGTATACTGTGCTTAAGTCATGACTTTGAAAATTAACCTCTAGATTTAATTTTCATAGTCTCCTAAAAAACTATTTCGTGAATTGTTAACAGCGGTATCGCTGATCAGCGTCATAGAGGTGGAAGAACTCGCAAAGAAACTCGTAGAAAAACTAACGAAATCACAAAATTGGTGAAAGCGAATCAGAAAGCGAAACCGAGAGAAATAAAAAATGCACTTTAGATGGATATATCATTATCGACCATTAACCCTTAAATGCACACCGTACCATATATGGTACATGTCTTTAATCATACGGTAATCTAATCAATCAAGCTGAAGCGTTATACTGTACGCTTTAAATTAAAACAGACAAAATTATCCTTCATATAAATACCGTTACAGCTTGCTTACGATTTGTTTTAGTTGTCAGTAAGCTGCTGAAGTGGTCTTATGCACTTTTTGCACATAATTTCAAAAGTGATTTTCAATAGCAAAAAAAAAATTGGTAAAATTTGTTATTCGTGTGGATGAGTACATTGGACTTTCTTCTAACTAAATATAATGAATCTTGATCAAATTTGATATCTTAGAATGGTTGTTTTTTCTATTTTTCTATGTACCCTATATGGTACTCTATGCATCTGCGCATTTGATTATTTGGATTGTTCAATTAGATATGGATGGCATTATTATTATATTATAACGTTGATGAGGCAGCGGATATGCTTTATGATGATGACGATGATGAATTGATGGGCATACCTAACAATGGTGATCTATTAGATGATGAAAAAGAATGGGTAGATGAAGGGTCGGATGAATTTATTGATGAAATTCAAATACCGTAACGCGTGAGAAATCGAGCAGAAACCAATTACGCCATATTGAATGAAGGATCAATTTCTGGCATATTTTTCAACAATGACGAACTGGACGTATCTATTTTTGAAGCTTTTAGAATTTCTGTTCCTGATGTTAGTACGTCAATACAAGTTAATTTGTTCATAGTGACGCAAGAGCCTTCTTCGCCTCCACGAAAAAAGAATAAAATGTTAGTTTCTTTAACCCTTGTGCCATCTGTGGATGATATCACTGATAATGTCGCGGATAATGTCACGAAAATGCTCTCATCGATCGGAATTATAAGTTGGGCTAGGTATGCGAAGAATACTGTAAGTATAAAGACTTTGTTGTTGACATAACTTCCAACGATTTTGAGAGAGTTCGTTGAAAAAAAAAGAAAGCTACAGTTGTACGAAGAGCAAATCTCTTTTTTCAGAAGCTCTAAATTGGAACCAGAGTCAGCAGATGATTTCGCAACTGCTAACCTACCCCTTGCGAAAAACGCAATTGTTACGTCGATTATGATACAAAGAAGTAATAATAATTTTTATATTTACACTAAAAGCTACTAAAAAATTGTTATTTTCATTCATTTTTCATTTATTTTTATATATTTTTACATTAGTTTCTAATAAATAAAAAAATAATTCCATCAAACTGTATTAATTCCAAATATGTATAGAATGCATAGTGTATCATATATGATACATATCACAAATCGTTCTTTTTCCGCTTTTTCCGGGGAAATGGCACATTTTCCAGGAAAATCAATGCCTGATTCGTGCTTAGCGAGCGATTTTACATTAGGGCAGCTTGGTCTCCATACTGATGGCTGACCTCATGCATTTAAGGGTTAAGCGGCAACCCAGAAAAAGTGGATTAAGTGCATACAACATTGCCGAAAAAGCGTTGGCTCTAAGAAAAATCGCTTAACTCATTTGAAATTCAATCATAAATACAAAACCTGGACCTTTCAATCTTGCAAAACGTTTTGTTCTTAGATGAGAGCAAAATTGATTGACGGAAAACAATTCTTTAGAAGGCCACACTGTAAAAGAGTGGACCGTCGACATACACCGGGTACGGTATAGCACGGAGGGTAGTGGTTGTGTTGTGGTCTGGGGCTTTTTTTCAGCTAATGGTATGGATCCAACGCATCACATTCGGGGAACTATGAAATACAACGATTATAAAAATATTTTAAGAGACATTATACTTAAGCAAGCTAGCTTGGAAATGCCGCCTGATTGGACGTTCCCACAGGATCATCACCCAAAGCGCATGTCCAAATTAGTAAAAGCTTGCACCTTGCAGCAAAAAACTGTACAACTTCCCATTTTTTCAGCACAGTCACTCGATCTAAACTCAATGGAGAGCCATTAGATGCTCGTGAAGCGAAAAATTGGCACGAAACGTTTAAGAAACGGGAGGATCTGTGTGAGGATGTTCAGAAAGCGAGTCGGAATCGGTCAGGCGAAACATTTAATAAAGCTAATGCTACATAGGCATTCAACAGTGTTCGCTAATAACGAATATGTGACAAAGTTTTGAAAACTTTTTCGATCTTACTTCAATTTTCACATTTACTTTATCTAGTTGCAAATGTTTTGACCTCTTCAAATCAGACTTCAATGTAATATTACTTCTTCTTTTTTTATTTTTTATTTGCAACATAATATTGTACTCCTAATTTTTTATAATAAATGGCAATAAATACACTTTGTTTTGAATAAAAAAGATTTTTGATAAAAATTATTTTAGTGAGCTTAAGAAGTCATTTAAAAAGCAAGTGATTTTGGTTGCTAATGATATGACCGGCACTGTACATATGTATTTCTTTATATATATGTATGCAAAATGCATTTTCGTTCATCATTTTATGTTTTTTTTTTTGTTTTTTGTGCTTTTGCCAACTAACACTAATGACAAATTTCAATTAATTTCAACTTTAAATGCTTTTAGGCGCTTTTTGAATGCTCCAGTTTTCTCTCTCTCTCTCTCTCTCTCTCTCACTCTGTTTCATATAAATATCTACCTGGTATGAGAGTACAAAAATGTAGGCTACGTTTTACAGGGATATAATAGAAACAGAGCAAGAGAGAGAGAGAGAGATAGAGCGGGAGTTAAAGAGAACTATGTGCTTTTAGGCTGTGAATTTTTCGGTTTTGTTTTAATCATTTGAGTATTTTCGAAAACATTTTCTATATTTTTCTTCTTTTTGCTTTTGGAAAATTTGTTTTACTCTTGCATATATGTATGTATGCATATTAGGGTGGCCCTTAGCTATAACTCTTTTTCAAAAGTAAAAATGTTACTACTCCTTTGCGCTAATCTGGTTCCAATCAAGAAAAAACCGGGCTGTGCAAAACGTCAGCTCCATCGGACGACTTCTAGGTGACCCTCAAACGCCATGAAGTTGAAACATTGTACACGAAACTATTAACTCTGTTCAAAATCGGTATAGTCTTCCCTGTCTTAACCATTTTCTTGTTTCTTCTTAGAGAAATTAATTTGGACACATCCAGGAAATTGTGTGAAAACCTTCTGAATCAAATTTTTTAAAAGTAAATTCTCACAATTCCTGAAACAATATGAAAAATATAATCGCCCACAACTTCTATGGGAGAAACGTATTTTTATTTACAAGAATAATATCTATAGAATCAATTGTGAATTTCAGAAGAATTTCAACGAAATTCACTTAAAAAGCCGAAAGTAACTCAGCAACCCTCAAACACATGGTTGTAAGAAGCAGGGAAAACATGACATATATTTTTGACATTTTGCATTTTATCTTCATAACAGCTGCAATATTTCTGTGGTAAAAATGAAAAACAGCATAACTAGAGTAAAGATATTTTTGACTGTACAGCCATTCCAGATTGAACGTAACAAAAAAAAACCAAATCTCGGCCTGATCATTTTAGATTTGCTTCAAACTTTGTCCATGATTTTATTTTAGACCAAACCCAACAAAAAGGTATACAATAAAGTTCCGATACGGTTTTCACCGGAGTTGCCAAAGCCAACCAAGTCTCCGAAATTGGCTGTATCGATCCACAGAATCGTCCATTGGAAAGGTAATAAAGATAAAGTCATTTGAAACAATAGCTGCGTTTTATTCGCCACTTGCTTCTAGTTATGTATAACGAGCAGCGATAATTGTATATGAAAACAACAACAAAGCCGCAGAGATAACTTTCTTCTTTTAACTTCTTTTTTGTCTTGTGTCCACCTCAATTTAAAGTTCCAAATTCGAAACGAAGTTCATTCTCGTATATTCGCACTATAAGAGAGAATTTAGTAGCAGTTGGTTATTTTTTTCGGCCTTCGGCAACGATTTGTGTAACAAATTGTTTCTCAGCTTCATTTTTTGTGAAAATGTTATTATATTCCTGAATGAGTTTCACATTTTTTTCTCCAACGTTCTCGACAACAACTTTCTTCTCAAGTTTTTCAATTCCATTTTTTCATGTTGAAAGTTCTTTGTCGAAGAAATCGGTGCTGATAAAAAATTTCGCAAAGAAAATTTTTGTACCACGGGTTACAAAAGACGTAAATTCGATGTTTATAAACGAAAAAAAAAATGATTTTTTTGTAGACTGCTTCAAATATAATTTAAGCATTGTTTGTCTTTACCGCTGTTGGAACATTTTCATCATATAATAATAGAGCCAATGTTTGGGGAGCCAACTACTCGATGTGGGTGAGCGGCATCTTTCTGATTTCTCGATCATTATCCTGTTAATTCATCAATTGACGCATGAACAAATAGTAATGATAAGGTGCTTTAATTCTACCTGGTGACAGAAACCAGGCTCAAACGTAAGCCCGAGCAAGAAAAATACAAATTCTTTTTAAGAGTTCATCCACTTATGAGATAACTGAAACTGGTCTTGAGAAAGGTAGTATATCTTGAATGCATAAATCATTGTTAACTCTAACAATTCTTGCTTATCATCTCAGTGTTGTTTCTTCATGGAAAGGTGTAGTTCAAGAAATCCAAGAAAAAGAATTGATTTCCGAGCGACAATGTACAACTTCATGGTCAATGAGGCCCGCCTAGCAGTTGTCCGACTGAGTTCAAATTTTGCACAGATAGTTTCTTTATTGATTGAAACAAGATAAGGGCCTGGGAGCTAAACTTTTAGAAACCTGAAATATAAGGGCCACCCTAATACATATGCAGTAAATGCCCAGTAGCGATTAGGAATAAAATTTCGTATGAAACTTGTACATATTTATGAAATGTGTGTGTAAATGAGTGAATGCGTAAATGAATAAATGACTGATTGCTGTTGTACGATGCAACCAGTTCAGGTATGTAGGTTATGCAAGCAGATACCTCTGGCTCTGTTCTGTTAGTTTGAAAAAAAGAGAAGAAAAATATTTAACAATTACCGAAAATCAAATAAAAATATTACTCGCATATTTGCCAAGGTTTTGTTGAAAAATTTTATACAAATTTTCAGTATTTTCAAATCATTTATTATTACGAGTATTATGAAAATTTCATTCCGGATTTTAGTTTTTTCTGTTATTGTTTTCTTTTTATTTACAAAAATATACAAGTTTATTTGCTACTACTCTATATCCATTATTGTTTTTTTTTTCTAAATTAATAATGACGCTCAAATGTGCAAATAAAGCTGGCCAGCAATTGTTTAATGAGGAAACTAAAGCTGCATACACTTTTTTTATAATTACAAATAAACAAACAATATCTCGAATGATCATCACGTTGTTACAAATAAATAATGCAAAATACGAGAAATGAAATTGAAATTGCTATAATTTGTTTGTCATCACTGTCAAAACATGAAATTATACATTTAAAAAACACTTGAGTAAGTTGACCGTTTCATTCAGTTAAACTATAGTTGAGTGTCAGTTTTATTGTAGTGCCCCTAAAGTGCATTAATGGATACAGACAGTGGCGGTTCTAGGATTTGGGCTTGGGGGGCTGATTTTACTAAATTAAAAGATAAATATCAGGCTAACTATCGACCAAAACCCAGACTTAGACCTAGACTTATTTTTGTCAAATACAAGTCAAAAATTAAAAGATAACTGGGACAAAACTGAGACCAAAACTCAAACTAAAATCGGATAGAAATTTAGGCGGAAATTTCGAATTTCAAACCATAAAAAAAACCAAATTCAGATAAAAACTCTGGATCAAAATGAGACCAAATTCAGATCAAAACTCTAGATCAAAATGAGACCAAATTCAGATCAAAACTCTAGATCAAAATGAGACTAAATTCAGATCAAAAGTCTAGATCAAAATGAGACCAAATTCAGATCAAAACTCTAGATCAAAATGAGACCAAATTCAGATCAAAAATCTAGATCAAAATAACATCAAATTCAGATAAAAAATTTAGATCAAAATGAGACCAAATTCAGATAAAAAATCTAGATCAAAGTGAGACCGAATTCAGATCAAAAATCTAGATCAAAATGAGACCAAATTCAGATCAAAAATCTAGATCAAAATGAGATCAAAACTCTAGATCAAAATGAGACCAAATTCAGATCAAAAATCTAGATCAAAATGAGACCAAACTCAGTTCAAAAATCTAGATCAAAATGAGACCAAATTCAGATCAAAACTCTAGATCAAAATGACATCAAATTCAGATAAAAAATCTAGATCAAAATGAGACCAAATTCAGATCAAAATGAGACCAAATTCAGATCAAAAATCTAGATCAAAATGAAACAAAATTCAGATCAAAAATCTAGATCAAAATGGGATCAAAACTCTAGATCAAAATGAGACCAAATTCAGATCAAAACTCTAGATCAAAATGAGACCAAACTCAGTTCAAAAATCTAGATCAAAATGAGACCAAATTCAGATCAAAAATCTAGATCAAAATGAAACAAAATTCAGATAAAAAATCTAGATCAAAATGAGACCAAATTCAGATCAAAAATCTAGATCAAAATGAGACCAAATTCAGATCAAAAATCTAGATCAAAATGAGATCAAAACTCTAGATCAAAATGAGACCAAATTCAGATAAAAAATCTAGATCAAAATGAGACCAAATTCAGATGAAAAATCTAGATCAAACTGAGACCAAATTCAGATCAAAACTCTAAATCAAAATGAGACCAAATTCAGATCAAAATGCGCCCAAATTCGAATCAAAATCTTTCCTGATGGATTTTTATTGTTAAATATTCTATTTTGAGAAAAAAAATTTGAAGGAAATTCCAATTTCCTTTGAGAAAAAATTTTGATGACAAAATTTGATACATCTCTATTTTTTGAGTCATTTGTGATCGAAAAAAAAATAAATTAAGAGAACAGTTGATTTGGAGAGTACTTTAAATGAATTTTTAAAATATATATTCATATCGCACTTAGCATCGATATCACTATTAATATCGGCCTGGTGGTGAGTTTACGATCTCACAACTCCATAACCAAGCACTTTATTTTTATGAAAAATTAAATACGTTCTTTAAGCCTGTTATAAATTACTTAAAATGTAATATATCTGAATTTGACCAAAAAACCAATACGTTTTAAATTTCAACGAGATCCGTAAACGCTTTCGGGTACCGGGCAACAACCGGTTAAAAAAAAACAATGTTCAGACCACGAATCGGACCGAAATTCCAACAAAAGTCAACCAAAATGAGGTCAAATTCAGGTCAAAACTCAGACTAAAAACCCAAAATTCAGACCGCATCAAGATCAGTTTTAAAATTCATTCCAAAATTCAAAAAAAAAAAAAAATTTAGACCACAACTCGGACCAATAGTTAGACAAAACTTTAGGCCAAAAGGACACCAAATACCGAACGATAGTAATAAAAAATTCAAACCAAAAACTAGTGGGAATATCTGATAAATATTTACATCAAAATATTTTATTTTAAATTAAACAAAAACTGGACCAAAATTTCAGACGAATTGAGACCAAATGTTAAAACAAAATTCAAACCGTGATAGTTTTTTAGGAGACTATTAAAATTAAATCTAGAGGTTAATTTTCAAAGTCATGACTTAAATCATGACAATTCAGACCGATTTCTCACCGAAATTCAGATCAAAATTGTATCAAAATCAAGCCAATTCAGACGAAAATATTAAATACAACTCAAACTAAGAGTTAGATTAAAACTGAGGCCAAAAAGACGCCAAATACAAATTAAAAGCAAACCAAAATTTAGACCAGAAATCAGATCAAACGCTGGTTTGCAAACGCTGGAAAGCAAATCAAAAATTTAGACCAAACATGGATTAAAACTCAAACCAAATTCAGATTAAAATTCAAACAAAATTCTGACTTACAATCAAACCAGAATTCAGATGAAAAACGGGCAAAAATAGAAAAGTTAAATCAATATCAGACTAAAATTCAGTACAAAATTCAATCCAAAAACTTGACCTAAAAGTAAGACATTTATAAGCTGGCGTTGAAATTGTAGATTTAATGTAGTCTTAATGTATTTAATAACCAGTTGCACTGTAAGGTGCATCCTATTGGCACGCCCAGCATGGCGGCTAAACAGAATTGGTTCAAATATCCGAACCCATTTCAATATTTATATTAAATTGTTATTATTTAAATAAAATATGATATAAAATAATATTTTAGATCCTAAAGTTTTTCGTTTGTTAAAAGTATATGCTTTTCACTGCTGATGGTTTTTTTTTTTTGGAAAAAACTAAATATTTTTGATTTCTCAAAAATGACTGCTTGCTATAAGATTGTTGAGTTGTGGGGGGGCGCTAGCCCATATAGACCCCCTCTGAATACGCTACTGGATACAGAAGAGGTTTTATACCCCCTTTCCCCCCTCCTCTTTTCTCTTTCTTAGGGGTTGGGTTATTGCTTTAGCTACTTACTGTTACAAAAATTTTCTAATAAAGCGAATTTCAATAGTCATAAATGAAATATCATGCTTAGTATGGAATTATAATTTGATGACTGGTATTAGGAAAGAGAGCTAAAACTTATTGAAAAATGATTTGTTTGCAACAAAAAAATTTCAGTCTAGTATAAAAATTCATTCAAATTGTTGTTCTCGTGAACTGTGGAAGTTATTCGAAGTAGTTAAGCTTATTTTAATTTTTGGAATATTTTCTAATACATTTCATAAAAGATTTATAGCAATTGGTGCAATAGTTTCGAAATGCAAAAAATTATAATAATAATGTAAAATGCAAAGAGAATTTCAACGAAAATGATTGGAAAAAAAAAAACAGTTGTGGTAGTTTCATTCTTAATGTTTTGTTTAGTAAAAATACTTGAAAACAAAATTCTTGTAATTCTCCGCTACTTTTTCCAATATTAGATACTTATATAGAATGTTGAAATGCTAGTAAGAACCATCACAAAGATCACTCATGAGGAATCGTGGTGGATTCTGAAACGGCCGTATGATTTGCCTGCCTTTTATACACTGTTGCGACTTAGTCACTTTGACAAAAAGAACGTTCCATTAAGCCTGATATATAACACTTTAACAATTTCTGGTTTCTTGAGAACTTCTTTGACTATTTTTCTTTGCTGTATTTTGTCCAGCGATATAAAATTTTGGCTTATCAGACGCTTTAAAATTGGAAAAAAATCTGCAGTTCAATTGAATTAACTTTTCAATACTGAGCAGAAAAATCTTTACAAAATTAACGCATTGAAAATAAACGATAATAACTAAGGCTTGGCCTCCATAAATCCAGCATCCCGAAATCCCGGGATCCCGGACCATTTTTCCCGTCTCGAAATATCGGGGTTTGACCTCCGGAATTTGCATTTCTTAATTTTTTTAAAGTTTTTGTAAGCCTTTCTTTATATACTAGCTTAAAAATAAAAACATAATCTCAAATATAAGCCAAAATCACAATTTTTGCATTTTTTAGGGTATCTCGAAAACCAGAGTTAATTGAGAAAGTAAAGAAATTCGGACTTCGGATTCGATTTCAATGCAACTTAAACCTTCGAAAAACCATATTCTGGTTTCTGGGTTAAAATCTTGTTGGTCTGTGTTATTTGCAAACTTTTGTATTTTTCTATCAGCTACTGTAAAACTTTAACAGATTTGCTCGGTATTTTAGAAACTGTTGAGTTGTTTTCTAAATTCATATTAAACGCTCTAAAATTGATTAAACCCTAACAGTTCCTATAGTTTGGAAAAGATTTAAATATTTTTGTTAAAAACTAATAGAAAAATCATCAGAATAGTGAAAAGTTGATAGTTATTTTAATTAATGAGATATAAGTACTAGTTATTTTTTATTAATTTTCAAAATTTCTTTTACTTGTTCATTGCAAATAAAATTCCTTTGAGCGTATACATTTAATTTATTCAAAAAAATGCAAAACAAAGAATTAAAGAAGAAAAAGAGAAATAAAAGCAAAAGAAGGTCAAAGTGTGTATTTTCATAACGAATTACTTTTCATCTTCTCTGTGTACTCCACAAATTATTTTCAAGATGAGCTACACATGTTTTTATTTTTTTTTTTTTTTTGCTGCTTATGACTTTGTAATTCTAATCCGCATTTATCTACCTCCATTTCTTTTTCATCATTATCGTCTTAGTAAATAAAATAAATAAAGTAGAAGCAGGGAACCGTAATGTGCATACATAATAGTCATAAAAATTTCCATCAGCCCACACGGAATCCCCTCAATTTCCCTTCTCTCCAAAATCCACTACAAATAACCGATTGTCATTCTGTGCTATTTATTTGCATTCCAAGTTTTACTTTTACTATTTAATATTAGAAAAACAATGAAAATTATTTTCAATAAATGAAATTTACATTGTTACAACAACAGCATGTGTAGCTATGTAAATATTCAAAACTGAAATATTTGTGTGAAAATTGTGATAAAAATAAAACCATTAAATTTCAAGTGTGATTATTTTTAGTACAAATATTTTTGAAAAATAAATAAATAAATAATTAAATAAACAAATTGTTCATTATCGACTTTGGCAAGCTAGACATTTATTTGATGTTTTAATCGAACAATTGGCGATTGACATTTAAGATACAATTCTTTTACACACACATAAACAAACGTGCACACACAATGAACACTCAACACCCAAATACACAATAATATCGAAAATAAATGAATCAAACGCGATGTGTCTCAATTGTGTGTACTTTGCGTTTTATCCGCAATTTCTCTTCATCATTATTTTATCATTACTAGTTTCTTTTGTTTTTTTTTTTTTTTTTGTTTTTTTATTGTCGTATGCATACAAAGTTATCTCGTTGTGGATCCATCACTGCCACCAAACCGCAACCAGTAAACTTCCGCCCCGATTGAGGTGTCCGCATTCTGCTGTCACAGCTGCTGTTGCTACCGCTGCTGCCTCTGCTTGGTTTGTACCTTATAGCACACTCAAGCGAAAAATTATTAAGATGATAATTGATTTATTTACATACATATTTAACGTTTAGTAGATCAAAAAATTTTCGAACTTTGGGAACTTATGATCCTTTGGTATACCATATTTATTTCCTTCTGAATTGAATGCCTTTTATTTTTAATGAGAATTTTTTTTAATAATGGTTTTGAATATTATTGAATATTAATAGTTTTGACTTATTTAGGCTTTTTTTACTTGATAAATGTTTTTAAACATTTATTAAATATTTTTTTAATACTTATTAAACTTTTTCAATATAAATGGTACATTTTAGAAGTATCTATCTATCTGAAATTTTTGATTATTTTTCCAAACATTTTTGAATATTAATAGAATATTTTTTAAATAGTTTTCGAATATTTCTGAAATTTTATTGAATATCTTATCAATATTTATTGAATATTCTGTCAATATTTATTGAATATTTTGTCAATATTTGTTGAATATTTTGCCAATATTTTTTTAATATTTTGTCAATATTTATTGAATATTTTGTCAAATTTATTGAAAATTGTGTCAATATTTGTTGAAAATTTTGTCAATATTTATTGAATATTTTATCAATATTTATTGAATATTTTGTCAATATTTGTTGAATATTTTGTCTATATTTAATGAATATTTTGTCAATGTTTATTGAATTTTTTGTCAACATTTATTAAATATTTTGTCAATATTAATTGAATATTTTGTCAATATTTTTTAATATTTTGTCAATATTTGTTGAATATTTTGTCAATATTTTGTAAATTTTTATTGAAAATTTTCTCAATATGTATTGAATATTTTGTCAATATTTATTGAATATTTTGTCAATGTTTAATGAATATTTTGTCTATATTTAATGAATATTTTGTCAATGTTTATTGAATTTTTTGTCAACATTTATTAAATATTTTGTCAATATTAATTGAATATTTTGTCAATATTTTTCAATATTTTGTCAATATTTGTTGAATATTTTGTCAATATTTTGTAAATTTTTATTGAAAATTTTCTCAATATGTATTGAATATTTTGTCAATATTTATTGAATATTTTGTCAATATTTAATAAATATTTTGTCTATATTTAATGAATATTTTGTCAATGTTTATTGAATATTTTGTCAACATTTATTAAATATTTTGTCAATATTTTTAATATTTTGAATATTTTGTCAATATTTATTGAATATTTTGTCAATATTTAATGAATATTTTGTCTATATTTAATGAATATTTTGTCAATGTTTATTGAATATTTTGTCAACATTTATTAAATATTTTGTCAATATTTATTGAATATATTGTCAATATTTTCTTAATATTTTGCCAATATTTATTATATTTTTTGTCAATATTTATTGAATATTTATTAAATATTTTGTGAATATTTATTAAATATTTTGTCAATATTTTTTAAATATTTTGTCAATATTTATTTAATATTTGGTCAATATTTATTGAGTATTTTGTCAATATTTATCAATGTTTTTTTAATATTTTTTGAATGAATATATAAAAGTAAGTATATCAATTAAATATTTGTTTTTCAATTTGAATGAGTATTTATTGAAAATTACACGGATTGACATCATTTTTTCCGCGACGATGCCTAGTTCAATTTCTCCGATGTAAGATATAGACTGCTACGTCACCATTTTTTTACGGTAAGTTGAAAGTTACGGTGTGAGCTTTTGGGAATCTATGGGATATATCAGATACGAAATATAAACTCTCGGGATCCCGATAAAGATCCGAACTATCCGGAAAGTGCTGAATCCTGAGATAGGCTTTGCTAAGTGGATGCCCAGATAAACCTGAAGTTGTGGTCAATAAAGCATCAATCGTTAGTCACAGTTAGTTAAATGTCAGGCATGGGCCTCCAACCATCCTCTATCTTCTTGAAATGTTCCCAAACTTAGCTGAGTTTGCTTTTCTCATGTTTGAAAAATATTTGACAAAAATAAACCAAATTCAAATTAAACGAACTTTTCAGTTCCGAAGCATCCGAAGTATTTGGATATTTAAACTATCCGAATACTCCGGAGTAGCTGGATATCTGAACTATATTAAAAACTCTACTTGAAACTATATTTTAAAACCATTCACTAACATTTTTCTTAGGCTAAACTATTACTAGTTGGACAAAGATCTAAAAACGCGTCGACGACGACATCGACGGCGACAACAGCGCCGACAATTTACACTTACAATAATGACAAAGGCAAAGCAATGGCGATTATATGATTATATTTAGTACAAATATCAAAAATAATTCATAAAAATTAAACTTAAAGAATAACGGCTCTCAAACAATGATAGCTGCTGCTACGACGACGACGACGACAACGACCACAATGACAATACCAACTACAACAACAACGACAGCAACAAATACGACAACGGAATTACTGCGATATTTCAAATTTCATTCTAAAACTGGCAGCGTTACGAACGAGACGCAAATTTTGTCCGTCCTCGCGTCTAGAATAAAAAGTCATAAAAAAAAAATACTTTTTCGAGGTTCGTAACTTTAAAGAATTAGCCTGAGAAACCTGCCATTTAGAATACAATATCAACAACAACAGCAGTAGCAATAGCAACAACATGAGCAAATCCGAGTTTGATAATTCGCAAAAGGAGCAAATGCTCAACAAAAAATCCGCAAACTCGTTATTGGAAGCAAAATTCGTCAGCTCTCAAAGAAAACCACTAACGCTCGATAAGAATAAACGCTCCCATGCAGCTAAGGTAAAAAAATTTCTGAAACAACGTTTGCAGATACTCAATTGGATTGGTGATTACAATGCAGAATGGGGTGTCAATGATTTAATTGCGGGCATTACCCTCGGCCTTACCATTATACCCGAAAGTATTGCATGCGCTTTGCTTGCCGGATTACCAGCTCAATATGGTTTATGTTCAGCATTTATGGGTTCATTTGTTTATATACTCTTTGGTTCAATACACAAAGTTATCATTGGTCCGACGAGTTTGGTCGCTCTAGTAAGTTTACAATTCACCGTTGGAAAACCTGTGGAATTCGCAATATTACTAACATTCTTCACTGGAATTGTTGAGCTGATTATGGGCAGTTTACGTTTAGGTGAGTACATGCGTTTCCTGGCGGCAAAGTTAATCCGTTATTATCGGTGGTCGCCAGTAATTTTATCACTGTTATATTAAATTTAGTGGTGATATTTTTTTTTGTAATATTAGTAAATCTTTAATTTCAAAATAAATGCTTGTAGCTATGTTTGACTTAGTTAGAGATTAAAAATAGTACAGCCATCAAGTGAACTTATAAGCTATAAGCAAGCAGTGGGCGCAACGATCGCTGCGATCACAGCGTCTACTTATTAAGCTGACAATGCAATTTCTTTAGTGAGAGAGTGAGTTTTACGTATGTGTGTGTGTGGTAAATTATTTTTATATGTATACCACTCAGAATGTTGAGGACAGTTGAAAGTCGTCGACGGCTCACAATTGTCATTATTACATTTATTATTGTCATATTATAATCGCATTGTTGTCCGGTTTTTGTTTATATAAAAATAACTAGTTCTATCTACTCCATAATATATGCAAGCTAAGAAAAGATGAATAAAAAAAAAGGCAAGTATCATTCCCGAAATTGTTCACTATAGTGATTCATCACAAAATCAACAAATTACTTAATTTAGTAAAGAATGAATTGAAGATTTCATATCACCAGCTGTGCAAAAAAAGTATCACGTGGCTAATTGAAATTTGAATTTAAAGTTTTTAGAAAACTTATTAGTTTTTCTGCTTTAATAATCGATGGAGATGAGGTAGAACGTAAATCCAGGGCGCCCAAAAGTTTTGTTAGGTTAAATTTTTAGTTATCTTAAATTAAACATATCAAAAGTATGAGAAACCTTACGGATAATTTGCCGAACCGATGAAGTAGAGCAACGTCTCGTTGAACGAAGTAAGGAAAATTATATTAACACAAGAGCTTATAAGAATAACGACTCGAACTGTGAGTTCCCAATTCGTGCGGAATCTGTCGGGCTTGGAAAGGCTTAAAAAATCGAATAGAAATAAACAATTTGACAACCTAGAAAAAAATGGCGATTCAATTTCAGTGTTCAAATTTCACTAGAAGTTTGGCAAGCTCCGAAGAACTTGAGTAAACGGAACTGTTGATGAATTAAAAATCTATTTAGGTTGTTGATTTCTATATCATCGCAAATGACAAATCAAAATTTTGGTTATCGTTTTTCTAAAAGCCTAGCAGAACTCATGCTTAAAAAATTAGGATTCAATTATTTCGAATAATGGCCGATATTGCAGATATCAAGATTCTCGGTTATCTTAGATTTGAATCAAAGATGTTTCTAAAAGAGTCTGAAAGATCTGGAGCCAATCTAATTGATGAAAGAAACAGATAATTCACGCGGCCTTAAGTAAGGTAGCCAGATTTCCAAACCGCGAAATCAGTACATTAGACGTTATATAGCAGTGAAAATCAGTACAAATCTATACAGTTTTTAAGCTTTTATTACCTAGTAATTTCAATGTAATATAGTAATATAAACGTCCTGAAACTTTTTCTTTGATATTGTGTGTTCCTTTTACATTTTTCCTTCATCAGTAGGCAATATTAATTACGTAGTTTCCATATTTAGAGCATAATGACAGCTGAGGACAATAATAAAATTTTATTAATAACAAATTCCTTTCACTCATTCATAAACACACTTTAACTGGCCTTTCTTTAAGCAAATATTGCTTTTATCCTCTCGAAAGCAGCAACGCGTATGTACTTTATTTTGTGAATAATCAGAAAAAGAAACCAACAGGGTGAGACTGTCTGCGAAAACGATTTTAAAACCCTTAAGGTTAAGTAAAAAAATTCTTAAGATATTAATTTGAAAAAAATCAGTCCACAATACAAAAATCAGTACATTTTCGTGCTGATTGCGAGATTTCGAAAAATCAGTATTTAAAAAAAAAGAAAATCAGGACATGTACTGATCAAATCAGTACGTCTGGCTACCCTAGCCTTGAGCGAAAAGGGAACAACAACTAATAATTTGTGTTCTCCACTGTTGAAGAGTGTAGCGGAATTCGGAGAATAAAATAATATCGCAGAGTCTTCCGTCCTGCGAGACGACCCTGATAGTCTAGTGGGTAGTGCTTTAGACTTCCATCCGGGAGGTTTGAGTTCGATTCTCGTCTTCGTCTGGTGGTTAGTTCTCATAACCTTCTTAAATTCACTATCAATATGAAGTGTACGAGAATTATAAATAAGAAAGTGTACAAGCACACACCTTGGTTGGTAATGGAAAAGCCACCAAGCTTATAAAAAATTGCCACACCGCTATTCGGGATCAGCGTTAAACTGTAGGTTCAACTATGTGGTATACATAGAGGGCTGTCCGGGCCTAAGTGTGCCTCTCGCAAGCCCCTCTAACCTAACCTAACTTAACCTAACCTAACCTAACCTAACCTCACCTAACCTCACCTAACCTAACCTAACCTAACCTAACCTAACCTAACCTTACTTGACCTGACCTGACCTGACCTAACCTGACCTTTTTTTTTTTTTTTTTTTTTTTTTTTTGTTTTTAACGAGGAGGAAAGCATAAAAAGCCACCCAGTCAGTGCGTGACATTCTCACGCTAAAACCACCTCTCGTCCGTACGGATATTCCTCCCGGAACCACCGTTAGGTATTACGTCGGAAGACCTAACCTGACCTAACCCAACCTAACCTAACCTAACCTAACCTTACCTAACCCAACCTAACCTTTGTTTTTTTTTTTGTACGTTGGCGTTCTGCGGTATCTTCATAGATACCGCAGAACTCCAGTTCTACGGTTATGTCGGATTCCTACCGACTAAAACCACCTACTTCCTCTCCTACCACTCTCCCCGCGGGACTACCAGTTGGTATTACTTCGCAGGGCTGGTTCAGCTTTCTGCTGTTACTCGGTTGTTGATTCTGTTGTTTAGATCTATTTGTGTTGTGTCAATAATTGTTTATTGTTCATCACCCATCCTCGTCGTCTTCTGTATTTGCGATATTTCGTTGCGCACGCTCGACTTTACGTGCAGATTCAGCATTCCTTAATAATGTCACAATGCTCTTCGCCATCTTGCATACTGCATTCCATTTCTCTACCGTTTCGCACATCTGTGCTGTCAAGTTGGCTACCGTGGGGGGTTCCCCAAAAGCTTTCTCTAGTTCTTCCCTGATTCTGTTGAAGCGTTGGCAGTGGAAAATGATGTGTGTTAAGTCCTCGGGTTCGCTCGGGCAGAACGGGTCTTCTTCAAGTTTAAATTTGTTTAAAGCACCCATGCCCGCTGAGCATTTGGGTGACGAAATAATCGACTTCTTTCCACGCTGCTATATTAGGGATTAGGTTAAAGGTGCAGCGACCCTTTTTGGACTGCTCCCAGTTTCGCTGCCATTCCATAATGGTACGCTTCCTCTCTTCTGTTTTCCTGACGTTCGTTGGCCTTTCACCAGTTATACTATAAAGGCGTTTCATTTCTATTGCTAGTAGGTTAATGGGCAATTTTCTCGCTATGACGCAAATGGCGTCGTCCGACACCGTACGATAGGCGCTGGCAATCCTCAGTGCACTGAGCCTATAAATCGAGCGAATGCCCTTCAGATGTGTCTTCTTTGCGTTCGCCCAGATGGGTGCTGCATACAGTATAACGGAGCTGGTCACCTTTGAAACCTAACCTAACCTAACGTAACCTAACTTCCGTCCTGCGAGAGTTACAATTCAAAATTTCTCGAATTCTGAAGAGCCTGGTTGACTTTTGAGAACTCGAAGAATCAAAAACCTTGGAAGAATAAGAATATCAAAAACACAGGTCATATTTTTATAGATTTCTAGGAGATATGTAAGTTAATAAGTTTAGTTTCTCTTAAACAATTCAAGTTAGTCAACAGAAGTAGTTAACCTTGGTTGTCTTTGAAGTGTAAGTAAAACTTGTAGCGGAATTCCTTAACGGAGTTTGAGAGACATCAGAGGAAATGGATCTTCTAGAGTTTCAGAGTCATGGCAATTCACAAGCTACTTTTTTCATCTTTAATTTTCAGAATACATAATAGATTCATAAAGTGAAATTTCTAAGGCTTCTCCGTTAGGAAAGACCGATTTCAAACTATCGAGTAGACTTGCCTTCAACAAGTGGTTCAATTTTTTTAATATGAAGTGGTTGTTCTATGAAGCTTTGATTTCTCCATTTGAATATTCCCACGCGTCATATTTATTTTTAAAATACTCTTACTAAAAGCAAACAACAACTTTTTTAAAGATAAAGAGAGAGATATACACGGTCATTACTTGTTGATAAACGCTCAAGTGGAACGAAAGCAAAATCTAAGCACTAAATTTCTTTTGCTCAGATCATTAGATTTCCTAATCACTTTGCTGCCCACTCTGCTATTTAAATTTCTAATCTTATATAATCACTTTATAAACTAATCAATTTCTAATCACTAAACTAAAAATGAATAATTTCCTTTTTACAGGTTTCATTTTTGAATTCCTATCGATGCCCGTAATCAAAGCTTTCTCATCGGCCACCGCCATTTTGGTCATTGAATCTCAAGTGAAGGTAATGTGTGGCATTAAATACTTAGTACCAGGTTTCATACAATCGATCATCAGATTAATATCACGTATCGGTGAGACGAATCTAGGCGATTTGGTAATGGGTTTATTTGCCATGCTGTTTTTAATATCATTTGAAGTAAGTCAACAAAAAATAAAAATGAAGTCTCCATTTTCTTTTGTTAAGAAATGTATCTTTTTCTTTACAGCATCTTGAGAAGCTCGCATACCATCCGAAAATTAATAAATCCCTTCAAACCTTATTCAAATACTTATCATTTTCACGTAATACACTTGTTGTCGTCATAACTGGTGCCATCTCTTATGTTTGGATGAGCGAAGAACATTCAGTTCCATATGCTTTAAGTCAGAATGCTTTGTCCGGGCTGCCAAACTTTACACTACCCGATTTCACAGTGGTCACACCCGAGAAAACTTATAGTATATGGGAAGTGCTGGCGGAACTGAATATTGGCATTATTGTTATTCCGATTGTTGGTATTCTAACTAATATATCAATTGGAAAATTAAGTAAGCAAATTGAATGGGCCAAAATTCAAAAACTCAAATATTAAATGTTTCCAATTATTTTGTTTTTTTGTAGCTCCCAAGGGTATTGTCGATTCAAATCAAGAGTTACTAACCGTTGGCATCTGCAATGTAGTTGGTTCCTGTGTACAATCAATGCCGCTTTCTGGAGCTTTCTCACGTTATGCCATTAGTTCGGCTTGTGGTCTTCGCACACCGATGGCTAATTTGTATTCAGGTAAGGAATAGATGAATCTAGTATTATAAAAGCCACAAAAATTAGTTTCAAACTGATCGTGATGGATATAGAAAAAGGTTCCAATTTCAATGCCTAGTAGAAAATGAAAACGGTCGACAGGAAGTCTGAGTTGGAACGCGCTCTGAATTGGAACATGATTTGAGTTAGAACACGGTCTGAGTTGGAACATGTTCACCTACGACTGAATAAAACCAACATATATCCAGAGACCCTAGATGGCAAGGTCATGCAGGGGCAATCTGAAATATTAGCCATGACTAAGAATTTTGATTTTAATTTCGTTCGATTCCAAGATATCTGCTTCTATGAACTAAATAAGCTTCGTATCATTTACCCCTAATTTTTTTTTTTTTTTGACTTTCAGGTACCATTGTGCTACTTGCTTTAAGCTTCCTCAGCCCTTACTTCAACTTCATTCCCCAGTCAACGCTGGCAGCGATTCTTATGTGTTCGATTGTCACGCTATTGGATTTAAAATTACCGCGCCGTTTGTGGAGTGAGTCCAAACGTGATTTCTATATATGGACATTATGTTTCACAGTGTGCATATTCTTCGGCGTTGTTGTTGGTCTGCTAGTAAGCGTGATAGTGACAGTGTTGCATTTACTATCACTATGGGCACGTCCAGATGTAAAAGTTAAAATTGGAGATGTAAGTGCAAGCACGAGAACTCCTTAAACTTGTGTCCCTTTAATTAATCCTCACATTTTTTTTTTTTTTGCAATCCTTATAGATTGATGAAATGCAATACATTTCAGTTACACCTGGTAATGGCATCTACTTCCCTGCTATTAATCATTTCCGTGAGAAAGTCATGAAAGCATGCGTACAAACTGAATTCAGAATACCCGTGGTAGTGGATTGCTTAAAAATCACTGGCCTGGATTACACAGCAGCACAGGGTATTTCAAAACTCTCAGGTGATTTAAATCAACCAGCCGAAGCGGCAAGTGGTGTAAAAGAAGAAGACGGCGAAGAATGTGGTGTTGATCCGGAGGGTGCTTTCATTGGTGACGTCAGTGGAGATGGTCCCCTTGGCGGTGGTTCTTTGCTCATTCTGTATCGCATGCAGCCACCATTGCAGCGTTTAATTGACATCACTGACAATTTGGTATTCTGTGAGAATGAAGATACCATTCGTGAGTTCCTGACGCAGGAACAGCTACGAAATGGTCATATACAGCTGAAGCCGCATATACGCGCCTCAATTGATTTGGGCTATAAAATTGATGTTGAAGGTGGTGCGGTGCACCAATGGGGTGCCAGTAGAATGTAAACAGTGTCAAGGAAATGTATTAGTTGTAGGGCAAAGAAAGAAGCCAATAAGTGATAAAAACCAAAAGAGTATTCGGTATTTGTCAGAGTTGTTAGTGTTTAATTGTTATATTTTTATTAGCTTAAGAATAAAGTGTTTATTAAAATGTTTGTTTATTTTTGACATCATTAAGAACTTAACAGAACCATTCGCTACAGCCAAAGTTAGACTGTTGCTGTCAGCTTCGTACGATGCCATCGCCGTGAGATTTTGACTAATGCTATCATATCAGATTTGACTAATTCTGCTGGATCTCAACAGATGCTGTCAGATGTAGACCAACGAAAGTCAGATTGAGACTCAGATTTAGTCTCCTACAGTTTGATTTATACTGATACTGTCAGATTTTGACTCATGCTTTCATATTTCGACTGAAGCGGTGAGATTCTGACTGTCAAATTTAGACTGATTTATACTGATGCAGCTAGCAGTGTGGCCAAATCAGCGCTTTTCCCGCTGAATTTAGTGCTTTTTGAAAATTAAAACGCGGAAAAAAAGTCATTTAGCGCTCTGCGCGTTTTTTTTCAATTTAATATATCTTTGAAAAATCGAAGAAATTTTCATTGAATAGAAAAAGTTTAAATGTATTGAGTTTTCTCGCACTTTTATAAGGAAACAAATTTAACGCTTTTTTTTTTAAGAAAATACGCGTTTTATTCTTCATTTTAGCGGATTTTGAAAAACAAAAGTTGGCCACACTGGCAGCTAGTGAGCAGACAGAAGCAATCAAAGAAAGTTGGAGTCAGTCACAGTCAGCAACAAACACTAGCAGTGAATATTCTGAACCTTTTAGTCTAACCAGAGTTAAATTAACCTATGTCTATTTCCTTTACCTAATTTAGCACGCACTGTAATTAATTTCCGCTGAAGCCAATCGCAGCTTATTGAAAAACGAATGGCCTATTCTGCGTTTTAATCCTTTCCTTAATATCTTTCCTCCTTTTTTGCGCGCTTGTCGCTACCTGCTAACAACTACCAACCAATTTCAATTGCACACCGTATTTCTTTTCTATTAAGCGCTTAATTTCCAAATGCAATTCATCGGAAGTGATTTTAGTATTTTTTCTGCTTTGTATATTTTTCTTTTATCATTTTATCATTTGCTATTTTTTCATTTTCTTTAACTACAGTCTCGGTTTATTTTCTTCTTTTTTTTTTTATATGCAACTAAGTAAGTTAGTTACGCTTGGTAAATTATCATCATCGTCATCAGCACATTCCACATTTCTCTCTCCACCATTCCATACACTAATCTCCATCCGAATGCATTTGAATGCAAGCTTAATGCAGCAACAAAAGATTTCACACCGTAACTAGAAAAAAATGGAGAAAAATATATACTGGTATTTAAATTGAAAAGCAAATTCCCCATTGAAAAAGCATTAAAATTGTTAGAGACAGCATGACAGAAAATTGAAAACAAACAAAAGAAAAAAAAAAAATATTAAAAATGTTCCGGAAATTTAAAAAAATCTTCTACTATTTATAGTTAGTAAAAAAAAAAAACTAAACACTGAATGATGAAATGAGCCTGCAGCAAAATAAAGTGAAAGAAAGTAGGACAAAAGTTGCTGACATCAATTTATAAATGTCACACTGACACATTGAAACATTCATTTGAATGCAAGCAGAAGAAAAAGAAGAAGTAATGGCAACAATGGCACTTAAAAAAAAAGAAGGGAGACATCCTATTTGCTAGTACCCTCGTATCCGTTTTCGTTTTGCATATTGTCATGAATTGGCAAGTTAATGCATTTCTATTTACATTTTTTTTTTTTTTTTTTGTAAAACTTAGAGTGATTGAAGGAAGTGTGTGTAGGTGGCAGCAAACTAAATTAGAAATCACATAGATAAACTGAAACTGTAATATGTAATTAAGGGTGTTCAGAGTTTCTGCTGGGTGTTAAGAATTTCTTCTGATAGGGTCAGGCACTAGACACTATAACTCAGGTACAAGAGATATCATATCATTATTTGACAGGCTGAGAGGAAAAGTGGGCTAAAATTTATATAAGAGCAAAAGTGAAATAATTTAGAGTGTCAGTGCAAGAACGGCATAAGTAATACGGGTTAGAGTGAAAATGAAACGCCTTAAAAGTAAGAATAAAAATGGTATAACAATTCTTTCAGAGCAAGAACAGCATAGTTTTTTATTCCGTTTTCGCTCTGAACATATTTCGTTTCACTTTTGCTCTGAACATATTTCGTTTTGCTTTTGCTCTTAAGTAAAATTATTCCATTTTTTTCTGAACGTAGAAGTTATACCACTTTTCGTCTCAGCCTCTCATTTAAGCCTAATTAATAACACTCACTGTCCTACAAAATTCCATTTTTTCAAAAATAACAAGGTTCTGAAAGTGAATTCTGATAGAACTCGAGAAAACAAATTATACGTGTCTCGGCGTTTTAAAAGTTTACCTCTAATTTTCTTTTTACGCAGGCCTACAGTTTTCCCATTTCTAACAGGTTAAGTATAATAAATCATAGGACAACTTGCTAGTTTTGCATTGAAGCTTGTTTGTATGTTCAGCAACTTACAATAGAATTTTCCGAAGAATATTTTCTTTCAACATATTAACCCTTTAGTGCCCATAGTTATGGGTCTTTTTTGCCCTTTTAGAAAAAAGTTACATTTTTGACCCATTACGAGGGTCGAGGGTGTTTCTTTACTTTGATAACACCAAGGCATTGATTCCGATAGTGTATGAAAGAACCGTTGAGATTAATTTTTGAAAGAATTGAATATGAATATGAAATGGCGCATTTGTTGTTTGATTTGAAAGTGATTGCTTTTCTCACAGTTAAAAGAAAAAAGGTATTTATTGTTGAATGTGAAATAAATTCCACAAATTACGCATTTTCTGGCATATTATCAATACTCCATTGAATAATTCAATTAATTAATGAAAATACTTTTAAGGACATACCAGTTCACTGCGTATAAAAGTTGAAAATTTAAACATGTTTTGAATTTGGGTTTATTTTTACTAAAATTATGTTTACAGATTTTTGTTGTTCAGTAACCTATAGTAAAATTTCATGTGCAACATATTTCTGGAACATATTAACCCTCTATCGACCCTCGTGATGGGTCAAAAATGTAACTTTTTTCTAAAAGGGCGAAAAATACTTATAACGGTGGGAACTAAAGGGTTAATGTGTTGAGAGAAAATATTCTTCGGAAAATTCTATTGTAAGTTGCTGAACATTTAAATAAGCTTTGATGCAAAACTAACAAGTTGTCCTATGATTTATTATAAATACTTAACCTCTTAGGAATGGGCAAACTTTAGGCCCGCGTAAAAAGAAAATTTGACTTAAACTTTTAAAACGCCGAGACACGTATAATTTTTTTTTCTCGAGTTCTATCAGAATCAAATTTCAGAACCTTGTTATTTTTTGTGTGTTGAACAGTGTAATTCAATTCATTCAGTGTCTAATAAGGAAGGCAAATCTATCTATTGATACCAAAATCATTGAAATTGGCCGACAATTTAGAAATAGATGCGCCTACAAAAATTCTGTTAGTGCCTAAAAGTATGCTACAAAATGTAGTTCATATTTTGTAGCATACTTTTAGGCATTGTTTCTAATTGATTTTTCTTCACAGTTTAAACTAAACTAATTAATGTAATATATAAATACACAGTAAAAACCTGCTTTTTTACCTCTTTCGAAGGCACAATAAAATAATTGAGATCACTCTAGTAGTTTAAATGTAGATGTACTTCAGTTTCTTAGTATACATATAAGCTAAAAGCAAGTAAAGATTAACAATTTATTTACAAATTTGCTTGAGACAATTTTTTAAATCTTTGTTAGTATTTTGTAGGAAATTTAATGCCACCTTTAATGCAAATTGATTTTATTTCTTCAAAATTTATGTTTGCTTAAAATATTTTTGAAGCGACTCCACTAATCGTTTGTGTATATCTAAAATAGTGAGATGGCAATCTTGCACGTGACCGCAATAATTGAAATTTTGAGATTTTCTAACAATTTTGTAAGTATACTATATTTTCGGAACAAGTAAACTTGCTGAGGATATTAAAAATTTTAAAACTTCATTGGGCAATTCATAAGGTATCTTATTTGGAGTCGTATACTCTCATTTGTCGTAAATTCTCTCATTTTTCATACAAAATTATACAACTTTATAGCTATACGACAGTGTACGACAGCTTAGTAACAACCCACAAGTCGAATATTTTTCGACAGCTGAAACAGTAATAAAATTTGTGTAAGGTAATGATTTTTGTTTTTTCAGTAAACGTGTTATTAAGTTTCAATATTATGAAAAAAAAAAAAATTTTGCATAAAAAAGTTGGAGCGCTTATGGGAATGAACAGTTGTACAAAATTATAAAAAAGTGGACAAAAGACAAATACAAACATGAAAACGAGCGCCCACGAGGCCAAACGAAGAGAACTAAGCTCCAAGAAGGCCACACGAAGGAAAACGAGCCCCAACGAAGGCAAACGAGCACCTGAGAGCGCAGATTGAGCCAAAAACAAACGAGACTATACGAGTTATAGTTACTAAACCTTTTGATGTAATAGCATCTTTACTCAGGGCTGAAAGAAAATCTATAGTGGAGTGAATTGATAGAAATTAAAATCAAATACCACGTCGGTGTCGTTTGAGGTTTCATAGTATGTGTGAGTTGTGGGTATAAATAAATAAATAAATGTAGTGCCGGTTATGTTAAACTTTCGTACTGCTAGTTGGAGGGTGGTGAATCGCGCACCGAAAGTATGCTGTCTTTATATTAGTATAAACAGATTAAGAAAGGTGAACTTTTAATATTAAAAATAGGACCCTAAAAGTATACCGCACATATATTATTTTGTCTGTAAATATAGTGCCGATTATGTTAAACTTTTGAACCACTAAATGTAAGACGGTGAATCGCACCCCAAAAATCTTAGTATTAGTAAAAATAGATAATGAAAGGTGATTTTTTAATATAAAAATCGGACCCTAAAAATATACAGCACTTTTATTATTTTGGATGCAAATATTGTGGTTGTTAAGATAATCTCTGTTACCGCCCGGTGAAGAGTGGTGAATTGCACCACGAAGGTATAAATAGAATGAGAAAGGCGAATATTTTTTATTGTACAGTTTATTTGCGTTTATAATTTACTTTTGCCTAATTAGAATTGTAAAATAATACTATATATAAAATAAATAATAATAATAAAATTAGGCGATTGTAACGAAGCTCTAGCCTGGGTATCACTCGCCGAGTCTAGGGTTCGAGGTTACAAAAATTTATTTGTTACAGGGACCGGGGCGCACTAACTTTTATTAAAGAACACTACACAACACTCACTTGGGGATCTTACCCTTTTATTTTATTCAATTTAACTTTTTTTTAATGTTACCTCAAGGCGTGGCTTCGTGGTTCCTCCTAGTGCGTGGCACTAGGAAACACATACTTGGAATATCTTCTATAGTATGCTGCACCCTGAATTTTGGTGGACGACGGCGTGGCCTATCTCTCGAATCCTCCTAGTGCGTGGCACAGAGGAGCGTCGATGTGAGTATAAGGAAAATGGACCTTTTAGTGCGTAGCGAACACAAACGAAAGCTCACTTTCTATTATTTTTCACTTTTATGTATTTAGTTTTATTTAAAAATATTATTTTTTTTATTTAAATTTAATTTAATTTATCCCTGTTATCCTCCTAGTGCGTGGCACAGAGGAGCGTCGATGTCCCGCGAATGGCTTCCCCAGTCAATTTTATTATTCACTTCACTTTCCGTCAAGAGCCACTTACCTAGTTCCACGTCTGCTTGCTGCTGCTGTTGATCGACGAAAGAGAAGAGTTTCATTCATTCGCCGCCATCTGCTTGTTGTTTCGTTGTCTTTCTTTCGTTTAGTTTTTAATATGGCGTCATTCAGCTGGATGAGTGTGTTCACCACTCGACTGCTGGTTTATGCAATTGAAGGGTTGCATTTTTCTTTTTAATGTACAATTTTTCTTAGACTTGCAATTGTTAGTTATTCAATAAAATAAAAGGTCATGGGCATGAGCAAGTACAAAAAAAGCAACTTAACGGTTAAAGGAATAAGTAAATTAACTATTAAAAAACTAATAAAGTAATAAAAAATAAACAATTCATGATACAATAAAACAAAGAAATGGAACTCAGAATCTAATAACTAAAATATTCAGCATACTATAATGATAATAATAATAATACTCATCGGATGAGACGCAAACGAGGGGGTGGGCCGACTTGCGTCCTCACACGATGTGAATGAACAAAAAGCGAAGAGAGTGTGTTGAAAATAGAATACGAAAAATTAAAAAAAAAAAACACATGGGCATTGCCCTTTTTGGAATATTAAAACGACAACTTTTACAATGAAGTAAACAACAATACTTAAAGTATGTTATCACATCATATGACGAGTGCGGAAGGAACTATAGCGCGGTTCACGCAAAATTGGCATGCAGGAAAGTTGCTGTATCTTTTTAACCAGAACACTCAGAATAACAAATATTGCATTAAATGATAAGTTTAATATTGTGTTTTAATACTATAATATTAAAAGATTTAAAATGTCTTTGTTATGCAAAAAGTTCCGGGTATTCCTTTTAATGGATCCCATCAACCTTTGAACATCCGCTCTGGATACTTTTGCGGCTATTTGGTTCCATTTTAGCAACATTGAATTCACATTTTTGACAATACCTGCATCTTTCTTCAACTCATATTTTGTAATAGCCCAGTATTTTGCGATCGGTCGAAGCTGGGGGCAATTGGGTGGATTCATATATTCGGGCACTACATCTACTTTATTTGTCTGATACCAATCCATGGTTTTCTTAGAGTAGTGGCAACTGGCTAAATCAGGCCAAAACTTCACTGGCGAATGGTGGTGACGAACGAAAAAATGGCAATAGTCGTTTCGAAAGGCACTCTTTGATGTAAATATCAGACGTCATAGAAGAGGATGTCACAAATGCCCTGGATTTGAGACCACAGCTGCAAATAGCCTGCCACACCATTGCTTTCTTTGCAAATTTATCCATTTTTATGTACTTGAATTTTGAGGGTACATTACCATGATTCGTTTCCATATAAAATTTTTGACCTGGAAGCTGTTTAAGATCAAATTTTACGTATGATTCGTCATCCACAATAATGCATCCATTGAATTTGGTCAAAACATTATTATAAAGAAGACGAGCACGTTTTTTGGCCAGCAAATTCTGTTTGTCCGTTCTATTTGGATATTTTATAGCACGATAGCACTTTAGTCCAGCTTTTATGCGTATTTGTCTAGCAGTATTTTTGCTGGTATTGAATTTTTTTGGCACGATCGCTATCCGATAGTCCGGGATTGCTTTTGATGGACATCAAGATCTTTGCCTTTAATTTTAGGTTGGTGGTTCCCGTTTTGTTCACAACTTTTTTAGCTCTTTCAACACGAAGAGTTTCTTTATATCGTTTTATAACTCTACATACCGTTCTTTTGGAGATACTTAACACTTTCGCAATCTTTGAACCAGACCACGACGGATTTTCAATAAATTTGTGCACAATCAATTTTCTATTTGCAGCTTCCATTGTGCACACAATCACCAACTTGCGATCAATTAATATGAAAAATTTATCAACTAACGGTAACGGTATTGTAAACAAATCCCAGTAAAAAATTTAATGTTCTTATGACTAGGGGCGACGTGGTGACCACAACAAAGTGTGCCAATTTGGCGTGAACCGCGCTTTAATATTAGTTGTTTTTTCTACTACACATTATTATGGGCTTGTTTGTTAACCGCCGCATCGATTCACATAAATTTTTCAGTAATAGTCAGAAAATTGTTAAAAAAAATTAAAACTTGAAACTTTTTTGTGCTAACAGCTGATAGAGTTAACGAGTGTTTCAAAGTTCAAAATTTCGTTTGCACTCAAAAATATTTTATTAATAATAAAAGCGATTAGATTTATATTTTTTTACAATTGAAATTTATAAACATTTTGCTGCTGTTTACTACCACTAAGGTATTAGAAATTTTTTTGAATAGTTTAAAAATTACAAAGTTTTGTCCATTTTTGATTAATTTCTTAACACCGTACACTGTAACAGATATATGCCCAAATATATAAGCTAACAGCAATTTTTACTACTATTATTACTGTTGAGCATGTACTAAATAATAATAAAATAAACAATTGTTTACACAAAAAAAAAATACACACACAATTTTCAAAAAAACTGAAATTTTACATTTTTCCAACATATGTACAACAACAAAAACCGGAAATACTTAAACGAGCCATATTGAATTTTAAAATAATGCATTTTGTGATGCTAGCACCAAAAAAAAAAACAACAAAAAATGAAAGAAAATCATATAAAGTAAGGCATAAAATGTCACACAGTACGAGTATAAGCAATAAACAAACTTAAATTGAGAAGAGAGGAGATGAAAGAGGGTGTAAAGAATTATTTAAAAATACCGAATGATGTCTGAGTGGTGTGAAAGCTGCTGTCTATGAATGTGCGTGTTTACATTTGCTTCCATCTTCTTTTTCTCTTTACAATTTTTGTGGTTTTTATACACTTAATTCTGTAATTTTATTGTCTCGTTTCTTGTCTTTACTTTTGACGCCTCATAAAAGCGTAACAACAACAAGAACGGTACATTACTATGAGCTTGTAATACTTACAGCTAGAAAAGCTCTTGTATTCGTATTTAACAATCAGCAACGATGCGTGTACTTTAATGGCTGTAACTGTAGCGGGAGGACGTACATAGCTAGCTGCCTTAAAGTATGCTTCAAAATAATTTTTCAAATTGTATATTCATTTCCTTTATTTGTGGTGTAGAGCGTTTGTGTTTTGCTGTTTATAATGATGACATTCTTAGCGTTCATTCTCATTTCCGGTATTTTAATAGATGTTGGTATTTTTTAATTCAATTGTGGTTTTATAATCATGTATTTATTTTATGTTAGTATATATATGTGTGTGTGTGTGTGTATTGTAGAAATACTTTAAAGTTGTAATTTTTAATGCAATTGAAATGCGTACTTTCAAATCATTGCTGAGGTCTGGTTTTAGTTTCGGTTCTTGAAGGTCCGAAGTAGAGACAGAGGTTGTTGTGAATGTAGAAATCGATGTGAATAGAGGATTTTATAGAAGGTGTAACGCAACGTTTTACCAATGGCCGGGGTAGAGCTCAACGGGCTCCAGTGGTTCGTTGGTTACAGAAAATTGTTAGAAATTTGTGCAGGGAACCCTCACTTTCTTTTATTGAGACACATTCTTTTAAATTCAATATGTTCTTTAATTCGCTTTGTTTTCTATAATGTTTATACTAATAAAAATATACACACACAAACTGGTTGCACTATTTTCTCGCGTTTGAGCGTACGGAGCGTTGTCTATGATCCCTACGATGCTTGAGGTGCGTCTGGTAGGGCGAGCGAGCGGAGCATGTGGTGCGTTGCCTACGATGCGTCTGGTAGAGCGGGCAGGCGGAGCATGGTGTGTTGTCTACGATGTGTCTGATAGGGCGAACTTGCCGAGCGTTGAAGACGATGGATAATACGACTGATAGGGCGAGCGTGCTGAGTGTCGATAACAATGGATGATACGCCTGAAAGGGCGAGCTTGCTGAGTGTCGAAGACAATGGATGATACGCCTGATGGGGCGAGCTTGCTAAGCATTGATGACACTCTTGATAGGGCGTTGATGACGTTGGCTGGTACGTCTGCTAGGGCGAGCGTGCTGAACGTTGATTTCAATGTATAACAGTGATGGATGTAGCGGGTAATGAAAGTACCGTATACTGGCGGCGCAGTGACTACGGGACGCGGGTTGAGTACAGCGTCCGTAATTATCTTGCTATTTTCTACGCTGCTTCAAGCTCTTAACAGTTCATCTGGGGCACTACACGGTCTGATTAAAGTGTTTAGTACTGTATTTTGTGGTTAGGCCTACAATGTACTACTAAACACCCGGTTACTTGTTCCTAAGAAATGTTATGCTCCTGTTGTAAGTTTTCAACCGGCCGTCTGGGGTTATTGGGTAGGGATTATACCATCCAAGTGGCACTACGTGGTCTAGTTAAAGTGTTTAGTATTGTATGATGGGATTAATTCAACTATACAATACCAAATACTTGAAACCTTATCCATATTGCTAACAATTGTCTTCTACTCACCCGAATGCGTAATCCCACGATATAGTCGCCTTGGCGGTCTGCGTAATCTGACAGCGAGTTTCCTTGCGTAGCTGCTTTTATACACAGTCTGCTTCTTTTTCCTCAAATTCCAATCGACGCTGTTGCTACTGGAATTTAAAGTGTCGCTGTTTCGCTGTCTTTTTTTTCATTGGCTGGCTCGATCGCGTGTTATTTTAATTTAAAATTTTTGAATTATCATCGCAGTAGGCTGTCTACATCGTACAATGATCCCGTTATTTGTGTATGCACTGCTGGTCGCAGAAACCATAATATTTGTTGTTGGTTTGGGTATGCTGTGATCAGCGATGCCAACTTGCGGAGAATTCCCCAATTTGCGGGTAATTTTACATAGTACGGGGAATCGGGAAATGAGCTGTTTTTTGCGGGGAATTCGAAGCCGTTCAGCTTTTAGTTAATAAAGTCTGTAGAATATTTTTTGTCAAATTTTACGTAATATAAATCGTTTAGCTTTTGCAATATTTCATATTTTAGGTCTTAAAATCTTCATCTTTTCTTAAGTGGGCCCATGGTTTGAAGAAATCGATTTTTAGAAAAGTGTGTAATTTGAAAGTCTTTCATTTGAAATGTATTTTGATAAAATTTCAGAGAGAAACTCAAAGTGCTTTCGTAAACGATTATAACGCCTATAAGGCTTAGCTATGCCTTGGTCCAGCACCTCCTGATTAATAACTCTTAATCCTTGCTGACTAATCTGTAAACTTACAAACTACGGTCAGCCATCATAAAGAAGATGAAATATATTTTAAATGTTAAAAACCTGTAGTCAAAACTTTGAACCCGGTTTTTGACATTTTTTATTTGAGCTAAAAGAAAGTCCATGACTCTTCTTTTGAGAGCTTTGATATCCACAAGTGGGTTGAGGCTTGTTTATCTATCAAAATCAACGTCTAGTAACTCGAAATCCCCCATTTCGTTCAAATTTGGTGTGTTAACTATTACCCAATGGGACTAACCTTTGTGGAAGTATGAGCCCATATGTCAAAAGAATTCCGAAGTCAGAAAGAACATTTCTATTAACCTACTAGTCCTATAAAAATGGTTAAGTTTTGAACAGAGATAGTGCAGGGCCCCTTTAAAATTATAGCCACCGGGATTTTAAGCCAACGTAAAGGTATTTTTCGTTTTAATAAAATGTTTATATGGAAAGTGCGTATCGCGCTGTTGTAATATAAAATTATATCGGTGTGGGGAATTTGATCGAAAATCGGGGAATTTCCTGAGAGCTATCGGGAAGACCGAAGAAATGAGTTGGCATCCCTGGCTGTGATATTCCATGGTTGTCCCAGGGGGAAAACGCTGTGTCGTCCCCCGCCCAGTGGGAACAATGCTCTGATGTGCGGGACAATTTGGTTGGCCCAAAATTGTGCCGTCATAAAGGGAAGATAAATTGTTCTGGGAATAGGGCACTTATAAGTCTCCGTGTTTCTTTCAAGTCACCCATGCTAAACTAATCTATCATATTACCAATATTACAAATCATTTCACTTCCATACTATTCATTCCAAAGTTCTTTTTATTTCCATATAGACACACAAAATTGTTATAATATCGATTAAATGATTTCATAATATTAGTTTGATTTATTTTTTGTTATAATTAAACTGCACTCAAGTACTTTGCATAATAATTTCTCGCACTATCAGTAATAAAACTAAAATCAAATTCATAGTTTCCTCGCCTCTGATGCTTTGACTTACATGGAATCACGCTATTACTCTACACTATTCGTCAGACACTTTACAAATATCCGTATTTTTATGTCACAATGATACAATAAACTATTCAAAACGTATGTTTTATCCAGCACTCTACATCCCTTGTAATCTTTTTTCTGTTCTGTCCTTTTCCCTTCCACACACACACACACACATACACAATGCAACATGGCAACTACAATTATGAAAAA
The DNA here is from genome assembly GCA_963691655.1 of Toxonevra muliebris. NCBI lineage: Eukaryota > Metazoa > Arthropoda > Insecta > Diptera > Pallopteridae > Toxonevra > Toxonevra muliebris. The sequence continues at coordinate 92,674,597 of OY829327.1, read as the reverse complement.
ACTACGCTGTGCTGAGCAACAGCGCAGAGCGTCATGAAGAGGCAATAGGCCGCTCCCCCTCCGTGAAGTAATGCCTAACGGTAGTACCACGGAAGAAGGGAAACGGAGCTGGGGTGGGTTTTTGGTGCGGTGAGCTGAAAAGCAAGTCCCACACTTTTCGGCTTTCAATGCTTTGTGCCACCCCTACAAAAAAAAAAAAAAAAAAAAAAAAAAAAAAACACAGAGTAGTAAAATAAAATCGTAAGCCTCTCCCAAAAAAAAAATTAAAGTTCATCTATAGCAAATGTCCACAAAACTGCAGGCAAACAAGATATACCGATTGTTGCAATAAAAGTAGTGGCGGTATCAACAACAACAATAACAGTAATAGCAGCAGTTTTGCACACTAGTGTCACACATATGCGAATGCGATTACGTTTTATTTTTTATGTGCGGAGAAAAACTTTTTTATACATCAATACCACAAATAAAACTAATATGACTTTATGCAATGAAAAGTCGTCTAGGCGGGGGTGAAGCGAGAGGGCTGCATGACGCTGCATAGTACTTCAAACCAACACAATCCATATAAAAAAAACTAACGAGTATATTTTCATTTCAAAAACTATTTCGATTTGTGTTTCATTTTTTTCCCCCCTACTCAGTTTTTCTGTTGCTGCATTTGCTGGTTTGACGAAAGTAGCTTTGACAATGTTTGTTGTTGTTGGTATTTTTATAGTTGTTATTGCTGTTATTGAGCGTAGTAGAAAAGTAGTATTAGTAAAAATGTGTTGTAGTTCAGGGAACGTAGTAGTTAGAAAAAACTGAATTGATATTGTTGTCGTTGTTGTGGCTGAAAGTTTGCCATAAAACTGCTGGGCTGTGCTGCTGTGAGTGTCCGCGGGAAAAACAACTTTTTAATAGGTTTGTCATGATGCTCTACAATGAACTCGAAACGTGCAATGAAAAGTGAAAAGCAAAAATGAAAAATTGGAGTTAAAGTTGAAGTTTAAACTAAAGAAAAGTTGGTATGAGAAACTTGAAGTCAAGGAAATGAAATATAATGCCCAAAAAAACCAAAAAAAAAAATGCATTTCACTAAAACTTAGTTCAATTGAAAACCTGGTCACCCTTTAACTTCCACTCTCACGTTATCCCGCTCTACTCTCTCTCTCTCTCTCTCTCTTTAACATTACCGAGATTTCTTTGTTTAACATATAAAAATTAATGTTTACATTCTTCAGCTATTTATTTTTGAACATTACTAAGAAATTTTAATAGCTACGACGTGTGTGTGTGTTTGTGTGTGTGAGAACAGACAATGCGTGCTTATATGTAGGTGTTTGCATAATACAAACACATTCTCATAAAATATTATAACTCCCAAAAATAAGTACGTACTCAGAATATTCTCAGTAAAAATAATTTTATTTCTCGCACGCTTGTGATTTCTCGTTAAGCCACTCACTTTTTTGGATATGGCTTTGAATTTAATTTCATTTCGATTTGTGTTTCTACGTGTGTGTGTGTGTGTGTGTGTGTGTGCAAACAAAAAATTATTTCCGCTTTGTTTAAAACGCGTAGGCAAAACGCAACCAAATAGAAAAAAATAAATATAAAATTATATTTTAAAAGAAAATCTAAAGGTATACAAATATTACGAACATTCATTCCCTTTACATAGCTGTATATGAGTGTGTATGTGTGTGTGTGTGAATGAGTGAGCAAATGAGCGTGAGTGATACTGCACACACACACACACGCACACACTCATTCACACGAATTTTATTGAGAAAATTGAGTTTAAGTTCGCGGCGTTGCGCAAAATGTTACGCCAAACGTGATTTGGATTTTTAATAATTCATGCAGGTAACTACTATTCATACCCAATGGAAAGAAATGATGGCGAATTTACTTCAACTGCATTTAAACAACGAACGCTTTTCAGGCTTGTTTTCTTTTCACCTTTTCATCTTATGTGAGTTAGTAAGATTCAGACAAAAAGAAAAAGTTAACTAAGAAGTGGGGTTGATTGAGTTGGCATTCTTTATGGAAATTGCGTGTATGGGGAATTGAGAGATTATATCCGACGCTATGCTCTCAATTGACCAATTATCTGCGTTGAATGTATTAAAAATCCCTCAGCATGCATGAACTATAATTAAGTTTAATGAGGCACATAACTTTTTGCTTGTGAGCTTAGAAATCGGCACCATTGCTTTAGTTAAGTATGACAAAATTCACATACTCTCTTATTCTCTCTCTCTCCCTTTCTCTCTCTCTAAATCAGAATCATTAATTTAAAAATTAATAAAACTTGCATAGCTACGTTTCTAAGACTTAGTCAAAGGGAACAAGTTAATGGGGAAAAGTGGTGAAAGAAAAAAATATAGGTGAAGGGCAGAAGAAGAGGTGAAAGGGAGAAGGGCATAAAAGGAGAAGGACAGACAAGGTGAAAGGGAGAGAGATGTAGGAAAGAAGGGGAGAAATGGAGGGATTAAGAAGGACAGGATTGAAAAAGATAAGAAAAGAGGAAGTGGAGAAAGACAGAATTAAGGAAGGGAAGAAGAAAGGGAGAAGAAGAGAAGAAAGGGAGAAGAAGAGAAGAGGAAGAGAAGAAGAAGAGAAGAAGAAGAGAAGAAGAAGAGAAGAAGAAGAGAAGAAGAAGAGAAGAAGAAGAGAAGAAGAAGAGAAGAAGAAGAGAAGAAGAAGAGAAGAGAAGAGAAGAAGAGAAGAAGAGAAGAAGAGAAGAAGAGAAGAAGAGAAGAAGAGAAGAAGAGAAGAAGAGAAGAAGAGAAGAAGAGAAGAAGAGAAGAAGAGAAGAAGAGAAGAAGAGAAGAAGAGAAGAAGAGAAGAAGAGAAGAAGAGAAGAAGAGAAGAAGAGAAGAAGAGAAGAAGAGAAGAAGAGAAGAAGAGAAGAAGAGAAGAAGAGAAGAAGAGAAGAAGAGAAGAAGAGAAGAAGAGAAGAAGAGAAGAAGAGAAGAAGAGAAGAAGAGAAGAAGAGAAGAAGAGAAGAAGAGAAGAAGAGAAGAAGAGAAGAAGGAAGAAGAGAGAAGAAGAGAAGAAGAGAAGAAGAGAAGAAGAGAAGAAGAGAAGAAGAGAAGAAGAGAAGAAGAGAAGAAGAGAAGAAGAGAAGAAGAGAAGAAGAGAGGAAGAGAAGAAGAGGAAGAAGAGAAGAAGAGAAGAAGAGAAGAAGAGAAGAAGAGAAGAAGAGAAGAAGAGAAGAAGAGAAGAAGAGAAGAAGAGAAGAAGAGAAGAAGAGAAGAAGAAGAGAAGAAGAGAAGAAGAGAAGAAGAGAAGAAGAGAAGAAGAGAAGAAGAGGAAGAAGAGAAGAAGAGAAGAAGAGAAGAAGAGAAGAAGAGAAGAAGAGAAGAAGAGAAGAAGAGAAGAAGAGAAGAAGAGAAGAAGAGAAGAAGAGAAGAAGAGAAGAAGAGAAGAAGAGAAGAAGAGAAGAAGAAGAAGAAAGAGAAGAAGAGAAGAAGAGAAGAAGAGAAGAAGAGAAGAAGAGAAGAAGAGAAGAAGAGAGAAGAAGAGAAGAAGAGAAGAAGAGAAGAAGAGAAGAAGAGAGGAAGAGAAGAAGAGAAGAAGAGAAGAAGAGAAGAGGAGAAGAAGAGAAGAAGAGAAGAAGAGAAGAAGAGAAGAAGAGAAGGGATGAAGTGAGTAAAGCAAAAAGGTATGAGTTGGAGTCGGAAAGTCATGTGA